>NW_024121321.1:34570320-34608689 GCF_016745375.1 Pimephales promelas | reverse complement strand
GAACAGTCGCACAGCTTGATCAAACAGTATCATTGTTATTTATGTTTAAGATAGATATAGATAAATAAATATATAAATATTTAGACTTTTTTTTTTTACATTGATCTTACCTAAATGGTAATGTAATTTTTTGTTTATTTTTGTTTTTAAGAGTTTATGTATGGAAGCTTGATTTCAATCTTTGAATTAAATTGAAAAAAGTAGCACAAATAAATACAATAGAATAAAGACACAAATTAAAAGACATTTGGGGTAGTTTTTTGGGTATGTCAGAAATACTACAGAAACTGACTAAAGTAATCCAATGTAAAATAACACTGGATAGTCTTTTAGTCCAGACTGAATTAAATACAAAGGCTATTAATTCTGATTGCTTACAATTAATACTATATTCTGTTGTTATGACAACAGAATTAATGACTGACACAAATGGCTGCGTTCACTTTAAGAACTAGTGCGCGAATCCATTACTGTTACATTAACTTTCTGTCACACGCGTTTAATGCTAATTTAAGACATTACCGACTGTCTTTAGGAGGTTACTCACCAAGACCAGAGTTTTGACATAATGTTGCGTGTTTTAACTGTTAAAGTGATATAATCCAGGGATAAAACTTTTGTTTCTGGCGAGCTGTTTGTGAGGCAGATTTAGGCTGTAACGTTACTGTGCACGCAGTGAGACATCTCTGAGAGTGCGCGAGCACGGGATGGTTTAACATTGCTTGTAAAACTTAAAAAGACGTGAAAATGATAAACGTTAGTTACGATCATAGGTTACGATGCAATGCTGGCCCGAGTGAATATTCCGTCATGTCCCGACTCCTGAACGCGTGTGTGTATCGACAGCTGCAGCGCTTGGCGCTTGCCTAGTGCAGAGAGACGAGAAGATGCAGCACCGCGTCCGCGAGCCCTTTATATGAAGAAAATCGATTCCGGCCGTTGAGAATCGATTTTGAATCGAACACATTTTAAAAAAACGGTTAATCGAAAAATCGATTTTTTTGCCCAGCCCTACCGGTTGATGTGCATTTTAACATTGGTTAGAAAATTCCCGCTCCTCCAAGAGAGATACGAGACCGGAGCGTCTCATAGGTGTTTATAATCTGTAATCACGCCACCGGCCTCGCACCGTTCTCGCGCGGCCCTCAGTCTCGTCCCGCTCGCCACAGTAAACATAACGAATGGCGACTGTAGAACACAAAAGCCGAATCTCGGACATTTTGGGCGATCTCGCAATCCCGGGCAGACTCGGAAATCATGGAGACTCACTAGTAGCCTAGACTTGTTGTTTAACTACTGCGCTTTGTTACCGGTAGGCGTGACCTCCAAGGGCAGAGAAGCAAGTGCATTCTGGGAGTTGTTGTCTTTCATCCACATAAGCCAAAAACACTTTTCTCAGTCTAAAAAGCTCCAAATTGTAAAATAATTTCACATTTCTTCTACATAAATGACCCATTTTAAATACACGTTCATCTTTCCAGAGGTGAAGTATCCCTTTAACGTCCTCCTCGTGTAGAAAAAATAAAAGCATTTATGGAATCAAGCTTCAAAAAATGGTTTGTTTGGGTATTGTGACTCTGACTCTAGAGCAAGATATCGACAAATCATTTTACACCATCACACAATTAACCCCGCCCACTGCTGTTCAGTCGGTTTAACACATGTCAATGTAAAATAAAACCCATTATAATCACTGACGCTGTCTACACTGGATACCGTATCCACCTTAGTGTTTAACATAGGTGCAGGCGTGACCATTTTTCTTTAAGTAATGCGTCATCATAAAATGTTTTATATGGAAATTCTCACAACACTTACTCTTGTGCAATAGAGAGTGGGCGTTGACACTGTGTCCTATGCAGTGACATAATCACAACATTGGCCGTTTGCTGACAAGCCTTAAAGGAGCCACCCCTTAAAAACACGTCAATTCAGACAGAGGCTTAACCTTTATTAACATATACGAACCTCAAAGAACATATTCATATTTAAAGACTTTTAATTTTTTAATTTTCCTTGCTTTTATTTTGTGATTATTTTAATTCCTTTGTGTAAAGCACTTTGAATTGCCATAGTGTATGAAATGTGCTATACAAATAAACTTGCTTTGCCTTGCCAACTGGAGATCAAAATTGATTGAAAAATGTGTCTTTATAAAAACAGTTGATCTTACCACACTAATAACTGGAGTGGTGTTTCAGTTAGCTAAATTTCAAAACATATTAAGGCTGAAATAAAATGAAATTGAAATATTAGACAAAACTTTAAGTACTCAAGCTTATAACGATATGTTTAGGTTGAATAAAGTTAAATTAAAGCTACAATGTATATATGATTAGAAAAATAAGTGACATGCATAATTACTAAACCTTTTAAATGAAATGTGAAAATATATATAACAATTAAAGCTAGTTAATGAATAAATTCTATAATCGTATATAAATGACACCTGAGTGGGGCAGAATCTAGTTATTTTCTAGAATGACAATCTATGTTTGCCATGTGAAATTTATGTGGTAAGCAAATGGGTGTTGGGAGTAATCCACAAATCGAGGTTATGTAACAGCATATTATCATTATCCAGTGTGTGTGTGTGTAAACGTTTGTGTTGTGTGTTTCAGTGTCAGATCTTGCTCCGGGAGAGAGCGGAGTGGATGACATGAGGATGCTGGAGCAGAAGGCACATCAACTGGCTGTAGAGGCCGAACAGGACAAACCCAAACCCAAAGACAAGATCCTTTTCGTCAGGTGTGCTTCGTCAACCAATCAGAGCACAAGCCCGGCTCAATGGCTTATTCAAACGATTCTGCCAAGTTTCTATTGTGCTATTTACATCACTTGACATTTGTTTGATTTGTACAGAAGTGACACCTCTCGCAGTGAACTCGCCCAACTGGCCAAACAAGCTAATCCTGACGAGATTGACATTGATGAGGATGAGGATGCAGAAGATGGGGAACCGGATGGTTAGTTCAGATGGAACATGATTGTTTGTTTTTTTGCTAGATACTCGAACACTTCATCAGCATTGTGGGTGTTCTGTTGCTGATCCATTTGCATGTGTGTCATTTCAGAAGTCCAGTTGGAGCAAAAGACTGTCCCGACTGCTGTCTTCGGAGGACTAAAGGACGACTGAATATGTTGCTGTAACCAAGAAACAGAGAAAATTATTAGCAACATGAATTATGTAAATGGTTTGCTACACTTTAGCAATACCAATTCAGAACACATGGTGTCACTCTTTGCAACATTTGTATGCTTTCCTTTTTTATTTTCATGATGACATTGGGTAGATAAAATGTTAAAGCGCTGTTTTTCCTCTGTCTACTGTACATTAAAAGATCAATCCCCATGTATGACATCTACAAATCGTTTGTTATCAGATTCCAAGTCTCTGAAGGCTTTGCCCATCGTTGCACGGACACATGGGTGGAGCTGTTGAATCTGAATCATGCTGTGGTTTCACTAATATGTTAGTGTGGCACATCTGGTTAATGATCACTCTGTCTCTTTAAACTTTCATTTTGTTCAAGTTTCTTATTCTGTGTGTTATGGGATATACATTTTTTTTTTTTTAAAGATGTTCGAGGCTGATTATATCAATAAGCATAATAAATGCTGGTTCTACTACAAAGCGAAATGGAAAACCAAAGAATGAGAAAAAGCTAATTCACTGTGCCTCCCTAATTAGATTAAAATAGTTCTGTGAGTTAATCTTCTTACAAAGTTACTGCAGTGGTCTCTCTAACATCATGTGACCCGGACCTTCAGTGAACTCACGGCTGTACTCCTGAACCAATTCTCTGTGAAAGTGCGTACATTGTTTTGGTGATTTAAGAGGGTTTGATAAAGCCTGCACTGGTTTACGACAGGCCGTGGCCTAAATACAGGTTTGTCGACATATGTTGTTTTATTAAATATAGTGTGAAGCAAAATTATAGGCCATAAGTTAACTTTGCAACACAATAGCTCTTGAAATAGAAAATCCTCCCAAGAAACAATAAAACTCATGCTGTTAGCACTGCAGCCGGTTTAGCATTGTAATGCCGTGCCAATTATTTGTACAACGCTGTTCATAATGACTAATATTTCCTCTTCGCACTATTCTGGGCAAGTTCTACCTGTCCTGCACCTGTTTCCATGAGTTAAAGCGCCTTCCTACCTGCTGCTTGAGTTCACAAGCTTAGCCCCGCCCCCTCAGCGCTGTCTCGCTGACACCTGATTGGACGCCCGGCGGGATGATTGACAGGAGTATGGAGTACCTGGAAATCAGTCCGGAGCGTATCAGCTAGAGCGATGTGGACTCTGAAGCGGGGTCGAAAATAGTGAAACATCCCCTGGAATATCGCTGAATTTGTCGCTCCGATAGACTAAAACAGCCATATATACCCGTCAGCTGTACTGGATGTATTAAAAAGAAGACCTAAAGAGGAATAAATTGTGAATTACTTTATTTTTTTTCCGCCGGAACGCTAACGTTACCAGAATCATCGGCCGTGCTGTGGTCGCGTGAAAGAAAAGGATGAGCGTTTGATTTTTGTTTCATTTCTCGCCTCTGTTTTTCCCGGCCCGTCTGTTTTGGACCTGCTATGGTGGACTCGAATGCAATGAAGAAGACTTTTGTGGTCCCGGACATAAAGCCGTTGGATCAGTATGACTCGAGCAGAGCCAGAATCTGCGCCAGTGTCGGGTGGCTGCTGGCGAGGTCCTACGGCAATGCAGGTATGATGTGGCCGTGTGTCAAACCCTAGTGTTCTACCTTTCTAGAGTGCAATTTCTTCTTCTGAGTCAGCTGAACATGTCTAGGCAGCATGAGAGCCTCAAAACTGCGCAAAAACAGCAAAAGACAGTCTAGCTAGGCTGCTGGCTATGTTTTGAGACGCAGCCCATTGAGTCTGACACATTTGTGGTAACCTTCTCAAATCTCCTGTTCTATCTCACCTGTCTGTTTTGAGAGCTGCCCGTTTGCTCATTGTTCAGTGACTGCGGAGGAAAGCATGTGTGAAGGTGAACAGTGTGTAAACTCAGCGTTTTTCACAACACAAAGACCATACGAGAGGGGGAAAGCTGTTGGTTGTGTCCCCAGCAATGTCTTGCTATACGATATGCGTTCAGTCTGGCTCTCTTAATTAATTGAACTGAATAATAGTCTGCTAAAAGGTCTAAAAGTGTGCTTTTTTCCAAACATTGGACTCCGAGAACATGAATAATCTGATGGGATGTTTATAATACTAACAGAAACTACAAAAAACACTGTATCAAATATAGGGGTGGATTCATGTTGATTGGGTCCCATTGAGATGACTGGGGAAAAGTGTCCCAATCAACCTGAATTCACCTTTAAGTAAAATACATAGGCCTATACAAATAAACTACATGAGACAGGATCATATTTGCCCGTGATCGTTTTCCAAGAGGACTTTAATCGCACGTGCTTAATCCTTTCAGCAGACATGGTGTTGTCTGGGAATTATGATGTTATGATGTGAAGAAATGTAGTAGTTTTGACCTTAATATGAATATGAACATGTATCATGGGAGCGCGTGCTCTGAACGCACATGTGTGTCATATACGCCCAATATCACGAACCCCTTTGTTAAAGGGATAGTTCACTTTGAAATTAATTTTTGATATGTTTTAGCTTACCTCAAGGGCATCCAAGATGTGGGTGTCTTTGTTTCCGCAGTATTTTCAATTTTGATATTTTTAGGTCAAACCGTTTGTCTGTCAGTCATATAATGGAGGTCTATGGTCACCACCTCAAAGAGCATGCATAGAAAAGTCCAAATTAACATTTACGAGAAAAACAGAAACCCCTGAATGGTCTTAATGTTTTTGTATATAATCTGCAGAAGGTGTAGGAGCATAAAATGTTCGTCCTGTGAGCGTATGTATTTCCACACCTCTGCGCACCTGCTCACACAGACATCGCTCGTCATTAGCGCGTTTAATGCTATACAGAGTTACACAGACACTAGTCACGAGCACCGTTCCTGTGTTTACAGTTCCTCCTGAACCAAAACAACCAGTTTATGCTGTGTTCACGCCATAACTACTGTAATTCGAAAGAGATGGCATTGGCAACCTGTGATGTTATACTCAGTATCATAGGCGAAATTAATCTGCAGCAGTCAGATGGTACAGGTCCGAGCTCTTTTTGTTGTTTATGTTCATTATTATTGTAATATTATGAGCTTTGAGGTAGTTTAACTCAATCTTTCGTCTCGTGACGTTTTGCAGACTTTGCTGTGTGTGTTCATGTGTGTGTTTTGAAGGAGGCGTGGCTTTGGAGAAGCTAAAGGGAGGGTGGGATCTTATGCTTTCAAAGCTAGCTTGCTATTGCTAGCCTCTCTGAAAATTGCCTACCCTACCTTTAAGGCAAGACACCATCACCATACTTCACTACTCGGCTCATCACAGTACATTACTGTGTATTGCAGGTTTTCTAAGATGTTATGTTAAAGGAGTAGTTCACTTTTGAAAAAGCTTTTGCTGATAATTTACTCACCCCCATGTCATCCAAGATGTCCATGTCTTTCTTTCTTCATTCGAAAAGAAATTAAGGTTTTTGATGAAAACATTCCAGGATTTTTCTCCATATAATGGACTTCAATGGGAACCAAACGGTTCAAGGTCCAAAAGACAGTTTCAGTGCAAACTGTTCAAAGGGCTTTAAATGATTACAGATGCTGAATAAAAAAAATCCTTGAATATTTTCATCAAAAACCTTAATTTCTTTTTAACTGAAGAAAGAAAGACGTGGACATCTTGGATGACATGGGGGTGAGTAAATTATCAGCAAAAGTTTTTAAAAAAAAAAAATCAACTACTCCTTTAAATATGCACTCATTTGCATGAATTCCCTGTAAAGAAGTCTGAACATTAGATAAAGCAGGTTCAAATTTCTTGTTTCATTTTGATGGCATGTTAGAATGGATATTACAGAAAGGGAATTTGGATATATCTTTATATCACTCCATAAGTCAGGAACAAACTCCTCTTTAAAAAAAAAAACCTTCAGAATAACTGTAAGGTCTAGTGTGTAGGGCCTAAGTGGAGATTTCTGAAGAAACAACTCAGTTTGAGACCGTTTGAAGTGTATGCTAATAATTAAACACACTTAAATGTCTATTGTAATTAAACACACTTAAATGTCTATGGATGTTTTCTGTAAGTAAAATAGCCCAAAATCTTAAAATTGACCTGTGGATGAATGACAACAACAATCGTTTTATCTGTAGAGTCTTGCCTTAAAAGAAATGGTGACCTGTCCCAGTGTCTAAAATTTGCTTCACTTTATATAAAGCAAGATTCGTCCATATAATTTGTCAGCTTATTTTATTTCCCACAGTAGCGACGCAACAATGCAGCCTTACTTGCGCCCTGTTGCGCTTGTATAGTGACATCAATATTGGTTATCGGGTTTAAAAAAAGGCCGTCACTCTTTTTGTTTCTATGCCTTTTTTTCAGTGTGTAACCTCTGTGTTTCTCAAATGCAGAGGAGGATGGCCTCGCTGTCAGATCCTGGCCTGAGAATTGAAACGCACAAGATTTGGTTTTCTTTTCGGGTGCTGCAGACGGGCTAGTGTGAGTGTGTTTGTGGATTGTTTTTAAAAGCCTCTTTGTGTCCACCAAATGAGCCACCGTTAATTCAGATTGAAAGTCTGCATTCCTGTACTTGCTTTATTCCTTGTGTTGAGCCCATTTAGAGTCGTTTTTAGAAAGACTTTAACGGTTCACATTACTCAGTCATAACATTTAATTCTGAAACGGGTGGATAATTAGAAGATAATTAAAAATGTTTTGTGTTGGCATGAGTAATGTAATATGCAATCTTTAGTCTGTAATTTCTGGTTTCGATGGAGTTTCAATTGTGTGACCTCTATATTATTTAGGTTCTTCTATCTAGAGCATTAAATTTATGGCATCAGGGAAGTCAAAAATAACATAACATATCATAAATAACCTTATATAAGCTATATAGAGCTATGCTGTTTTGTTTCTGATAAGATATTTCTGCTTGAGATTTGTTGCTTAGTTGAAGGAAATAAACATTTTATTACTGAAAAATATTGCTAGAAATAGTTCATTGTAATTAAAAATGGTTTGAACCCTGTGTTTTTGTGTTTACAGTTTCCCACCGTTAGCTTAGCAACATGATAGCAGTTGGGTTCCAGGAGTTGAAATCCCATTGTTTTTCTCCATAGGGAAACTTATTTTTTTAATGATGACTTCTAAACCTTCTGAGCCACGAGGCTGTAAATCAATGTTATATGCTTTTCTTACACTTATCTTTTTGAAGTATTTGTGTACGTTAAGATCTGACAGGTTAATTTAGGATTTTTCACAAATTCATATTACAGAAGCAAATCTTAAATCTTATTTGTAGATAGGAAATCTTAAAGGGATAGTTCACTTTGAAATTAATTTTTGGTATATTTTAGCTTGCCTCAAGGGCATCCAAGATGTAGGTGTCTTTGTTTCCGCAGTATTTTCAATTTTTATATTTTTAGGTCAAACCGTTCGTGTCTGTCAGTCATATAATGGAGGTCTATGGTCACCACCTCAAAGAGCATGCACAGAGAAGTCCAAATTAAACATGATTTAATGACTCGTAAATGTAAGTACACATTGATGGCCTAAGACACGAAACGAGCGGTTTGTGTGAGAAAATGAACAGTATTTTATATTGTTTTTACCTCTTTTAACCACAGCCACGTCCAAGTGATCTGAGAGCGCGGGCGTTTCTGCGGTACAAAAAAAATTACCCGAAAGCAGGTACCGGTACCACTTTTACACAGTGGAAAACCAAACAAAGGCAAGCCGAGTCGAGTCGAGCTGGTACAGTGTAGTGGAGAAGCGCTTTTAAACTCTGCATTTATTAAAGGGGACGTATTATTCCCATTTTTACAAGTTGTAAATACTCTGATGTCCCCAGAATGTGTCTGAAGTTTCAGCTCAAAATGCCCCCCAGATAATTTTATTATAGCTTGGGTGTGGGTGTGAGCAAAAACATGCCATTTTTGTGTGTGTGCCCCTTTAAATTAGAGCCCGACCGATAAAGGATTTTGAAGGCCGATACCGATACAAATATTTTTGAGTTTTAAAATCCGATATTCCGATATATCGGCCGATATTTTATTTATTTTAAACTGGATAGTCACAAATTTTGATATGGTATTGATATTGATACTCATGACATGGTTCAAGCGTGTTTCTTCCATTTTTATTTTATTTTTGAAATATTCTTTTATCAGCCATTATAACTGCCGATACCGATAGTTTGGAAAATGCCTAATATCGGCCGATAATATCGGTCTGCCGATATATCGGTCTGGCTCTACTTTAAATGCAAATGAGCTGCTGATCTTTGCCCCCTTTTCAGAAGAGGGCGGAGCCTTTACAGCTCATGCTTTGGGATACTCTGGCAACAACAAAACTGGAGAATGTCACGCAGCCAAAATGTCTGAAATTGTCAGTAGCGAGGTTCAGCCTTACATGTTCGAACTGGAGTCGGACACTGATTGAGTGACTTTAGAATTTAACTGGACGTTTCTGAATGGTTAGTCAATAAATTTAAGTTGATTCAACTCATTGTTCAGAAACATTGTTTGTGCAAATCCAGCATTTAGCTGATCCTCGTTTGTGAAGCAGTCTGGCATAAAATGCTTTGCGCAAATATTTATAACACTTCGACTTTCTTTGGCTCGTTTCCTTCATAAATTAAAGATGCCGGGAGTCTATGGAGACTCTTATGTGTGTTGGTACATCCAATGTTTGTGTATCTCCAGCTATACAGTGAGGAAACAGAAACGACTGCGGTTCACTCAGGACGGGATCTATGCTGCTAATAGGGCAAATTGTAAACGCTTGTTTGGAGAGACTGTTTATGATTTATAGAGATTATAAAATAAGGAGTGGGTGGATCTTTTACCAATATAGGCCGGTTGTTTACATACACTGTGTGGACACACACATAAAAGTGAATTTTGCATAATAGGTCCTCTTTAAAACTTCCAGGTTTTCTCACAAAATGTTCCAAAATGATTAACCACCACACATAGGACCTTCCCTGAGTGTGAGAAGCTGAAATCTCGATAATTCACCTGGTTGATGTATAATTACTAGGTTCCAGTGTTGTTTGTCTTCACTCCCTGCATCAATAGCAGAACGGTACGACCACACCCGCTGGTCAAAGTCACACACAGCCCAGCCAGAGAGAAATCAGACCAGATTAAAGAGGCTTGGCTGGATTTCAGCGTTGAGATGTGTGTGTGTGTGTGCGTGACCTCAGACCTCTGATCCAGCACCGCACTCGTTTTCCTGCTTGTACCCGATGACATCATCACTCTCACGGCGAGTGTGTGATGTAGCCCTCGTGTTCATTTCAGAGCCCAGGTCCCGCGCTGAGCTGTATCTCTGCAGTCAACCCACGCTTTTAAGGCACACTGTGCTGTTAATTGCTAATTTTTAATGTGTTTTTTGGCCAAAGCTTCACTCTGGATGAAGTGGGTTCAATAAAGATCTATCTTTGGGAGTGCTGTCCTAGATGCAGGAGCTTTGAGTTCAAGTACAGCCTGAATGCAGATGATGAGATTGAGACAAGGCAAGCATGTCTGCTGCTGTTTTGTTGCATGCGTTTGTGCATGAGGACGTAAATTATCCCTCAAATCACGCAGCTTGTTAAAGGGAGAGTGCCGTTGCTTTTCTAAAAGCTGGAATCACTATAAGACTTCTCAAATCTGAACAGATTTTAAGGTGGCTTTCACATCGAGCTTGTTTGCAAACCCAGCAGACTGGCTATTACTTTCGGCAACTAGCATTTAGTCATCCACACTGTAAAATCGAGGGGGAAAAACTGTGCAAAAGTCGTGTGTTGTATTCATACGATTTCTTCTAGAAGCATCAAGCATGATATTGGCCATATTTACAAAATGAAGAGGATCTTGCGCATTTTTTTAATCCAAATAACGGTAAAATACTGTAAAAATGCTACTGCTAATTGGTTAACAGAAAGTTTCTGTACTATACACGGTAAATAACTATGATATAATTTTACAGTAAAATACCGTTAAATTTACAGTTTTGAAAGTGAAAACCCCCAAATCATTGCAGTGAAAAACCGTAAATTGACTTGACACTTCACATTTGATGAGTTTTTGTTGAAATAACTGTGGTTCCTCATAGTTTTATTGTTTTTTTTCTAATCAGTTATGTACATTAGGGTTTTATATTACATTGAATGTTGTTAAATTTAATGTTTATTGCATTTTTTAAATTTCATGTGTGTTACCACCATGATGGTGTTTAATGTCTGTGTGAATGACACTGTGCAGCTTCTCTTTATATACGTATTTTATGTAAGTATTCACTTGTGATGAGGTGTGATTGCTCATGTAACTCATCACTGCTGTGATGATTGTTGGTTGTCAGTGTATTACAATGGTCTAAAACAGATATCAATATGCCAATAAGTTGGTAAATCAACATTTTATCAGAAAATAAAATACGGTTTATTTCTGTAATTTTTAAGTTAAGTCTGTAAAACCATTACCGTTCCTACCGTATTTTAAACGGCAAAGTTCTGGCAACCACAGCTGCCGGTTTTTTACCGTAAAAATTGCGGTTTTATTTTTTACAGTGTAAAAACAGTAAAGAACTCAATACTTAATGTATTTGCTGTGTGCCAAAAGGATTACATGCAGAGATACTAGCAATCTTGTGCAAAAAATGAAGTGCTCAGTGCATTTAATTTTTGGATTTATGAAAATGAGTGCATGTAAACTTACCTAGTGTGTTTTTTTTATATGATAACTATGTGAACGGATGGTACAAATGACTTTCATACTGTGAGCCTGGATGAATTTGGCTGCAGTCCTTGGAGCTCTGTCCTAGTTGTAAGAGATTTCAGTTCAAGTACAGCTTGAACAAAAATGATAAAATAATCTGATATACTGGTATCAAGCAAGGGTTAGTATAGGGTAAGCCAAGCGTACATTGATACTGGTACATCTAGCCCCTTTACGCACATTTACAGTGATAGCGTACACTGTATTATTAATTAAGTATTATTAATATTAATCAATATTATTAATTAAATTTAACAAATTAGAATTGAGTAATAATTAATCAAATTAATTCCTTAAAAGTTAACCATGTAAAATGAGTTAACAACAATAACCAAACAAAAAAACATAAATTGAAGTCACCATTATGGTGATCAGTGTTAGTTTTAGGATTGTTTTAAAATTGCGGTTTTCTCCTTCAGTGATTCTGCTTGTTAACGTCAGGTGTCTTCAATGTTGGCAATATAATATAAATAGTTCTTAATCTTTGACGTCTGTCTGTTATTCATATATTTTTGTTAAATTTTTGGGTGTAAACTTTACTCGTTTTACATGGTTAACTTTTAAGGAATTAATTTGATTAATTATTACTCAATTATAATTTGTTAAATTTAATTAATAATATTGCTTGTAATCTGTTGCCACAATTTTATTGATTAGATAAAGCATATTTGTTTTTACAGTGTAGTGATAGCGTGTTCATCCACAAATGTTTTGGATGGCCTGTGTTATGACCCGGTAGACTCGTTCCTCTGTAATGGTCTTGTGAGCGTTTTGCCTGTGTTAGTCATGCTGGAATCATCAGTGTGTCACTGTGGTGACTCAACAGGTGATGTGGCCTTTTTATCATGTTGTTTAAGTAATTACTCGATGAACACGCCCTTAAAATCTGAAGTCATGAAAGCTGTTATAATGAGATCCCAGTGTCGCCGTCTTGTCGTATTCCAAGTGAGCTTTGGACACACACTTGCATTTTCTTTTTGGTTTGCTGAGTCAGCTTGCTGTGTTGGTGTTTGTTAGAGAATAGAGATATGAAGAAGGCTTTGTTTGTGGGCATATGCTGGTCAAACACGACCACAGCCTTCAAAGTAAGTATTGTTTTGTTGCATGAGGACGTAAATGATCCCTCAAATCACGCAGCTTGTTAAAGTGAGAGTTGCTTTTCTAAAATTTTTCTGAAGGCTGTAATCACTACACAACTTTTTTTTTTTTTTTTTTTTTTTTAATAAGGAGTAGATCACTTTTGAAAACTTTTGCTGATAATTTACTCACCCCCAAGTCATCCAAGATGTCCATGTCTTTCTTTCTTCAGTCGAAAAGAAATTAAGGTTTTTGATGAAAACATTCCAGGATTTTTCTCCATATAATGGACTTCAATGGGAACCAAACGGTTCAAGGTCCAAAAGACACTTTCAGTGCAAACTGTTCAAAGGGCTTTAAACGACTCCAGACGATGAATAAGGGTCTTATCAAGCAAAACGATCGCTCCTTTAAAAAATAAATAATGAAGTTTAAGGTTTATAAGCTCAAATGCTCGCCTTGCTCTGTTCTGTGATGCGCGTTCGTGACTCTCCTGTTCAAACTCGTTCATCAAAATGAATGAATCTTTTTCCAAGTCATTTGGTTCATTCAATGAATAAAACGCATGAATTGACTTGGAAAAAGATTCGTTTATTTTGATGAACGAGTTCGAACAGGAGAGTCACAAACGCGCATCACAGAACAGAGCAAGGCGACCATTTGAGCTTATAAAACTTAAACTTTGTTATTTATTTATTAAATGAGTGATCGTTTCGCTTGATAAGACCCTTATTCATCTTCTGGAATCGTTTAAAGCCCTTTGAACAGTTCGCAGTTTGCACTGAAACTGTCTTTTGGACCTTGAACCGTTTGGTTCCCATTGAAGTCCATTATATGGAGAAAAATCCTGGAATGTTTTCATCAAAAACCTTCATTTCTTTTCGACTGAATAAAGAAAGATGTGGACATCTTGGATGACATGGGGGTGAGTAAATTATCAGCAAATTTTTTTGAAAAGTGAACAACACCTTTAAGGTGGCTTTCACATCGGGCTTGTTTGCTGCGGTCTCCCCATATCGCTGGTCTCGTTTAACACTCAACTTGATTCTATCGAACCCATAATCATGCATGGCGCAGGTGAATATACTGCGTTTAAAATTAATTTGGTTATAATGTGCAGAAATGTGAACGCCACTTGCATTGCCATTTACTGTAAGTCACAGGACTTGCAAATGGACTCTTTTGAGGTTCATTTGTTGATCTGTTTGGACTCACTCTGCAATGACTATAATAATAAATCATTATCCATCTTTCATCCCCTGCATGTGTTTGGCCTTTTTATCATGTAGTTTAGGTAATTACTTGATGAACACGCCCTTAAAATCTGAAGTCATGAAAGCTAAGATTATAATAAGCCTTCAAAGAAAGAAGTTAATTTGAGAAGATTTGGAAAAGAAAGCCTTTTGTTCAGGAACATTACCTTAAAAGAGAGCTTGTCTGGTAAAAGGTTATCCTTTAACATCATTCATGTTTGTGAGACTAAAGGCATTAATACATGTCTCTTTTTTTACATTATTAAAAATAAATGCATTTATTTGATGTTAAATACAGTAAACAAGTCAGATTGTGTAACATTTTTACAATTTAAAATAGCTGTGTTCTATTTGAATATATTTTTTGCATGTAATTAATTTATTCCTGTGATCAAAGCTGTATTTTCAGCATCATTACTCCAGTCTTCAGTGTCACATGATCCTTCAGAAATCACTCTAATATGATGATTTTTGTGGAAACTGCTAAAAAAATTACAGGATTCTTTGAATAATTATTTTTTAAATGTGAAATAGAAATATTTTGCATTATTATACAGTAAATGCCTTATGTGTTGTTGCTGAGAAGTATTAACTTTCTTTTCTTTAATAAAAACTCCTTTCTAACTCCAGACTTGTTTACAGTATGTAGTGCACATAGCATGCATATATAAGTAGCCTACACATTTCAGTCCAGCTTATCCTGTTGTGAAATGTAAAGAATGTAGATTCCACAGTAATATGTTAATCTTAAAAAGACTTCATGTTTACATGTGTACATGTTAAGGAGCTGGTTTGGTGATAGAACATATCTTTAAACCTGATACAAAATCAATGGAAGTCAATGCAATGTCCTCCTCACTAGTAAAACTTAACCCTCTGGTGCTCTTCGTTTCGGAGTCACACTTGTTATCCTCCCGGTCAAAAGTGACCGGACACCTGAAAATTAAATTTCGTGTACATATCTCTATGGAGAAGCATCTGAATTCCCCAGATGTTTATGAACACTTTTTTTGTGGATTTGAATATATAGTTGAAACAATCTCAAAAACGATTTTTTATAAAAAAAAAAAATGTAAAAAAAATTAATAAATAAAAATTTGTGAATTTTTGTGTTTTTGTCAATTTCCCATTCATTTCTTATGGGTGTCACACCACAAGTGTGACTATTTTTTTTAAGACCACTTAGCATGCTCAGATCATGACCTCAATTTTTGTGTGTGTTCACATACATAATGCCATAAAAGTCACCAAGTTTCGTAACAGTCCAATGAAGCTGTGATTTTTAAAAATTCAAAACATACTTTTTGTAATCAAAATTTATTGGTGTGTTTGTGTATAAAAGTGTGTTTGTGTGTGTGTGTGTGTGTGTGGGTTTGTCTGTTTTGCACTCTAGATATTGTAGAGTGTCACCCCTTCAATGCTGAGCACTTTTTTTTTAGAATTGTGGCCGATTTATAGATTGCACGTACAAAAATCAGAGAATTTTTATTTAGTCGATTTCCCATTCATTTCCTATGGGTCGGTCATTTTTGACCGAAGACCACAAGTGTGACTATTTTTTTATGACCACATAGCATGCTCGGATCATAACCTCAATTTTTTTTTGTATTCACATACATAATGCCATAAAAGTCACCAAGTTTCATAACATTCCGATGAAGCTGTGATTTTTAGAAATTCAAAACAGAAAAGTTTTCGGTCAGAAATGACCGAAGAGCACCTGAGGGTTTATCTAAGTTAGATATGCTCATGCTCTTAGTTGACATGTGCCTGGTTATGGATCAGTATCAGTAGGGATGGGTATCGTTAAGGTTTTATCGGTATTACTACTCTTACCGATACCGCTTATCGATCCGGTACTTTAACGGTATTCTTATCGGTTCTTTTTGGTGTTTTTTATTATTTATTTATTTATTTATTTATTTTAAGAATTAAGAACATAATTAAACTTTATATTTTGAAATGTAAAATAGAAAAAGCAAAACGAAGAAAAATATATTTTTGTTATGCAGCAGTGTGCAGGCTTTTTTTGTTTTGTGCCTGGTTATGGATCAGTATCAGTGATTAATTTTTTTTTTAAAGCACATACTAACATTTTTTTATGAAGCAGTCTTGTCATATTAAATGGATTATTCCTAACCTGAGAGGCCAGTTAGACCAGAGCATGATGGTCATGAAAGGTCTGTGTGGTCCTCTGATTGTGCCCGCTGGCTTTTAATTAAAGAAAAACGGACTTTAATGCTCAATGTTCCCATGACAACCCTCTTCAAATCTGAGGTTGATCCTTCTCTGTAGTGTAAAGAAGCTTATATTGGAAACAGTGGTCTTATGATAGAGATCATAAAGGTGTTGATGCTCTTTTGTTGGGTCACGTCACCGCATGAACTGTGGGTGTGTGGAGACACTACATCCTATTTGCTGATGTCTCTCTCTGCAGACTTCTATGTAAAGTGTCTGTTTGCTTTTTGAGTCCTGCTCAGCTGACTTAAGCTCAAACCATTTTAATGAGCGATCGTCTCCTTTCGTTTATTGATTCCACGCTTCTGTCCACTGCCACCCTTGAGCCAGAGCCCCTGAATCTCTTGACCTTTCACCTCTTCATTGACTAAATGGTGCGTGTGTGCGTGTGAGAGAGAGCAAAAGCAGATAGTGTACGTCGAGGAAGACCAGGGTGATATGGGTAATGTTTACACATTTAGAGCTGATGTTTGCTGTCATAATAGTGTCTAGTACATTGGTAGTGGTTGTCATCTGACCTCTCTTTCCTTGTTGATTGCTTTTCTTCCACTTGTGATGTTCCTTATCTAAACCATTGCCACAGTTACATGGACACATCCAAACATTGTAGACATTAACGCTAAATAAAGTGATCGGGTTGATAGGCGTTTATATTTCACAAGCTTCAAACTGGATTTGATCTTTTGACATGCGCGCACAGTGCACTGAGTTTCCCGCTGTTTGTGCACACTATCCATTCTCCTTTTCTTTGTTTTAAAAAGATGACTTAATATTGATCTCGAATTTCGAGTCCTGATTAGGGTTGCAACGGTATGAGATTTTCACGGTATGATAATCGTCTCAGAAAATATCACGGTTTCACGGTTTCACGGTATACGATATTAAAACTATCATTATTATAATCAGCATCAGCTACAATGGCCCTTAAATAAATAAAAACAGATATTGTTTTTGGTTGAACATGGTTTATTGTAACAAAGGTTTTTTCAATAGAGTCTTTATGAAATGTATATTTATTTCCTCAGAAATTCTGGGTTGTCTGAAATAACTGATCTGGATTCTGTGATTGAATACAAAATGTATTTTTGAGAATGCAATCAGATAAAATGTAACAACTTTAGTTTGTCTACACAAGAGAAGTTTAATAAATTAAAACATGGACAAAAAAACTATACACAATAGTAATATATTTTAATCATAGGCTAAACCAAACTTTTTTTTTCCAGGTTGTAGGGGAGAGCGGGGCACAACCTAACGCTTTTTGCTTTTGGCTCAATTAATTAAAAAATAATTAGGTTAGATTAATACTTTTTTTTACACAAGCAACATGCACATCTCTGCTACAAATGAACACTTAAAGTTTTTTTCTAGGACCTACCATTTTCGTACAGTTGGACTGAAAGTGACAGAAGTGCAAATGTTACAACTTACCCCATATGCGGGGTTAATTGTAACAGAGAGAGGGGTTAGTTGTAACACTTGTGTGTAACACACATAATTCAGTACTATTTTATTTGTATAGTTTGATATTGTTTGTGCATCTGTAGACAGATATCCATACATATCCCTCATCCAATCATCCTTATGGATCAATATCATGGATAAAGACATAGAAAAGGGCTGCATAGTTTTGCAATAAATAATAATAAATAAAGTTATACATATTGTAATTGCAATTAAATTAGATTTGTGTGTGGCCGCTGCATGATGTACAATTATTATTATTATTATTAATAATAACAGTAATGATAATACAAATTAGCTTAAAATAAAAATTTAAAGGGTTTATTGCATTAATAACAGGCCATATTTTTAATAAATAAACAAGTTATCATTCATAGAACACTAAATTTTAAACATTTTAAATCCCAACATTGTTTGTGAACGTCTAGCAAAGTTAAATGTATACTCAAACCTGAAAAGTTGTGTGGCTCCATTTTCATTTGATTATCATTGTACACTTGGAGGCTTAGTTGTACCACTCTGTTAGAATTAACCCCGCTGTGTATTACATATTTTAAACCTAGCTAACAGTCGCTAGGAATTGCTGACATGTTTCAAAACAGTGCTATGTTTGAGCCAACAAGACGGTGATTAAGGCAATATAAAGTTAGATTTGGAAACGTATACACCCAACTCAGAAACCGAAAAAAACCTATGATGAAAAAAATTACTTTCATGGTGTCAAAACACTCTTTGTCCAGTATCTTCACGAAATATAATCAAAACTTTCCGCAAATTCGCGGGAGACCGTCTTCTGGCAGCAAGAGAAACATAGCGGAAAGACAGCCTGCTTGATCCTGACGAACTGTGTAAACGGTCCGTGTTACATTTAACCCAACACCTACTGAACACCTATGAGTTTCAGTCAGTGTATTTGATGATTATTCTTTAAAAAAATAATTATAAAGTGCACATTAAGGGTTCTCTGTCTAGATATGTTCATGTGTTCACGTCTTCGTAGTGGCTGAGACAGCTTTAAAAACCATGAGCGTCATGCGTACTTGAGTGTGTACTAGATCTACTAGACGAAACGGCGCTGCTCATTCAGAGACACGCTGAAGGGGCTTGCACACCAGTCTTTTTGCGTTGTATATTCACAGACACGCACATCGCGATTTGATTTAGGCTACTGCATAGCTATATTTTGCTTTATTTATCCATCTATCTTTTTAAATCGCACATTTTACGTGGCATCTGTTTTGTAACGCAAAAAGACGCATGTGTGCGTCTTTTTGACAGACCGGGATTCCCTCAGCATGACAGAAATAATATGGCCTTAAGTTATAAAAGTTATGAATAACCTTTATCTTCACGGAGGGATGGTGTTCCTAAATATGGGAGAACATGTTCGACGTGTTCACTCCTTTTGCAGCCACTCTTCATCCACATATCTTGCAAACATGGATATCCATCTTCAAGGACAACATCACGATCGTTTTTCGGATATAAGTTACAAAATATTCCCATACTGCAGATTTTATTTTATTTTTTTGGCAGCCTCTGTCTCGGACATTTTCAGCGCTGTACGGATATGGAGTAAGCAGTCAAGCTGAAAGAAGTTGCATGTGGCAGTGCAGGTGAATTCTGTTTTTTTTTTTTTTTTTATTATTTTTTTTTTTTTTACCGCGGATAAGCAAATGTGCACGATATGATAATCGTACATGTCAATATCGCGATAAACCGTCATACCGGTATACCGTTACAACCCTAGTCCTGATTAGGAGACGACGGGCAAATGAAGCCTTGTACCGTGATGCCTATATTTATCAAGCAGTAATAAAGCCCCTTCACAGTCCCAAAACAAGTCGCCTGTAGATGAGTCCAAACAAGAACTGGTGGGACTTCACAGACGATGAGTGGATGGAGAATTTTAGAAAGACACAACAATAATTTGACACTTTTGCACCATTTCTATGTCATGAATGAAATTTAAATTGGCTTTGGTCAATTCGTTCCGATTGATGTGATGACATGGGACTTTTTATTCTGACTGCCCTACTAGTCCTATTGCAAAAGGGCCCATGTAAATGGAGGTAGTGTGTTTTACTAACTGAACTCTGATGTTGCTAACTGAGCTACGATGTTGCTAACTGAACTAAGATGTTGCTAACTGAGCTACGATGTTGCTAACTGTGTTACGGTGTTACAAACTGAACTCTGTTACTAACTGAACTAAGATGTTACTAACTGAGCTACGATGTCGCTAACTGAGCTACGATGTCGCTAACTGAGCTACGATGTTGCTAACTGAGCTACGATGTTGCTAACTGAGCTACGATGTCGCTAACTGAGCTACGATGTCGCTAACTGAGCTACGATGTCACTAACTGAGCTATGATGTTACTAACTGAGCTACGATGTCGCTAACTGAGCTACGATGTCACTAACTGAGCTATGATGTTACTAACTGAACTATGATGTCACTAACTGAACTACGATGCCACTAACTGAGCTACGATGTTACTAACTGAACTCTGATGTTGCTAACTGAGCTACGATGTTGCTAACTAAACTAAGATGTTGCTAACTGAGCTAACTGTGTTACGGTGTTACAAACTGAACTCTGTTACTAACTGAACTAAGATGTTACTAACTGAGCTACGATGTCGCTAACTGAGCTACGATGTCGCTAACGGAGCTACGATGTTGCTAACTGAGCTACGATGTCGCTAACTGAGCTACGATGACGCTAACTGAGCTACGATGTCACTAACTGAGCTATGATGTCACTAACTGAGCTACGATGTCGCTAACTGAGCTATGATGTTACTAACTGAACTACGATGTCACTAACTGAACTACGATGTTGCTAACTGAGCTACGATGTTACTAACTGAACTGTGATGTTGCTAACTGAGCTACGATGTCACTAACTGAGCTACGATGTCGCTAACTGAGCTACGATGTTACTAACTGAGCTACGATGTTGCTAACTGAGCTACGATGTTACTAACTGAACTGTGATGTTGCTAACTGAGCTACGATGTTACTAACTGAACTACGATGTTGCTAACTGAACTACGATGTTGCTAACTGAACTACGATGTCGCTAACTGAGCTACGATGTTACTAACTGAACTGTGATGTTGCTAACTGAGCTACGATGTTGCTAACTGAACTGTGATGTTGCTAACTGAGCTACGATGTTACTAACTGAGCTACGATGTCGCTAACTGAGCTACGATGTTACTAACTGAACTGTGATGTTACTAACTGAACTGTGATGTTACTAACTGAGCTACGATGCCACTAACTCACAAGGCGACGCGCCTTGTGACGTCACATGGTGAAACGGCTCGATTTGAGATGGGAAAAGGAGATTAAAACAAAAACACTGGATGGATTTTTATCATTAAATACACATTACAGTACAATCAACTTGTAAAAGTGCATGTATACCATTATATGACCCCTTTAAAACAAATGCAGTCTTGGTGTGAGCATAAAAAACATTCAAAAACCCTAGTACCAACCCCAAACTTTTGAACGGTAATGTACATCATATTTAAGTTAATTTGGGATGGTTTTAATTTAACCAGATCAGAAAAATGCTATTCAGCTAACTGCTTTAGGACTACTTTAAATTGTGAGTAGTACGGTAGCTTGTAATTTGATAAGCTACAGTTCCAAACTAGCTTCCCCAGCACTGCTGTCTGTCTGTGTGTGTGTGTGTGTGTGTGTGTGTGTATCCAGCACTTGTCCCATTAAATTCTGTCCTAGTTTAGCGTCGCCCTCTCTGTTTTCAGGTATTACTCTCCCATCTTTTCTCTGAAAGTGCAGTACAGACCAGTCATTCATTGACTGCCAGTCCTACAGGGAAATGAAGCCCTATCAGCCACCCTCATCTCGCATTGCTGCAGCTTTTGCATCCTGCTTTGCATTCTGGGTTTGAGCCAGTGTGTCACCCAGTTGGTGGGCAATGTGTTGCTGCCCCCTTTATTTTACTCGTTATAATTTAATTTAATTTTTAATTTTTTTTTTCTTGGTTGCCGAGGTCACATTGCACTATTGGATAAAATTAAGTGCTGCTTTATTTTTTCCTCATCCCCATTGAATCCAGTTTCACTCAAAGATCCACTACCGAGCATCGGTTTGAGCTTGGTATGTTTAAAAAAAAAAAGGTTTTGTTGTGTTTATGGGTGTGCGATTATATCTTCTATGATGATGTCATGAGTATTGTTTTAAAGATGTGCAATCTGACATATGTCTCAATCTAGAGAGTGCATGCATACACTACGTGATGCAGTCAAGGTTATTCAGATTAGTAAGCTTGCACGTTTACAGTGCACGCAAAATACATTTAGATTAGAATGCCCCAATGTTAAAGATAAAGGCCAATTTATACTTCTGCGTCGAGGGTACGCCGTAGTATACGGCGTTGGCTTCGCACGTAGGCGACGCCGTTGTGAGCATTTATACTTCTGCGTTCAGGTATTGGTTGCTCTGCAGTACTGCTCCGAAACGCTAGGAGGCGGCGGAGGGTTTTAATGTTCCACTGTGTTTATATTCCTCGCGGCTAGGTTACTACAAGCAATAGCGACTGAAAGAGAGTGGATCATGTTGGAGTTGGAGCTTATTGGGGTGGAAAAACAGTTCATTTTAGTGAAATTACTAAAACTGAAAGGCAGAAATGAGAGAAGACGTCGGAGAAGATAGTACGTGTGTAAATGCGTGAGAAGGTACGTGCGGAAATGCGTATGAGGAAATACGATGCTACCAAGACGACCAATCACCGATCTTGCGGTCCGCGTCGTCGCGACGTGTAGTTACATTTTTGAAGGGGTGCGCGTCAGGCAACGCGGAAGGGTACGCGGTATGGGACGCGTCTGTGCGTATGGTACGCCGTACCTACTGCGTGCACCCTACGCAGAAGTATAAATTGGCCTTAAGGGGGCAAAATACCTCCATTTGTCTTTTATATGTATGTCATTTAATAGAGGCCTAGTTAATCAATATCACACGAAGAGTGACGTTTTTTTTTCTCTGCGAATATCAGCACGATTACAAATCTGATATTGGTTTTATACAACAGTTCAATAAACAAGACATTACGTGCCTTATATTTTAGATATGGTATTGCCCACGGTATTGTGCTTCTGAGCAACAGTGTTTTCTTACTGAATGAACAAATCGGTTGAGTGAGTGATTCAATGACTCCCACATTAAGACAAATGCGTTGTTCTTGAATGAATCAGCTGTTTGAATGAATCTGTCGATGACTGCGTTAAATAACTCTGTGTAAATGCGTCTTAAAAGATGCAGCTTCTGCATTGCAAAGATGATTGTTGTCGATACTGATTTAATTTGATTGGTAACAGCCCTGTTGTGTCTTGTTACTCTAATTTAATTTATTGATTGAAATGTAAGAATTTGTTCCAAAAGATGATGCATACATTATATATCTGGTGAAATACTCTAATCATATGCAAAAATCACTGGTGCACCTCGTGTTCTCAAATGCATGTTGAACTGACAGCATGTGCAGAGGTTGAGCAACACTTTTACTGTGAATTGAGCCTTTCTCTAAGACTCGGAAAGTACTGCTTCACAATCTGCTTTCATGTCGCACTTCACTTTGAAAAAGCAGCTGCTGCAGACTATAAACTTAATTAAATTGTTGCCTATTACGATTTCATAAGTGCACAAAGCCATTTCGCAATTTGGATTTTAGTTTGACTGATGCTTTACCAAAGCTTTTACAAACTTTATCATGTAAAAATATGTTCAGTTCTTTATGAAACTGGCGAGACAGATTATAGTTACTGGGGAACAATACTCGCCAAATTGTACATTTATTTAATAAAAAATACAATTTTAAATCAATGTTACCGCAATTTAAATGAACTACTTTCTATTTTAATATATTTTTTATGTAATTTATTCCTGTGATCAAAGCTGAATTTTCTGCATCATTACTCCGTGTCACATGATGCTTAAGAAATCATTCTAATATGATGATTTGATGCTTAAGAAACATTTTTGATTATTATTACCATTAATGAAGTTGTACAGTAGTTGTACAACATTTTTTTTCAGAATTCTTTGATGAATAGATAGAAGAAAAAGGTAAATACTCACCCCACAGTTTTGATTAGTAGTGTACACCCATAATACGCTGATTTCATGCATCCGCCATTTTGAAATGGCTCCGGTGGGAAGAAAACCGGCCTTTAATCATAGGAGAGTTACGAATGTGATGGCGTTTTGTTAGTGTAGAAATTAGTTATTATAAAAATGTACATACATTTCTTTCATACTTTAGACTATATACAGTGAAATTCATTTATAAATAAAACTTTTTATATATATAATTCAGAACGTAAAAACGAACTATATACACTACATATCCTATATTGGATATTAACATCCAATAGTGTAAATCGCGGCAGCAGCTTCAGGTTGGTTGTCCAAGCAAGGCATTGTTGTCTATAGCCCCTTTCACACTGAGCGGTGATCGCGGGAAATTGCTAGAACGCCTTCTGTGTGAACGCAAACACAACCCGGGATTTATACCGGCATCGATGCCGGGTTGGGGACCTAGTAACATTGCCGGAATCAGTCCCGGAACACGCGCTGTGTGAACAAAAGCCAGGACCAATGCCGCAAGGGGTGTGTCATAGTGCGACTCTGTTGCTCTTAGAAGAAAGTTTGTGTTCGTCATCAACAAAGAAATGACGAACCAATGTCTGCAAAACTGGAACGAAGCAGAGACCAGGAGCTCCTCACTATCCACGCTGAAGCTGAGATCGTTCACCAGCTTTGTGGAATGGTATGCGCGTAAACATGTTTTCGACGCGTACATTACACGTCTCATCCTGACGTCATGCGTCTTTCCGGGATCTTTCCGGGTTGTGTGTGAACGCACTCACAGATCCCGGCAAATCTCTGGCAGTGTGAATGAACCGAAATCAAACAATCCCGGGACAGATGCGGGTCACATTATCCGTGTATTTTCCGGAATTTCTGTGTGAAAGAGGCTTATCTGTACTTCTGGGGCTCTTCCCACCAGGGCCTCGCTTTCGATTTCAAAATGGCGGCTGCGTGAAATCAAGCGTATGGAAGTAAAATGTTTCATGTTGACTTCAATGACACGATAAATCGGTGTTCCTGGTGGCATGAAGCTCTGTGTACAGGTGTACTATTATGATTCATAGTGTAATTGTGTTTTGAAAGTGATCGGCATCTTCAGGATAGGTGGGAATATAAGATCAAATGCAAACATTGTTTGTTTACAATGGTATTGCATAATTTAGCTGCTCCTATCAGAAGGTTTTTGTCCTCTAATGTGTCCTAGTAATGCTCCCACTACTTGTTAAACGTGGATGTGGTGGAGAGGTGCCATTCTTATTGTGGATTCATGATTGGCCCTGAATGTGGCAGAACCAGTTCACAGTGGGCGTGTGAGGTGGTGTACATTTCAAGTCTGCGTTTGCGTTTCTCAAGGTTTTGTGTTGTTTGGTGCTTGTTTACAGAAACTCTCTCACACTCCTGCCCAGGAGCGGTCTCCCTTTTCTGTCCTATCACAGGTGTGGACATTCAAATTCAGACTCTCTGCTTGACAAAGTATGACTGTGTAAAAGAGTCATTTATTGTGTGGAGCACGTACTGTATGTGGATCGCTGTTCTCCAGTCGACGAGCCTCATATTACACCTCACTTGGTCTGTCTGTAGGGCCCTATGGAATATTTCTTTCCCAAATGTCATTCGATTTTTTTTCCAGAAACTTTCTCTCTATTTGGTTTTATGGTTAAATAAAATTTTAGTAAAAAAATAAATAAAGCATATCTAATGTACGGCTTTGAAACAATTAATCGCGATTAATCACATCCAAAATATATATGTGTGTGTAGTGTGTATAATTATTTTATATATATATATAAATACACACATGCATGTATATATGTAAGAAAAATGTGTTATTAAAATATATAAATATTTATTTAAAAAAAATATATATATATATTATGTAAACACAAACTTTTATTTTGGATGTGATTAATCGCGATTAATCGTTTCACAGCCCTAATCTGATGAATTGAAATTTTGAAACCTTAATGTACAACACTCTACTGAAAGTATAATAAAAAAGAGACCTATTTAGGGCCCTACATAATCCATTTTTAATTTATTTTAATTTAGCTTTCCATTTTAGTTGTTTAATTTTATTAATCAAAAACATCAAACATAAAAAAATTCATGAAAAAATACCATTTACAACAATTTTATTAAAAGATTTAAAAAATCAATCTATTTTTCTTTGTTTATTTTTTACTCAAATTCTGTGTTTTCTATTTAAAATTTTATGGAATCCATTTTAATGGTTTAATAACATTAATCAAAAGCAGCTTTATCAGTTGAATTCATTAGACTTTAACAATTCAATAATTATACATTTTTTTTACAATAATAGGTCCCTATTAAATGTTTTTTGCTGTCTTTTTTTGTACTTTTTATGGATTTATGATGTAATTATTGTAATCCAAGTTTATTTTCAAAAATGGTGATCAAATTGTAATCAAATGGCAATCAATTCAAGACACTAAAAATCTAATCTTTTAAAATGTAATCAAATGAAAATTTAATTAAAATTCACTCTGAAAAATGCTGGGTTGTTTAACCTAAATTTGGGTCAAATTTGGACAATCCCAAATATTGAGTTAAAAATGTAATTTAAACATTGGATTTAACACAATGGCTGTGTTTGTTCATATAATAAACAGCCCTGCATTTTTAGGAGTGTTCCTTTAATTTGTTTGCCAACAAAGTGCTAGTTTACTGCTACAATTAAAAGATAGAAGTAAAATTGTGTGATCTTTTAAAATTAAATAGTTTAAGTTTAAGATCATGATAGTATTACTTTGTCATATATTTGTGCCACTGAACATTGATCACTGAAATCAAGGCCGTGTGTGAAAAAGAGAGAGCCAGACAGGGTGGATCTCTCCTATTGTACGGCACATCAAACGCTCTGCAGACGTCGCACACCTGCCTCTTATTGGCTCCACAGACCTCAGCCCTGAACTGCTTCGCTTTTGAAGCCATCCCGGTGTGTGTGGCTTTCTGAGACTGGGCTCTGTGTGTGTGTGTGTGTGCTCAGCTGTGGTGCACCCTGGGGAAAGTGATGTCAGTGTTGCCCAGAGAGCCGATTATTGGAGAGGCAGCGAGTGGAATCAAACCACCAATTAGCAGAATTGGGACCAGGAGTGTCTTCACCATCTCATCTACTGAGTGTCTGTGGTGTTATGGGCCTGGCGACATGCGTGTTCGCGTGTGTGCGGTTTGTTGAACTCTTGCTCTGCTCACTCGATCAGATGATTTGGGCTGTAGGGCATTTCGTCATCACTAGACTTAACGTGTCTTCCCAGGTTGTTGTAATGTGTGTTAATGAGTGTTTATGTACACTGCCATTCAAACGTTTGGGGTCAGTAAGATTTGTGTCCTATTTCAAATGAATATTATTCTTTGAACTTTCAATTTTTTTCAAAGAATCCATTACAAACATGCATTGTGGTTTCCAACATTGATAATACCTTACCTGAGTATCAAATCAGCATATTAATATGATTTCTGAAGGATCATGTGACACTGAAGACTGGAGTAATGATGCCATTTGATTTGCCATCACAGGAATAGAATGCATTTTAAATTATATTAAAACTGAAAATTGTTATTTTAAACAGTAATACATTTATAAATTATTAATAAAGTAATAAAAATGATAAATGTATAAATTATTAATAAAGTATTAATTTTTTTAATAAAATGCATTATTATTAATATTACAAATAAATGTTGCCTTGATGTGCTTAAGATCGCACTTATATCTAGCTGACCCCATACAATAAAATACTGATAAATAAAAAAGTAATAAAAATGATAAATGTATAAATTATTAATAAAGTATTATTTTTTTAAACAAAATGCATTATTATTAATATTACAAATAAATGTTGCCTTGATGTGCTTAAGATCGCACTTATATCTAGCTGACCCCATACTATAAAATACTGATAAATAAAAAAGTAATAAAAATTATAAATGTATAAATTATTAATAAATTATAAATTTTTTAAATAAAATGCATTATTATTAATATTACAAATAAATGTTGCCTTGATGTGCTTAAGATCGCACTTATATCTAGCTGACCCCATACAATAAAATACTGATAAATAAAAAAGTAATAAAAATTATAAATGTATAAATTATTAATAAATTATAAATTTTTTAAATAAAATGCATTATTATTAATATTACAAATAAATGTTGCCTTGATGTGCTTAAGATCGCACTTATATCTAGCTGACCCCATACAATAAAATACAGTTCCTTTATCAAAATCACTTCAAAATCACTTAAAATAATAAAATTACTTCCTTGTAAAAACACAAAAGTCATGTTTAGACAGATTATACTATTTAAAAGCCCTCGGGACATGTAAATGCCTTAAACGCTGCTAAAATTGCATGCAAAAGTATACCATGATAGCAGCTGAAAATTTACATCTGTTGATCAGGCTTGCCATCATGACACAACCTATTTTTTGGGCTTATTATTAAGCATAAAGATTGCACAAATTCTCTTAGAATTACAATATTTAATTATAGCCAGTTTTATTATTTAATTATAGCCTACATTTGACTTGTATTGCCCTAATAACATTAGAAAATCATGAAAATAAAAAAATGACATGACAACTTATCGTTATAAAATCATTATTTATTTTATTAAAAGTTAAGAATTCAGGATTCTTTATTAGTACCATAGCAACGCTCAACTTCCGCTGGAATTGTCGGATAAGAACCGTCCGTAGCTTTTCGCAAGAGTTTTTTGAACGCATATGGACACGATTTTCTTCGGACCCGTTTCGGACCCATTTGCATGCGATCTGCGAATCTCCATAGGAAATGAATGACTGCCGGTCATTTCGGAGCCGTGTCGTAGCTGATTTCAACTGCCAGTGAGAAGGCGGCTTTACACATTGAGTATTTTAGCACATGTGAGCTCTATAGTGACCAATCAGCACTTCTATGATAGATTTTAACCTGTTGTATATTGTACCACATAGGATACTGTTATAATACGTTGTGTACAGTATATACCGTGTAGTATGCACTCTGAAACACGTCCTGTTTCTCTCTCTTGCCTGCAGAGAACGTTCCAGTGGAGCTGCGAGAGCCGTTCTACTGTGATCAGTATGAGCAAGAACACCTGAAGCCTCCCGTCACGCGCCTGCTGCTGTCACCTGAACTCTACTGCCGCGCTTACGGCCTGCTCCTGGGGGGAAGCCCGGGGGCCGAGGGGCCCCCCAAAGACATTCCAGCGCTCCTACAGGTCCTGGGCAGGAAGGGCTTGGCACCCAAAGACCAGAATGCCCCAGTGACCGAGGCCGAGCTCCAACTGAAGCCCATCAAAATGGTAAGACGTATGAGTGGAGTCAGCACATTCCTGTCTGAGTTATGTGCAGAGCTGAGTTTCATTAAACAGCCATATGGAGTTGATACAGTAGCTTTTGTATTTCAAAACCCAGAACTGCTAATTCGATGCTGTCGAATCGAATTTCAGCCTCAAGGGCTCTCATGTGCACCACATTAATATCCTTCCACTAATGAACCGCATGGGAGACTCGACTATCAATCACGATTGATTCTAATGGTAGCTAAGGTAAAGAGTTGATAGCCCAGTCACATGACATTTATGCAGTGTTTTATGCAATACTCATTGTTTCAAAGCAGCTTCACGTTAATTAACAGGAAAATAGCAGTGTTAATGAAGTAAAATTAATCAATATTGAAAAGCTGCAGCTGAACAGAAGATATGTATGTTGATTCAGTTCAGTTCAATAACTGTCAATGTTGCATCAATTATGATTTAGTTCAATAAGTGTCGAATATGCAAAGTTAGTGTCCTTATCCAGCTCCAATTTTGTTTTTTTCGGATAGTGTCAGCGCAGTTAGATAAGTAATATTGGTCCCACTTTATATTAAGTGGTTTTAAGTACTATGTACTTACATTGAAATTAAAAATTCAATACAATATAGTTATTGTGTACTATTTTGAAAATACCTGCATGTAATTATAGCTGTAATTAATAAATGTAATTATGTTTGTAATTACACAGTTGACCCTTCCCTTACACCTTAACCCACCCTTAAACCGACCCATACAACCACACCTGACCCTAACCTTACCTGTATCACACCTCAATAGCAGCAAAAGTGTTTTACAATACAACCTGAACAAAGTATGTAAGTACATAGTACTTAAAGCCACTTAATATAAAGTGGGACCGTAATATTAATATTTATTCATTTTCTTTTAAATCCTGATCCTCTAAATACTATTCGCAGTACACTTACGTATTGAATGAAATGGATTTTAACTATTTATTAAAGGGCCTATACAACCTGGTCACTCCATGTGTTTTACTGGTCGAATAGCTATCCGATTTGTTCAAACTGTTCCATGTACACTTGACCCCTTAAATCTCTGCAAAATTAAAGCTACAATACCTAAGATTTTATGCCACTAGAGGGCACTACATTCAAAGCAACAACAACGGCTTTGCTCGATGACGCCGTGGAGGAACGCGGAATGATGGGAACTGTTGTTTTCAACTCCACCGTGGATAAATCAGCCAGACGGGAATCGAAAATTAGTTGTCATGGATGAGGTAAAGTTCGATTTCTATAACTGTTGCGTTTAATGACATGCTTGTTTTTCATTAAACTGAAATAACTGCAAGAAAAGTAAGGCTTAAAAGTAAATTATTTATCACAGATGTTAAGGGAGAGCCGGGACGGTTGAAACACTTTTCAGATAAACGTCGTTTTCTAAGATACAGCCAACAGTTCACATTGCGAGAAGTATTCGCGGTGAATATGACCTTACGATTTTTCACATCATATGCATAGACAACAAGACAGTCTAACAATAATACTCATTGTTTTGCATCGTTTACTGACATGAAATTTGAATACAGAACACGGTGTTACTCACCCGCCAAGTAAAACACATGCAAGATCGGCGTCTCTTTCTAGTTAGAGTTTTTCACAAAGTTCTCTCCATTTAGCAAATGCCACACCGATGTTGAGCTGGTTTTATTTCTCTTGTCCCAAATTCTTCTTGGGTCGTTTGGTTGACCCGTTCGTTGACGTTTGCGTTTATGAGACTTGTCTTTGTCGACAGGACCAGGTGCAATCGCTAAAGAATAATTGTGCTCCATTCCATAACAAACGCGCAAAACCAGCTGACGTTTGTTGCTTGATAGACGCTAACGCACAACTACAACTTCTGCATTTGTCCAGGACTACACGCAGTACGAGCGGAAACCGAGGTAACGCGGATATGACGCGATTTACTGGCGACTCCCAGCTCACCCCTGCTCACACGCCCTGTTTCCTTGGTTAAAATCTCGCGATTTAAACATTGTTTGAAACATTTAAATATATAACACTGGCCTTGTGATTTTGGGATATTTTAATGCAAAAATCGTAGGTATTCCACCTTTAATATAAATCTGATCTTCAATTTGCACTATAAAAGAGTTCATGTCAACAAAAGCAACAGATATGTTCTGCATTTCATTTATATCTGCTAATTTCAAGATTAAAGACCGGAAAAGGAGAGAGAGTGGCATTAGCACTGGTAAGGTAATTTAGTAATTAGGCTTTTAGAAATCGTATCTGTGCATTAGATCAGTGTATTAAAGGGTAACTAAACCCCTGGTCAGAGTCTGACTCCACCCACTGGCAATATTTGAAAATGCTGAAAAAGTGGGCAGAGCCCAGCGGAGATAGAGAGGACGAAATAGATGCTAAAACACTCTATCCTGATCGTTTTCAATACTCGCAATTCCAACTCCTGACTCCCTACAGTGGTTTTTACCACACAAGATGGTTTTTATCCCGCCAAGGGCGTAGCTCGCGTGGTGAGCTGAAACCTGCGTACCATCCAATGGGAAAATTCAACTGTAGCCACCGTTCAACCTGAAGAGGGCAGCACTAAGGCGTTTTTACACCATATATTGTAGAAATAAAACACTTTATACACAAATATCAAAAAAGTTACTCGAATCAATGACTGGTATTAATAAAGATCCATTCTTACAGATCATTAACTAAAAAAAGTTGGTTTAGTGTTTAGTTGCACTTTAAAGTGAAAGCAGTGTAATATGTACAGTGCCTACTGCTATATATGCTGCTAATATGGAAAACTGAAATTCACTCAATGCTCTTGAGTGAATAACTTTAGTAGCTTTAATATGAATATGTTTCTTTCTTGAATGCTGCTGTTAAATGATCTGGTGAGGAAATAAAAATGGCAGACTGTACAGCTCACTCAGGGCGGGTCTTAACTAATAGGGCGGAGTCCACCTGCAGTTGTGGGCGGGACCTGCACAATGTGACACACACATTCTAGAATCTGCAAAAGGTTTGTTCTGAGACACTGCTTATGATTTATGGAGATTAATAAAAGAGGAGTTTGTTGTGTGCATGCACTGCCGACACACATTTGTTCAAACACCTTGTAAAAGTGAATTTTGCATAATAGGTCACCTTTAATGTACTGAAACTGGAGGAACAAATTTAAAGGGATACTCCACTTTTTTTTGGAAATAGGCTCATTTTACCACTCCCCCAGAGTTAAACAGTTGGGTTTTACCGTTTTCAAATGTATTGAGCCGATTTATTTATTTTTTTTTTTTTGATATTTAAAAGAATATCAGTAACTAGAGAGTTTCTGGTCTCATTGACATCCATAGTATATTTTTTTCCTACCATGGAAGTCAATGAGTCCAGAAACTGTCTGGTTACTGATATTCTTCTAAATATCAGAAAATCGGCTCAATACATTTGAAAACGGTAAAACTCAACTTTTTAACTCTGGGGGAGTGGTAAAATGAACAAATTTCCAAAAAAAAGTGGAGTATCCCTTTAAATATGATTTTAATTGATGACCCATGGCAAAAAATGTTGTCTGGGTAGGGACCTCAGATGTGTGTGTCTCAAAACCTACTGTGATTTATTGAGCATGGGTGACTCATTACAGTCCACCAGTTCAGATCAATAGGAAATCAATGCTGATTTGGCCTGCCAAAAGCCAAAACCATTTCACCTTCTTGGATCGGGACGGTGGGGGATGGTTTCATTGCAGCACTGGGGGATGTTTTCTGGAGGTGAAGGGGCGACTCCTCTTTATGCTTGATTTCCAGGGATTATTATTGCACATAAAGGATCTCCCCCTCTCCTGCAATTCCCCTGAGTGGATCCAGCTGTAAGGGACAGCACTGTTATTGAGTGAGCCTAAACCCAGGTTCACTGCACTGGGGTGGGTGGAGAGGCACAAACGAGGGGCTGACACATAGTGGCAGGGTCGAGGGATCAGGCCTTAAAACAATAACCAGACAAAAGACAGCAGACCCTGTACTGATGTAGCACTTTCCTCCCTGTTTAGATTTAGAGAGGGTCCTTCTCACAGTTGGATGGGCTTTAATGGACATCAATGGAGCGTTTGATTCTCCTTGAGCTTTTTGAGTTCTTCTAACCAAGAAACAAACTTGGTGAGAGACATCAGTGTTGTCAAATATAAATTTCATGATTGGTGCAGCAGTGATGCCCACTTGCTCATTTCTCTGTGTCAGGTCATAAATTTGCCAACATATTGACGAGGGACTACAAATTTTGTTTTCAAATAGTTTTAAGAAGTTGTGAGAATTTTGGGTATGTCACAATTCACCTTTGGCTAAGCCCCGCCCCCCTTAGTTACTGTTGCTACATCCGTCAAACTTCATCTGCGCTCTGCATGGCTTATGCTGTGACCGCTCTTCCTGCTGAAATGTTATCAAACTTTTATAAAGCAGCAAATAAAGTGTCCGATAGAAGTAGGCAAAAGGGGCTGCAATATGCGTTCGAAGGCTATATTCAAGACATAAACGCAATCAACAACAAGGCATCCAAAATAGAGGCAAAAGCATAACGTTATCGCTCACAGTCAAAAAAATGAACCACCGCATTTCCTACTAATCGAGACGGAGGCTGGGACTAACAATATCAGGGAGCAACACTGTTCATGCAAAGCTGGGTAGGTCTCTATTCACTTCTATAATCGTTATTACAAAGCAAACGGACTACACGAGTATAACGTTGTATTTATTAGCAGCGTGTGCTAGCATATCAACAACCGGTATGAGAACCGAAATCATAACCTAAAATTATAAAACGGTCTAACTAGTATAACTTCACACTCACAGTAAGGTTAGAAGTAAAAAAAGATGTGCTTGTTGATCTTTGCGGGGTTTAGCTGACTGAGGACGTCCATAATTAATCCAAACACGACACTTGTCACTGTCAGGATTTTACTTTGGTTTTGGGAAGGGTTTTTTTATGGTTTATAAATGTGTCCCACAAATTTCTCATAGATGCATTGATTATAAGTACAGTGTTCATACTGAAGACTTTGCAAGAGCTTAGAAAGGCTGCATTTTTTTTGCAGATTTAGCAAAGGGAGACCCTGATTACAGCCCCACAAGTCACACCACTTCATTTTGTTTGGTTCCATTCTCCGCAGTGACCCAATTCTTGCTTTGTCTCGCCCCCGTTATACCCATTTTCAATTCGGTGTAATTGTTTCCAGCCTCGGTTCTCCAACAGAGCCACCTCTGAGTGCTGAGCTTGCCTAATATCGTGTGGTGCTGGAGGCAGGTGAAGGTTCAGCGCTCCGCTGCTTCTGTCTGGGGCTCCCGGCTGCGGGTCCCCTGCTGGTGTCGTGATGCGCTGCCGGTGCTCTGGGCTCATCTGGTGCTGTCTGGCTGCTTGTGGTGCGCTTGCCAGGCCTGGCTGTGGGGGCGGCTGGCTGGATGCTGTAGCAGCGGGATGAAAGTGGGTCATGATGTAGTATTAGGATTGAGGCGCAGCAGTGTGAGTGAGCCAACCCCAGTAAACGGCTTTGGAGTCTGTTTTAGCACTGACTATGCATCAAAACTCAACACATCAGCATAATTCCTGCATGGAAAGTAGTGATAAATAACACTTGATGTTCATACGCTAATAGGTCATGGGCAAAGCCACACTTGTAATGCACTTGCATGGTATTAATTTATAATTTTTTTGGACATGCACCTTGGTATTTTTTAGGGATGCACCGATATGACACTTTTGGCCGATACCGATAACCGATAATTCTTTATATTTTAAAGCCGATAACCGATATATTGGCCGATAAATCTAAATCCAAATTTTTCGACAATTTTTGAGAGCCTGATTATAAAAAAAGTCTCCTCATTAAAAGTCAAGATACAAACACAATTATGACGTTCTTATTTTAATATTGTGTAGCCGATATGACAGACTTGCGCTGCACATTTTGCACTTTTTTAAAGTGATTTCAATCATATTTCAAGCAATTTAAAAGCATCATTTTGAACAGTGCACATCTAAAGTGCCTCAGCTGAAGGAAATAATACATTAGTTATCGGCTTTTAGATCTCGGCTATTAAAAATTAATTAAAAATGATCATTTATCGGCCGATACCGATAATGTGGCCGATATATCGTGCATCCCTAATTTTTTTATATGGTAGTTGTTCATTAAATTAAAGTCCCATGCTGGCATCTTTACGTAATTGGTGAACTTTGCAACATTGACACTTACTGATCTGAATTGAACTAAATTGAGCTGACAAACACTATTGTCTTCTGTAGAGCTGCTTTAATGATGAAAATGCCGTCATTTCATCATAACCGATGAATATTGCAACACTTATTTTCCCGTTTATTTAGGTAAAGCTCTGTATATTATGAATCACTATACAACTAAATGTGACTTGACTTGATGCAAAAGCAGTTTTTTGTTGGGTCCACTCTGGAATAGGGAAGACGTAATCTCTTTCGAATGAAGAAACATCTGGAGACACATCGCTCTGACCTCCTGGTTCGCTGTTCACCTCTCTGCAGGTTTGACATTTTCCGCTCGGATGCGGTGCAGAGCCCAGCCCCCATAGAGGATAAAGATCTGTGAAGATTAGTGATAATCTGTGATCCAGACTCGGCGTCATCATCCAGATGAATAATAACAAACCGACATGTCACCTCTCAGTTATGTAGAACTGAATCGAGAGATGACGTTTTCATTTTATTCATTTTTTGTTTTATTTTTACACTGAGAATTGCCCACAGATGCATTGATTATAATCTGTAAGGATTTGTTATCTGTTGTTACACATGTGTAGTTCCAGGAAAGCCTCAAGTTGCTGCTGCTGTTTTGTTTTGTTTGAGGTTTTCGAGGGGAAATCATGTAATAAATGCTGGAGTTTGTGTAACCTGAACTGGTCAGGGGGATTTGGAAGTCAGATTATTGCCATGTACTGTACTTCCTGAAGTTCCTGTACAGCTGTGAGACTCAAGGAACTGTAGTGTTCAGTGTTTTAGCAATGCTTTGTGCTCTACTCCTTGGTCGTATGAATAACACATTTGATTTCCACATTAGAAATGTTTTCAGTATACAGCGCGTGTTTACAGAATGAGTTTACACCATTATGGCTGCCAGGTCTTCCTGTAAACCCCCCCCTGCGGTGCCCCTGGCTCTCTTATCCTGCAGTTTGTGGGACACCGAGGTCCGGGGGTTAGAATAAGAGTCCGTTTTCCCCCACTGTTACAACAACCACAGTGAACTTTGTTTTGCTGTGTCCTTCCAGGAGAGTATTTTGGCAGTTGTCGCTGGACTGCCCCGGTTTGTGGTGACAGCAGAATGTAGCAGAAGAGTAGCTGGTGTGTTACCTCAGGATTTCCAGCCTCAGCGCTCCAAGCTGTGGTGAGGTGCATTATGGGTCACACTGGTTGTTATGGTGATTTGGCAGGCTGGTCTTGCTCTGTCTTCCACTGTTGGTCCCGCTCCCCTCTCATTAGGGGAACTTGTGATTCGGCTTAGCGAGTCCTGGAGTGTCGGGACGGGAAATCCAAGCCCCCCCCCCCCCCCCCTCCTCACGTCTCCTCTCGCTTTCATTCCTCTCTTTTGTCGTGAACCGCTCTCCACTCCCTCCTCGGTATAATTACTAACACCGCATAACAGTGCAGAGCTTGTGACCTCTGCAGCACGGTCTGTAGTTTCTTACTGCTCGAACAGAAACTGCATTAAATGTGTGTTTGTTTGTTTTTTCACTTATTTTGTGTGTAATTCTGTGAAATTTCTTTAACATTGTATAAAATAGGGCTGTAGTGCACTGACTGCACTCTTAGTTTCAGCAATAAGAATGGTAAAATTAACCAAAATATACAATAAATGTATGCACTACTGCTCAAAAGTTTGAGGTTGGTAATGTTTTTTTTAATGTTTTTAAAATAAGTCACAACAAGGCTTTGTTTATTTGATAAGAAATATTGTATTATGAAATTATTACTGTTAATATTTATATTATTACTATTAACAATATGAATATAATTGTTTGTTTTATATGCTGATTTGGTGTTCAAGAAAAATGTCTTATTTGAAAATATTTTTATGGAAACTGTACATTTTTTTGATGAATAGATTATTTTGATGAATAGAAAGGTCAAAAGAAGTGCATTTATTTGAAATAGAAATATTTTTAACATTACAAATGTCTTACCTTCATCATTTTTGATCAATCTTTTTTTAAATGCATTATTTTTATGCATTTTCGCAAACTTTTAAAACTGTAGTGTACATATATTTTTTTCCCCTTTTTGTCTAAGGCCTCGTCCACACTACTGCGTTTTTAGTTTAAAAACGGAGAATTAAAACGAATACGATCTTCGTCCACACCAGCGTTTTATCTGCGTATTAGAATTGATCTCCGTCCACATTAAAACGACTGAAAACGCAGATCCCGTGACCATTCACCAACACTGGGCATGCGCGTGCTGGTGTAAACAGGAAACGGGTCATGTGATGGGTGGCTGACAAATTAGGGAAGGACACTTCATGACTGATGACAACCAGTCATAGAGCCGAGCATGAGCCTCTGCGTCATCGTTTCTAAAGTCCTCCATTTTGTCCCGTCTTCACTAAGGTCCTGTTTACACGAGAACGCTCCCCAGACAGCAAACTGACATTGAATCAACGTGGAAACGACGTCTCTCATGACATTGAAACAACGTTGATTTTGCTCATCGAATTAACGTTGAACCAACGTCAGACGCGGCATTCTTCAAAGCTAAATGAAAATCGAAAATTGGTTTGCTTTCATAACGTTGAAACAACGCGTTGATTTCAAGTTGATTTTCCGTTAGTTTTGAAAGAATGACGCGTCTGACGTTGGTTCAACGTTAATTCGATGAGCAAAACAATGTCAGATCAACGTTGTTTCGATATCATATTTCCACGTTGATTCAATGTCAGTTTGCTATCTGGGTCGCGGGTGAAAACGTACAAATATTTTATCGGATGTGCCTTTTGTTTACACGGCGATGTTTTGGGGGCTTAAAAACG
>NW_024121321.1:34520320-34565320 GCF_016745375.1 Pimephales promelas | reverse complement strand
GGATTGCTCGGCATTGCCTTTTCAGCGTGAGAAATACTCGGTGTGGTGTGTGAACTGGTTGAATTGCGTGCGTCTCACGGCCATGGCGTGAGACTTAAAAACCCTGCTCAAAGAGGACAGTATGGGTGGCCAAAGAGAACTTGAGGTAAAATATTCTTGTTTTCTTATCTATTTTTACTTCTAGTTTTAACGTTAGCACCATCGTCTCTCTTTCGTTTCGCCATTTTTGAAAGTTGTACGGAAAAGCTTCTGTGCTCCTATTGGTCAACCTCATATATGTGACGGAACCGTCGTGGACGACTGTTAAAAAAATTAAACATGCTAGTCGTTTTGTCGTGATGTCGTGAAGCATCGTAGGTTGTCACCCACTATGACCCACTATACGAGATGATAAGATCGAATCTTGCGTCCCGACGCCCGTTGTCGTTTACGAATCCCCACGACACCCTATGTCAAATGGATCGTGCCAGAATCAGGCTAAAATCATGTAATCTGAACCAGGCATAAGTCTCTAAGAAATAAATCTCACACTAAGCTATCACATTGATTCAGAAAACTTGGAATATAGTCAAATGAACTTTTATAGTGCTTTTTTTTGGGTCTTTTTTTGGAGATATTCATCTCCATTCACTTTAATTGTGTGGAAAAGCACTTAAAATATTCGATTGAATATTCTGTGTTCCATAGAGGAAAGAAGGTCAAACAGGGTTGGAGCAACATGCAGAATTTTTTTTTTTTTTTTTTTTCATATAATACAAATATAACAACTTCAACCACGCCCAAACAATAATAATAATAATAAAAAATTAAAAATTAAAAAATAAATAAAATAAAAACTCAGATTTTTATATAAAACAGGACCGTACTATAATAAGGTAGATTTGTGTAATAAAATAAAATAAATAGCAACAACATTAGATAATGTATAACATGCATAAAATAACAATTACAAAAGATAAAGAGAATGACAAAAATAAGGTTAAAAGTCCAGAAAGTTACAATGTTCCTTGTTATAAAATAGGGCGAAGAGAAGGTTCCAAAGCATCCAGATATGGGGTCCAGACTTTGTAAAACTGGCCTGTTTTCCCATGTAATACGTAAGTAAGGCGCTCCAGGGGGATCAACTCAAAAATGATCTTGTACCATCCTTTAAGGGAAGGAGATTTATCACTGATCCAATTAAGTAAAATATTTTCCTGGCAGAAAAGGAAACAATATTATACAATTTCTTATTAGCAGACGAAGTAATGCAACTATTTGGTATAACATGCAGAATTTTAATTTTGGCGTGAACTATACCTGTAACATTTATATTTGGCTTTTTACGTGCATGCGAACCCATAATACAGTTCACAACATTATTGGTCCTAAAATAGAACCTTGTGGAATACCTTTACAAAAGACTGGGTGTGGTCTTCAGAAAATAAAGTCACATGGACTACTTTGATGTTTACTTTTGATTTCATTTCATTGTCATAACTCATAAGATGTTTTTTGTCTTGTTTTTTTGTGTAGCTGAACCAAAAATTGAAGGAACAAACAGAAGGTACACAAAATGACACCTCTCAGCCTAGTACTGAACCACAGCCCGTTCAGCCTTCGGTAAGAAACGCTCATAAACAACCATGACTTCAGACTTGCTCACAAAAAAGCTCAAAGTCCACATGTGTACACTAACTTGACCCCTACACTTCTACAAAACAGTCACTCATTTCCTTAGCAGCACTGTCTTTTTCCTCAAGGTCTACTTTGCTGTCAAAATACCTGTCCTGTCCTCTTGCTGCTTCTCCTCCTGCCTCTTTCTCTTCTCATGTTCCTTCACTTCTTTCTGACAGTGTCCCACCCGCTGGTACTGGAAACTTGTTCCTGTAAGTCTCTCTCTCGTCTTCCATTCCACCCTACTTTCCTCCATTTTCCTGTCCTAAATCCATATAATGCTGTCCTATTTCGCCCCCTGCTGACTGCAAAGGTTACGTAGATGGAATTTGATTCCTTAGACCTTTTTGGGCTCAATTTTAGCATCCCCCCAACATGTTATAACATTGGCAAAAAATACATATGATAATATGGTCAAATATTGGATTATTACCAGAATCATTTTGAATCATCATCATTTGCATTACAAAAAATAAACCAGATATAAACATGGCATGACATGTAAATTCAGGTTAGGATACCATAATATTTGGTGGTGAAGTGAATATAGTACGTGTCTTTGTGATCTGCTAGTGTATGCTGTGTGTATCAAGGGGAAAAGGTCTTGGTGTATCAGGTGTTGTCTGTTCACACAGCTGCCTCTGTTCTTTGCTTTGACCTGTTGAAGACTGAGTCTCTTGAGTGTTTGCTGTCCCACTTCCCATTAGCAACGTCCTTCGCTTTTTCTCCATTTAGTCTTCATTAGGGATGCACGATATATCGCCCACCATATCGGTATCGGCCGATATTTGTTCATTTTTACGTTATCGTTATCGGCCCGATAATAAAATTTGGCTGATATATTAAAGCTGAGAAATAATAAATTATTTCCTTCAACACTTGACACCTGAGACACTTAAGATGCGCACTGTTCAACATGATTGATCTTAATTGCTTGAAATATGATTGGAATCAAAAAGGAAAATATAGTTCGGCTATTCGTATCGGCTACATGAAATTATAATGAGAACATTATAATTGTGTTAGGGAACTGATTTTAATTGTGAGACTTTTGTTTTTGCTGTCAGGCTTTCAAAAATTATATAAAAATTAGATTTAGATCTATCGGCCGATATATCGGTTATCGGCTTTCAAATATAAAGAATTATCATTATCGGTATCGGCCAAAATGTTCATATCGGTGCATCCCTAGTCTTCATGCGCTGTTTGCATGGATTCTCTCAGCTTTTTTTTCTGTTAAACATTTTCTCTGATTGTCAATTGTATACATTTTTCATTTTTAGTGTTTGTATCTTGGGTATTGACATGATGTTTCCATCTCTGTTTTTTGCACTTGCATAAAATGGATGACAGTTTTGTAATTGTGGTTTAATGCAAATGCTGTCAATGCAAAACGAACAATTTCACAATAACAATAAGCAACATAGCACTTTCTCCATTATTGCTGTTCAACAATATTTTTATCTTGTTCAGATCCGGTACAGGAAGGACAGGATGCAGTCTAAGCTTAAACCTTGTTTTCCTGTGGTGAATGAAGTGAAGGATCTCTCAAACGGATGTGCCATTGCTGCTGTTATTCACCATTACTGTCCTGGTCTATTAAGATTAGAGGGTACGGTCACATCTCAAATCTGCGTCTGTCAGATTAGATTAGATTAGATTAGATTTATTTGACCACTTAAATATAAAAAATATGAAGAACAGTAAGAAAACTGTTGCATACATTGTCACTGAATAGATGAGTAAGAAATTTATGTCAGTTCCGTCCTTGTCTTTTCAGATGTATGTATGAAGGAGTCCATGTCTGTGGCTGACAGCCTGTACAACCTACAGCTGATTCGAGAGTTCTGCGAAAGCTGTTTGAAGAACTGCTGCCCTCTAGTGTTGGAAGATTTACTCTACAGTCCAGCTAAATTAAAGGTATAAAGAAAAATAAATTAAAACACGAAGAGGAGAGGGAACCTGAATAGTCTAGTTCAGTTAGTAAAGTAACGGCAAAGTATACTGTGCTTTTAAGTATGAGGTAGACTAGTGCACAAAAAAATAAAAAAATAATGCAATGGTAAATCAGACACTTTTAAATTAGTCTTTAGAGCAAGCAGGAACAATGACCAATCCTAATGAGTGAGGTTTAAGCGGTTGAATCCACAAATGTTAGAAGTGCTGAAGAAACATCATCCATGGCTTCTATTTATAATGTGATGGGATCATTAAAATAGTTTACTTTAAAAATACTGGTAACACTTTATTTGAAGGGGTGTGCATAAGACTGACATGACACTGTCATGAACATGAAGGAGTCTTTATCAATGTTTATGACTGTTGTCATTAAGTATCATTCGGTAAATTATGACACTTTTAATGCAAAGTTGACATTGTTTAAAATGTCTTTGTTATGACAACTTGATATTAACCAAGAAATCATAACTAGTCCAACGTGTTCCACTTTACTTGAGGTAAGGGGAAATATTAATGACACTGTCGTTAAAGCATTTGACAGTGTAATAACCCTTAATGACATCTTTATAACTAGTACAATGTGTTCCACTTCACTTGAGGACAAGTAAAATATTCATGTCACAGTTATAATGGTGTCATGACAACCAAAGTTAAAACCAACCAGCTACATATGACAGGGTAATGTAATGTTAACACAAAGCTAAATAACTTATTTAAGTTTGATAATTAGACCTGTTATGACATATTTGTGACAGGTTATGATTTCTTGGTTAATGTCAAGTCATAACAAAGACATTTTAAACAATGTCAATTTGCATTAAAAGTGTCATAATTTACCAAATGACACTTAATGACAACAGTCATAAACATTGATAAAGACTCCTTCATGTTCATGACAGGTGTTATGTCATGTTTATGACAGTGTCATGTCAGTCTTATGCACACCCCTTCAAATAAAGTGTTACCAAAATACAAATAGAAATAGTGCACCGTTCAAGCATTCGTCACATGCAGTCACAGAGTAGGCTCGACGCAGAAGAATATCACAGAAATCTTTTATAAACACTCAAACTAAGAATACTCAGGAGTAGGGTTGGGAACCGAGAACCGGTTCTTTTCCAGAACCGGTTGTGTTTTTGAAAAAATACCGGAACCGTGCAAAATTCCTAAGTTTCGGTTCCGAAAACGGTTCTGATGCCGATGCGGTATCATCATGTGGGCGAAGTGCTGGGAGTAGAAGACGCCGTCTTATTCCTAAATGACAAAAACTTCACCACTGAAGTTGCGATTTGCTCTCACACGCGCTGCATTTGTCACACACAGACACACGCACGCTGCGCGCGCCGACCGCCGAGTCACTCTCTAGCCTACATTCAAATCTGTTTGCGCTGAGAGAGAGAGAGCAGTTGTCGATATGAAACTGCTTTACAATCACAGTCTCAATATTTATTTGTTTCACATATTCAAATGATTTCCGTTACAGAATTAGTGAGATTATAGTTTGAGTAAACATTGACGGTAGTGGTCAAAACAGATGCAGTCCGTATATTTTTTGTGTTCAGAATTTACAAAATATATACAATGAGCGAGTGCATCATAATGTTTTTTTTTCAAACCGTGTTTTTGTCTTATCTTGAATCACTACGTAAAGCCTGTAATAAGCGTTAATACTCAGACTTCTTGTTTAGACTGGCCGGCGGATCGCAGCTGCTGCGGAGTAGCCCAATGCCTGCGTGACTCGTCGTCATGGACATAAACAGAGAGAAGTAGCTCCGGCAACAATGTTCTTCCGCAAGACGCATGCAGTTCTGTTTATTAACTGCTAGAGCGCCGATTTATCCAGTAATGAAATAAGTAAAGTCTTAATGAATCAATCATTCAAACCGTTTTAAAAAATAATCTGTTCTACACACATATGTGTGTTAAAGCATATACTAATACTATTCCTTCTGAGAGGGTATTCGTCACTGTTGGAGATACAATAAAGGAGAGGTCTAAATTATTATAGAGAATGCAGAATTTTTTTATTTCCTTTATATATATATATAAATATATATAAATATATATATATATATATATATATATATATATATATATATAATTTTTTTTTGCAAAGATTGCTTAATAATATTTTGAGTTTGTTTACATTACCAGTCTGTTAAACTAATTTGTCAAGTACTATAAGAAATAAACACAAAAAGGATTGTGGATTTTTCTCTTACTAATATTTTTAATTGAATGGGAACCGGAACCGGAATCGTTTGGCGGAACCGGAATCGGAACCGGAAAATTTCTCACGATTCCCAACCCTACTCAGGAGATCACAGAGAAACACTTGAGAAAACAACCACTACACAAACAAGACCGAACAAGGAACTGAGGGAACTGAGGGCTTCATTAACTAGGGAGTGATCATTAACTAGAACAGAAACCCATGCAGGATTGTTTAGTTTTTCTCAGTCGCTTTTATGCATTTCTCAAATCATTCTCAATAGAGTCAGTAAAAACAGCAGCACACATTGGATTACCTGCAAAAGCCTGTAACGTACTCAAAATCTTTAGTTCAGTATTTGAATTTGTCAATGAACATATCAGAATGAAACGTCCTTGTGTCTTTGTTCACAGACAAGATAGTCAAAATGCTTAGTCATGTTGTCAATAAAACACTGCACTCTATTAGTATTAGCTGATGTAACAGTTTGGATGACATTCACTGTATTATGCCATATATTCATTTTAAAAGTACAAATGTACACACTACTGTAACTGTACGTGAGTTATTGATTGAAGCAGACTGGATAGGATTCACTGTTACACTTTTACTAGTGGTCTGATAAAAAAAACCCAAAACAAAACAAAAAACATTACAATATTATTGTGATATAGAAAAGAAAAAGAAATATGGGCAAAAAGGTGAAAATACAACATTAGAAAGGCAAACACAGGCAAGAACTTTGCGTTTGTATGCAGAACTGTATATGAAGAGTTCAGATGCAAAAGCCTCTAAGTGCCATTTGACATTTTCTTCTAAAATTATCATTTTTATCAAGCTTGTATATTTAAGTTCAGTAATTTCACTTAAATGGCAATGAAGATTACCTATGAATTGTCATTTAAGTGAAATTACTGAACTTAAATATACATTCAATATACATTGACCATATACATATGGTCATTCTAGAACAAAATTTCAAATGGCACTTTGAAATGAACTCTGCATATATGCTTTCCAATTGAAGATTCATGAGCTATTTCAGAGAACTGGTTTCTCATTGGTTGATATACATTCTCTTCATTAGTGAAAGTCAAGATTCACCTGCACAATTCATCAACTCATGGCACATTTACAAAAAGTCTAATAGAAATGTGTAGAAAATATGGCTGACAGTTTATGACCTCAGATGTTTTTAGGGGTAAGACTGTTGCACAGAGAACTCTTTAATACATTTTTAACAACATGGCATTAGCAACTGATAATGTAGGAAACCGCAGACATTTTTACATAATCATTTGCATGAATGTACCAAAGCAATCGCAATTTGATGAGCAGAAGTGACTAGATGATATGGAGGTTGAACGTAGTTTTGAGAATTTGATTTCTGATCTGAGAAAAGCACCAAAGCCACTGAGAAAAACTGTAATGACAAGGAGATTAACGAAGGATCAGAACTCAACCAAAACACAACATGCATGTTACAGCACCTGTGATCTTGAAGCTCTAAAGCCACTTTATATAGGACCGAGGGTATGCACATTGTAATTCACTCGAGAAAATTAGGTTCATCCTCCCATTAATGTTGATGATGGACTAGATGCTAATTTAAAAGTCTGTATTCCTGATGTATTTTATATGCAGTGTTTTTTCCTCTCTCTATTTAGACAAACATACTGAGCTTTCTGGCAGAGCTCTTGTATTGGTTTGAAGTCTCAAAGCCAGAGTTTGTTCAGCCCTTGCAGGACACAGAGCTGACTGGTTAGTATTTCTTGAATCTTGATGAATGAATGTCTCATTTTCCTATAGCTTTTAGAGTTTGATTATCCCGTAACAGTCTGTTAAAAAGGATGTGCAAGATAAAGTACTCTTCTATTCTTGTAGAAACATCTGGAAGGAACAAAAATGGCAACAGTGGGTCCAGCAATAGGTATAACAAAGTTGTTTTTCAGAATACCCAAAATTATACCCGATCAGGTTTTATAATGATCTGAAATTTCAATGTTTTTAAAAATGATATAAAATCAAAGCCGAAACTTAACAGCAGGTTATTTGTCCGTTATGTGCCAGTGGTTCCCCCTCTATCTTCAAAAAGCCTTTTCTGCCCATCTCTTCCTCTGTGACTGCAGCAACAGGTGAGGAAAACACACTGTCTCTGTGTCATTCTGTCCCAGGTCATTGTGTGTCTGTTCCATTCTTTGTATTGTGTACGTGTACACGCTGTGTTTATTCTTGTTTGGTAATCACATGGTCTGTGTTTGCATGTTGTATTTGTCACATGGTGTGTTTGTGTCGTCTCTATGATCAGGATCTCTGACTCAGTCTACCTCAATGTCTCATGTAGAGGCAGCAGGACGAACATGGAATAAGAAACCTCTTAGGTAAGGTTCCTCAATGTCGTTTTATGCATTTTAGGACTTTTCTTAATACATTCTGAAGGCATTCATCTTTTTTTCATGACCGCTCTTCAGCCGTCCACTCTCCTCTGCGGTGTCCTTCAGTATCCCTTTTGGTCTAGACAGTGATGTTGACATTGTGATGGGCAACCCTGTTATAACCCGATCTGTCAGCTCAGACAATCTCAACCCTACTGGTCAATCCATGACGCATGTCCCCTACACACCTCCAGAGGACCTCAGCCACTTCATGAGTAAGCCCTCTGGGCCCAATGGCCCTCAAAGAGCTTCCTGGGCCACTCGGACTCGTCCTATGCTGGCAGAGGAGAACGGCATTGACGAGAGTGAGACAGGAGAGCTGCCAACAATTGAAGAGGCACTGCAGATCATCCACAATGAAGAGAAGATGGAACCTCGTCTTCACCCTGACGGGGCTCCCGATGGTTTCTTTCTGCATTCTCCAGATGATCCAGCAAGCGCTAGACGCAATGGCAGCCCAGTGACTCTCAGCTCTTCTGCCCCATCCCGCTCAGGAATGCTCTACCATCGATCCTCAGGAGTCCCACCAGAGCCCAGTCGCACCAGACACCCCTCAGAAGGATCCAGAGATGACGACTCCGTCTTAAGAGATGGAAGCGTTGATTCGGATGCCTCAGAAGATCTTCCAAAAACCCATTCAACCCCTGCCACACCTGCTTCGGGCCCTCGCATAACTCGATCGCGTGGTGAAGAGACACCGGATAGCGGCGTGAAGATGACCAATTTTGCTGAACGGAAGAAGAAAATGGTTCCAGAGCAGGTACGAACCAATGAGCCACAGGCCTCACAAATGACTACATGGGCCAAGAAATCAGAGGAGAGTCCCAGTAAGAGTCCTGCTCTCAGCACTGAAATGTCAGAGCTGGGGGCGAGGCTGGAGGAGAAACGGAAGGCCATTGAAGCTCAGAAGAAGCGTATAGAAGCCATCTTCGCCAAACACCGGCAGCGGCTGGGAAAAAGTGCCTTCCTACAGTTAAAGAAGGAGCAGGAGGATGGGGATGGCGAGGAAGGGCGTCAAGGGGAGGCTGGCACCTCCTCCATAGAAGATGACCTCAGCCGTTTGGCACTGGAGGAGAAACTGGCACACTTGGAGAGTGAGGAGGAGCAACAGGAGGAACAGTTGAAAGAGAGGCCCTCGATAGAAGAAGAGGGAAATATCAAGCCCACTGTCCAACAGGACAATCCAATTGAGAAAGACAAATCTGGAGTGGGAATTCCTGGAGGGAAAGGCACGGCCCCATTGGGTGATTACAACAACGCTGTTACTAAACTGAGCGCTGCTCTCAATTCTCTCCAAAGTGATATGCAGCGCCTCTCGGAGCAGCAGAACCAGCTGATGAAGAAGAAAGCAGCTCCTAACCAGGCTTGGGTTATCCCACCAAGCTCCAAACCCTCAACGACTGCACCTACTCGCTTGTCAAGGGAGTCCAATCGTGATCTGCCCTCTACCACCTCCTCTCCTTCCCCATCTCGCAAGATTTCAAGTCACACCGCTCCTCCAAAATCACCTGCGTCCCAACGTAGGGCACAGTCTGCACCTCCGAAGAGCCCCAAAATGCCTCACCATCCTAGACCTGCAGAGCTCAAGACGCCAGTTTCCACTCGATTCATAACTGCCCCCCAAAGTGTGGAAAACATTCCTCACTTAAAAAGAGTGTCTCCGTGGCAATACAGGGATCAGAACTCATCCACTTTCAACATAGGTACATCCAGTCAGAGTGAGTCCCGCTCGGCGTCATCCCTGTCCAGACCAGACGACAACTTTTCAGACACCGGTTCCAGTGAGGACCATACAATCTTCAGTATGGACCTAGAGGGTGGATTGTCACATGTTCTACCCCAAAAGGAGCGTCGGGGTGTGGGCAGCAGCTCAGGAGCTCCTTCCGAGTGCTCTTTTGAGAGTGACGTTCCTACAGAGGCTTTCAACGGCAAGCGCAGCAGCCTTATCGAGATCTCACTGTCCTCTCTCAAAGCATTAGAGGGTGAAGAGGCAGATCCGAGCCAGGATATCTTCTCAGACTCGATGAGTGACCAAACGGAGCCAGAAATGAGGGGTGGAGTTGGATTCTTCTTTAAGGTTAGGGGAGAATCAAATGTAAACTTTGTTTAGATGTTTAGCCTAAAAGGGGTAGCATTCATTTAACTGTCTAAAACGGTCTCTGTAGCAGGATGAAGCTCGACCTGAGGATGAGATGGAGAAAAGGAGAGCTGCATTACTTGAGAAACAACAAAAGAGAGCAGAGGAGATAAAGAAACGAAGACAGGAGCAAGAAAGAGAGCGGGAGGCAAGGTGAGGCTTAAAAACATAGCTTTGGAAAGTGACCGCGATGTGTTGTATAAATGAAACCACAGATCAATATACTTATTGAGGAGGTGTATGTTTTTACTTTCTAATAGTTTAGCTTTGCTGGATTATAAAACCTTATCTTAATAACCTTATCTTAATAACCTTATATAAATGTGAACACGCCTACTGAGAGTGCTCTTTATTTAAACGCAAATGATCTGAGGCAATCGCTGTAAACCTGTTAACGCCCACATCAACTCGATAAAACTCATCAAGTTTAATCAGATTCATGTACTTTGTCGTCTTGCGATGCTGTGAGGAATAATAATAGCGTAATAGTAATATAATCCTGGAAAAATTTACCTCAGAAGTGCTGGTTTCGGTTTAATTTCAAGGAGCAACGGATCCAGCGGAGGATTGTAAATAGTAAGTTGTTTGTTTAGTGTTTTGTTCTAATCGCAATATAGTGAATGTAAATCGCAACAAGACTGTTTAAATATGAATCGCGTGTCGATGTGTGAATGAACAGCAAAGATGGCCGCTGTTGTTTACTACAGGCAACTTAACATGCTATTTTTATATGAACATGAACACTTCTACTAGTTTAGCTTTCCCAAACTATATTTCTATACTGCGATGAGTAAAAATGGACTAATTATGTTGAAATAAAATGTCTTTGTATAAGCAACGTATTAAAATGCACATTAACATTTATATGCCCTATAATCATATATCAAAAAAACGATACGTTACAGATGAAATATGAATGTTTAGACAAGAGTTTTGGATAGATTATAAAAGTTTTTTTTCAGTAAAATAGACTCATCAAATAAGCTTTTGTCCGCCAATTACTGCTCATATGTTTAATATATAATATGGGATGTTTTATCAAAAATAAGGTAGGTATATTGAATCATCAACTAAGATGTTGTTAGTGTTTGTTCCAACTTCCAATTCAAACTAATGAATGCTTAACTTTGAAATGAGTATGATAAAATGTATGCTTTTTACAAAGAAAGATTGCTCTTGAAATATTGTTAAAAGTGTAATTGTTGTTGATTTATATGTGAAAACTATTTAATAAAATAGCACAATATATATTTACATGGTAGGTGTAAAAAAAATCTTAATGGGTCAATATAAGCCTTTTCATTGAATTATTGTCTATTATTAGTGACAAATTTGGGGAGAGGATAAATATTCCTAAACTTTCTGAAAATACAGTTTGAGAATTAAGTGGACAATTAATAGAGATGTTTACCTGTGATATTATACAATTTGTGTGCATACAAAATTTGTAGAAAAAGACAAGTTTTTTTCAAATGTTTCCAACTCTAACTTTGAACCAATTCTCTAGAATGGCCCATATAGCCTATTTGAATAGGATTTGTTTCCAGGTATGACTGTGTACTCCAAAATTTACTTCAATCTATGTAGAGTAGGCAGGATGATTTTCACAATACTTTGAAGCAAAATCTCTACGCGAAAACATCCATTATTCAAAAAGTCTTGTGGACGCATATTTAGTATGTGCTTTGTAGCCTTATTCAGACATTATTCAAACATTATTCTCTCAAAAATGCAAACATTTACATGCATGTTTCTCACATATTATGGTAGCCTTGTTTGTGCTGAATAGAATGTAATTACACCTTTTCCATTTAATATGTTTAAGCAAATGAAAAATGCACAAATGTCAGGGCATGTCAAAACATCCCAAAAACACCTTAGACCCCTGGTGGTAAATGGAGGGGTCTGGGCCATAAGTGGAGACAATGCCAAGCTGAAACAAACGCCTTAAATAAATCATTAGTTATAACAGTGTTATAACCTTAGTAATAATAGCATAAAGAGTATTTTTTTTGCAACTGGAAGCAGCATACCCCAAGACTTGGGGTGGTTTCTTATTACTTTGGTTAGAAATGTCCTTGAAACAACCAAGAATAACCTACTGCATAGCAGCCCATGGAAAATCACTAAGAGCACCTTAGCAACTGCATAGAAATTTCCTGGCCACCACCCACTAGCAGTGTGGTGGTAAGTTTTGTTTAGGCAACAAAATAATTATGCATTTCATCTCAAACAAGCACACTTGATAGCCCAGTTTGACATACAAGGCTTGGACTAAGCCAGGATTAGGCCTTAGTTCAATTTAAGTAGCTTTTATAAACATGCCTTAGAAAAAGATATTACTGGTGTGCATGATGAGACCAAAACAATAGTACAGACATATGTTACGATATGAGATTTAAGCCTTGTCTGTGAAACCGGGAGATTATGTGCTAATCCCTTTGCAACATTGTACCCTTATCAGTGCTGTCTTCATATATAACAGCAGGCCTTCTTCGGTGGATGAGCCAGGTAGAGGAGAGGAGAGACCCAAAACTCCATCTACCCCTCCGCCTTCCCGCACCCCTCCGCCAGATGGCACTCCTCAGCGGCGTGGAGACTTCACCCGCCAGGAATATGAACGGCGGCATCAGCTGAAAATAATGGAGGATCTGGATAAAGTCCTTCGTCAGAAACCCACTACTGTCAGAGGTGTCAAGAAGCAGAGGCCCAAAACGGTGTTCAGAGACGACTCGGACCTCTCCCGCAGCCCTTCCAAAGGGTTTATGGGCAAGTCTTTGGTCATCTGGAAGATTATTTCCTTTCCATTGATATTGTGTTAAAGCCAATGTCATGTATTCATGTACTCCTTTTCTCTTGCAGGTTCTAGATTAAATAAAGTTTACTCCCATTCATCAATGAATCTCTCCTCAATGGCTAATGACAGTGGGACGCTAACGGTCAGAAAATCTCCAAGGTAAATCTGGCCTGGATGTATTCTGGTGGGAACACACCTGCTCCTTCTTTGTGACCTCACCTCTGAACTAGTGTTGCCAAAAAACTTGGTACTTCGGTACCAAGTCGGTCTCCTGTAGCCTATAGTTTGGTAATGCTACAATAAGATACCATTTATCAACATTAGCTACTTCACATCAACACATTGAGTGAACAATATATTTTTACAACATTAATTAATGTTTGTAAATGTTATTTAATAGAAACACTTGATTGTTCTTGTTTGTTCACTTCATTCATTGTGCATTAAATAAATGTTAACGGATTAGAACTTTACAAACAACTTTAAAAATGTGTTAGTGTATACTATTGTTTATTTTAGGTCATTTTATCTAATTTTTTTCTAAAGTGTTTATAATACAAATGTAAAGTTTCCATACTTGTAACCGTGATAAACACTTAAATATATGTAAATTTAAACTAAGCTTTGGTACCGAAATTGGTACCGAGAACCGTGAATTTTTACTGGTATTGGTACCGAATACTGAAATTTTGGTACCGTGACAACACTACTCTGAACATATATTCCTTTCCACAGTCGTTCTCATTCACCATCCAGACTGCTATCTCCAGGCCGTTTTGCTGCACAGAATGGGGACTGGGAAAATGCATCTACTATATCGTCTCCAGCCTCCATCCCAGAATACACTGGTAAACTGTAAAAATTATATGATTTGCAGAATTATTAGAGGTGCTTCTAAGGCACTTCTAACTGTGAGGTCACACCGGACGCGAATAGCGCGTCGAATTCGCGCCTACCGCGTCTAGTTTGACTCTTGACCACTTTGTGTTAATTCGCGGGTCGAGTGAAACTGACGTGCATAAAAACAAAAGTTTGAAGCGAAATTTACGCACGTCAGAATCGAAACCCGTTGGCGGAGATCTTTTTTATGTTGATGGAGCATTCATCGAGAGAGTCACCACTCAGTAGTGGGGATCATCGTCACCGTATTTGTGTCCAGGCGAACCGTTTGGCGAGTTTCACCATTTGCTCGCTCCAGAAGCTCCGCCTGGATGACGGCCGCTGTCAGTGGTACTTCCGCCTGTCCCGCATCGGAGTGAGGATCACCCTCGCCCATATCCATCTAATCTATCATTTGTTTTGATGATAAATAGAGCCAGCCTCCAAAAGTTATTAACCTGTCCTGTGATTTTTTTTTTTTTTTCTTTTTTTTTTTCCTCTCACATCCAGACACGAACTTTTGCACATGTATGTTGGTTGTCTTTACATCAACATCATAATAATATTTCATACAATCTAGATATGGAATAAATAACATTCAATATAAAAAAAAAACATGTCTCGTATATAGAAATAAAGTTTTGAGTGATAAAATATTTGTTGTGCATTAAAACCACACCAGGCATTTAGTCATATTACAAAATAATTTATTGAAGCATCCAGACACTTCACCACGTGAGCAAGCAGCAGGCTCTTGATTGGTTAACACGGCGCGAATTGATGCCAAAGTTCAGATTTTTAAACTCTGGTGGCAGACGCGAAATTCGCATCAATGCACAAATAGCACTAACTAAATCATTTTTTGTGAACTTTACGCACGAATGAGGCATATTTGCGTCGTATTCTACGCCTCATTCGCGCCGCAGGAAATTTTATGCGCGTAACGCGTCTTTGCATTGACGTAACATTGAAATCGTTCGCGCTATCCGTGTCCGGTGTGAACGCACCATAAGAGGTCTTTGAAGAAACTCGCGTATTAATTTTAATTAATTTTAACACAGTTTGGAGATAAATGACACCTGAAATCCTGCAATATTGTGGTCTGCAAGTTTTGCATGGGCAAGAACCATTCCCTGAAAATGAAGCTATTTTGAGTTTTACGGTTATTTAGAGTAGGTCATGTGATCGTGAACTTGCTTTCTCTTGTTGAAGCATCTATTTCTCAGGGTCACAATTCAAGCATTTGTATCTTAGCAATGAAACTTCCGTTTCAGGTCCTAAACTCTACAAGGAGCCAAGCTTCAAGTCCAATAAGTTCATCATCCATAATGCCATCTCACGCTGTTGTTTGGCAGGAAAGGTCAACGAACCACAGAAAAACAAGATTGTAGAGGTGAGTAACCCATCAGTCACCATCTGTAGTTCACTCTGGACTCTCATGACACATATTTGCATGGTGCATTTGAATGCATGATGTAATGGTCTCACCATTCTGTTCTTGTCTGCAAAAGGAATTGGAGAAAAGCTCTGCAAACCATTTTCTCATCCTCTTTCGGGATGCTAGCTGTCAGTTCCGAGCGGTTTATACCATGAACCCTGAGACGGAGGAGATGGTTCGGCTTACAGGTATCGGCCCGCGGATAATCGGTCCCAATATGGTGGAGTCCATCTACAAGTACAGCTCTGACCGCAAGCAGTTCACGGCCCTCCCGTCCAAGACCATGTCCATGAGTGTGGATGCCTTCACCATTCCAGGCCACCTATGGGAGCGCAAGCGCCCGGGAACCCCAAAGAAGCTCGGGACCCCAAAATAAAGCCTGCTGGAAATGCAGCTATACCTGAGCTGGCCATGTGACCCTGGGTTTCTGTCCCGACTCCGGCAGTGCAGAGAGGTACATTGGAGTGCATGCCAGAAGAAAGAGTTGAGGCCCAAAATCCTAAAATAAAGTGCCCTCAGAGGTGTATAGCTGGTGACTGTGTTACTACAGGTCAAGTTACAAAAGATTCATTCAGAAATCTCCATTGCCATTTCCTTCGGGGTAACTTAAGTGAACTCAAAAGTCATATTTCGAAGAAAGTGGCCTGTAGGAAAATTATTCTTGGCATTTTAATGTTAAAAGGCTAGATGAATCTTCCAGTCTCATCATTCAAGGAAAATGAATGTCCCCCACAATAGAAAGAAAAAGACTGTCCTCCAGCTCCTACCCTTCTTTACTCAATGAACTGGATCCTTTGGTGTGATTCCCCGGATGAAATGGGATCTTTGCTCTTTGATGAATGCAGGGCACAAACCAACACAAGCCTTCTTATCGTCTGTTTTATCGTCATCAGCCTCTCAGTTTTATGGGACTGAATGTAGAACTGTACTACAAAGGGGCACAGCCACTCACCTTTACGTCCCGTCATAAAAAAAAGTCCCATGCTGCTGTCCGTCTTGCTCCCTAATAAAATCTGCCTTGTCCTTTCGCCTTCCTAAAGTCAGCTGTAGACACCTGGATGTTTGTTTTCTTACTGCTAACTGGATTACTTAAGCTTTAGGAACTCAGGAGAGCATGTTAAAGACCTTCCCCTTTTCTTTAAGAATGAACGAAAAAGCAAAAAGATGCCAGAACCTGCTGTTGATTTCCATTAATGATACTCAACAATAACAACAAAAAAAAGAGAAGTCTTTTTACTCTGTTTAGCTGTAACTGGAAATATAATGTAAGTAAAAGATCAAGGCTGGTTTAATATACTGTATATTTGAATGCTGTTTATTGCTGATTCTTTAATTTTTGACGATGATTTGTATATTGTGGAGATTTGTAAGCAATGAATAAGCTACCCTGCTGCTTCACTACTAGAGCGGGATGTGTCGGTGTGAATGAGTGTGTGACCGAAAGAGACGGATGGCGAGAAACAATAAACGTAAATCTGACGTCAACTCTCACTTATGTAGCCAGAGCTGAGTGATCAAGTGATATTGTTTTGGCTGATATGTAGCAGCAAATAGTGATATAAAACAAACACTAACAGAAAGTGATGCTGCCCAGGTGTCTGCAGCCTTAAACGCTTATGTTGTTTCTATGAACATGATCGTGTCCAAACTGTCTAACTTGGCCTTATTTGTTTCATGAACGGCTTGAGTTGTCTTTTTGTACGAAAGGGGCATTTAGTCTGTTTCTCTTCATCAAAGCACTAACTGATTCAGTCAGGCCACTCTCTCCTGTCTTTGGAGAATCAGATGAAGTACTTTACAGAGTTGCCGTAAAGATGTACATATTTTTGTAAAGAAATCATTTTTGAAACGGTCGATTTACATGTTTCTGTGTCAAATGAATGGGAGATGTGTGTTTGTGTGTAGGTTGCATGTGTTTGACTGTTGGGTGAACCATGATGGTTAATGTAACTGGATTCTGTGCAATTCTGTAGAACGTTAGGTGTATTTATTGGGTAAGGATGAGCTAGAGTTTTCTGTTTAGTTTCAGATTTGATTATTTATGTTCTGGCAAATGTGGTGATTCACTTGTTCATTTCAGAAAGCACATTTATGTTTTGTTTTTTTTCCTTTTACTGTTTCCATGTTCATGTTAGTAGATTTTGTTTTTCTCCCAAATTCTATGATTATGGATCGGTCCCGAGTGACAGGATTAGAAAAATAAAATCATTTTTACGTACTCTCAATTATTTCTCATCATCACTGAATTTTATTGAGTTCTATCAATTACATACAGTTGTAATCAATTATTCAACCCCATCGCAAATCAGTTTTATTGGCAAAATTTAGACTTTTTACTTTTCGCCGCGTTTTCACCGCAGGAACTTTCCCCAGGAACTAGGAACTTTGGGGTGGTACTCGGTGTGTTTACACCACAGGAACCAGAGTCTGAATGAAGCCCCCCCCCCCCCCCCCCAAACGGAAGTTGAAGCCTCGCGGGAGCTGCCATCTTGTAGCAGAACTTCACTTGCGTTAGCATTCCCATTGACTCCAATTCATTTTGGCATCACTTTGACGGTGAATAACTTTACATCTGAGGCGTTTGAAGACCCCATTTGTCCTGTATTTATTTCTAAAGAAACACGACAATGTATAAAATGCTCCATTACCTTGTAGCTTATGTTATGGCCCCGTAGAAGCAGTTTTAGTGAAAGTAGGCTAACAATTGCGTTATACCCACGCGACTCTCTGTCGCACAGTAGAGCGATTACGGTATGGACAGGAGGAGAAGCTCGCGAGCAATCGGGGAAACGTGGAGGCAAAATGACAAAATAGTTGATCAGAATACCTAGCAAAATTGTCTCCTGCTCCTCGCTCATGGACCGCGCCTACTCACACTCTCCGCCTCTGCATGTTTCGGAAGGGAATGATTCAGATTTCTCATGCCACAGCCACTAGAAGACAATCTCGTCACATCTACGTCGTCAAGCTCTGTTTGAGTCTGCGTGCCAGGGACAGAAGTGCTAAAAAATCGCCAAAAACGGGCTTCAATCGTCTCAATGGAGTTCCAATGAGATCGCTCTGTCCACTTCTTATATTGTCTATGCTGCTATGCTATGAGGTAGTACATTTTCAGAGTTCGGGAACTTTCGGAGTGGGACTTTGGCACTGAACATGCTGATTGGTTCTTACCACTTGTTCTTTCTGCCCGATTGCGCGTGTTCGTCCCATCCATCTCATGGTCATAGTCCGCTGATAACAAACATCTACTTTTAGTTTTATATCTAGCGTTACGGGCTTTCTTAATACGTTTTTAATACTTAGTCTGTTTTCTGCCGTTTTTGTTAATTACCTTGCTAGTAAACCAATCGCACACAAAAGCAGCACAGCTTGAATCTCCATTCAAAACTCAAAACAAAAACACGCAGACTACATAATCTTCCCGCCCCGGACCGGTACTTTTGTCCGCGGTGTAAACGCAGTAAGTAAGTGGTCTGGGACAAATAGTTCCGGTAATTGCAGTGGAAACGTGGCTTTTGTTTGATTTGTTAATTGCAACCAGCTGAATTGAAATGACTCTACACAAATGTTTCAAGCGGGTTTCAAAATTTAGACTTTCGGCTGTTTGCAATGAACAGATAAAACAAAAGTAATTGAAATGGCTCAACACAAATGTTTCAAGTTTACCCAAATTCAACTGAAAATGCAACTTTTAATGACTTCTGCAATCTCAAAATTATTCAACCCCTTCATGGCAAGCATCTTTAATAGTTGTTCGAACACCCATTTGCAGTTAAGACCTGCTGCAAACGAGATGCACGAGACGAGACAACAGCCTGTTGTCAACAGAATCTCAGCCCATTCCTCATGAGCAGTTCAGTAATATTTTTGGGTTTGTGTGCTGAAACCGCCACATTCAACTCCCACCAGAGATTTTCTAAGGGGTTCAAGTCAGATGACTGTGATGGCCACTGTAGAATCTTCCAGGACTTCTTCTGAAACCAAGCCTTGGTGAAATTTGAAGTATATTTGGTATTATTGTCCTGTTGGAAGGTCCAATGACCCCCAAGTTTCAGCTTATTCACTAACGGCATGACGTTTTCTCCTAGGATTTCCTGAATCCATCTTGCCTTCCACATGCTGCATGTTTTTATTGCCAGAGGATGCAAAGCGGCCCCAGAGCATCTATGCTTAAAGGCTTAGTTCACCCAAAAATGAAAATTAAGTCATTAATTACTCACCCCCATGATGTACCAACCCCGTGAGTTCAAGAGATTTCCACGACGCATGCGCGAGAACTGAACAAGAAGTAGTAGAAAAATAAACGTAGTTCTCGCGCATGCGTCGTAGAGATCACTTGAACTCTCGTCTCAGGCCCAGAAGGAAGAAAATGAATAGTCAAATAAAGTCTTTATTTTTGTTGTCATTTTTTTCGCACAAAAAGTAGCCGCTGTAGTCTCATGGAATATTTAAACATTTTCTTCAAGTTTCGATCCCTTAGGCAGCCTATGCAGCAGTGAACCACCTCTCAAATTTAATCAAAAATATCTTCATTTCTATTCCGAAGACGAACGAAGGTCTTACGGGGTTGGTACAGCATGGGGGTGAGTAATTAATGACTTAATTTTCATTTTGGGGTGAACTATCCCTTTAACTGTAGACAGAGTGTTCTTTTCAGCATATGCTTCATTCTTCTTCCTCCAGACATACCGTTGATCCATAAGATTCGTTTAATCACTCCACAGAACTGAATCCAGAATCAGCTCTGTGGATTATTTATTTGACTTTTCTTTTGCATTTATGTCAGTAGTGGTGTACATCTTGGAGTTAGTACACACCTTACGCCTGTCGCCATCAAGTCTTGCTGCAGGTATTTTGCAGTCACTGGAGGGTTTTTCCGATCGTGCCTTCTCAGAAATCTGGTTGCAGTCGTTGATAGCTTCTTTAACTATTTAACTTTGAACTTGCAAACTATGCTTCCAACGGTGTCTCTAGGGTGCCTTGGCTATCTTTTTGTATCCTGTTCCTTGTTTTAAGGTGAAGATGACATATTCTCTTATATTTTTGGACCGTTCTTTTGACTTTTTGACATTTCTAACATGCAGTCAAACGTGACACTCAACAAACCTCGCCAGGTCCGATATTTCATCTGTTCTAGCTCAAGCACACATTAATGAAGCCCTTGATTAGTTGCATCAGCTGTGCTGTTTTGCAGATTTCTGCTGTTGTGAGGGAGTCTATTCTGTGAAGTTGAATAATTTTGAGACCGCGCAAGTCATTAAAAGTTGCATTTTCAGTTGAATTTGGGGAAACCACTTGAAACATTTGTTGTGTTGAGCTTATGAGCTATTTCAATGACTTTTGTTTGATTTGGTCATTGCAAAAAGCTGAAAGTCAACATTTTGTCAATACACCCGATTTGCATTGGGGGTTGAATAATTTTGATTACAGCTGTACATTGTATCAGCTTTTGTTGCCATTTTTGCATGTCCATATCCATGATTTCTTGCCCAGTTCACACTGTTCCCATTCAAAAAGTGCATCTTTGAATGTGTGGGAGAAGTCATATTTCACCACTACATAAAAATTAAAAAGAAAGATTGCAATTTTCATTATTTTGTTAGATTCTCATCAATGTAGATTCTCATTAAAGTAATTAAGGAGTCTTAACAGTCATGAAAAATGTTAGTTTTCTGTAGGCAATTTGTTGTTGTTGAGTAAAATATGACCCAGACATGTTCTTGATGCACTGCATGAGCTTCAGCCTTCTGTAGACCATTTCACAAGATGTAAACAACACTGGTCCAGAAGCACTTCCTGTTTCAGTTTGTAACTGTTTTCTTTATTTCACATGTAAAGAAAACATCTTAAAGATGTTTGTTTAACTTTCTGATTCAGTTTTAAATGTTCTGTTGGTTGTATTTTATCCCAGCTTTTATGTAGTGTCAAAAAACTGAAACAGGAAGTGCTTCCCCAGATAGCAAACTGACATTGAATCAACGTGGAAATATGACATCGAAACAACGTTGATCTGACATTGTTTTGCTCATCGAATTAACGTTGAACCAACGTCAGACGCGTCATTCTTTCAAAACTAACGGAAAATCAACTTGAAATCAACGCGTTGTTTCAACGTTATGAAAGCAAACCAATTTTCGATTTTCATTTAGCTTTGAAGAATGCCGCGTCTGACGTTGGTTCAACGTTAATTCGATGAGCAAAATCAACGTTGTTTCAATGTCATGAGCGACGTCGTTTCCACGTTGATTCAATGTCAGTTTGCTGTCTGGGTCTGGACCAGTGTTGTTTACATCTTGTGAAATGGTCTATAGATGCATTCTAGAAACAAGACGCATGATATCAAACCATATTACAGACACACTTTAATTTGAAACTCAATCTTGTAAACAATTAGGAGAATTTAACACAATATCTGATGTGCCTCTGTGTCTTTAGAGAAGTTAGACAGCCATGGTTTTATATTATATGTGGCAGTGTTTGAATGCTGGCAAACCTTTTTTATTTTCTAATGGACATAATCCATAAGAGTAAGGTAAGTTGTTACAAGAGGATGCATCTTGTACACCCATAATACCTGAAACTATGTATTGCTCCTGTTGTTAGACATGGAGCGCTAGCCAGTAATTAAATAAACCAGCATCTGGACTTGTTCAAAGCTCAAAATGATTAGACACCACAGGTCAAATTACGAAAGCATGTCCGCTAACAAGCTTTGTTTTGATTGTGTCTCATGTGTGCTTGGCATGAAGCATTTCAGTCAGCAGGGAGTTGCAGGGCAGATCTCCCAGAAGGTGGCGCTGATACAGATATTCCTCGACCTGCAGGCTGATGCTGCGCACCTCTGGCAGACGGAGCAGCAGCTGTCCAAACTTGTCCGAGTGACCTGGGTGGGTTTGCATAGTGTGGTCCATCAACGCCCTGTTTACACGCTCTTGAGTTTGTTCTACCTGCCTTCGGTCCAGTACTGATTTAACATCTGCAAAACAAATGACCCTTACAACTCTGGGCCAACAGGAATTGTTTAGATTCAAAATTTGGGAATGAACAGAAAACCCACCTGGATTGAAGAGAACCAGATATTTGAGACACACAAACTCCTCTCTGTCCAGCTGCAGTGACCTAAGCTTGGAGACAAGGTCCTGGGCTCTGGATACTAAACTACTGAGGGTTACTCCAGCCTGACTGAGGATGGTCGATACCTCTATCTGGTACAAAAAGAAGTTGAAAGACTCCTAAACAGTCAATAAACTGGGTAACTATGGTGTAGTCGTGTTTCCCAACCCTGTTTGTGGAGGCAATTCATAGTAGAGGTATTCTCGGGTCCCGAAAACCGTACCCGACCCGAATCATTAGGCTACTTACCCGAACCCGATGTGCATAAATTATTTTTATTTTTTTTTAAATAAAAACCCGACCTGAGACAGACCCGATAAAATTAGACCCGAGTCCGACCCCGACTGGACCCGAAAGTAAACGGCATTTACATTGTGCACAGCCTGCAGCCCTGTGTTTCTCAAAAATGCACTTACTTAGACACGTAAGTGTAAGCGCGCTGAGTGCTAAAATGTCAATCACTGTAACCCATTACGTCCTATAAAATGTGGCAATGTTATTTACCGGACCATACGATGATCAGGGTAAAATTTACATATGGCTGTTTTAAAAATGTATAACCGATTTTCAATCAAATTCTCCCAGTCATTGACTTTTACTAAAATTGTGTTATATAGCCTACAATTGACTTTATGCACAGCTGCACTACTTCCTGAACTTAAGCCAGCTCCTTGTTTCCTGTCTGCCATTATTGGCCAAACTTGATTAATTCAGGTGTGTCTGATTATTGTTGCCGTGACTTCTGAGGTCAGGCACACCTGAATTAATCAAGTTTGGCCAATAATGGCAGACAGGAAACAAGAAGCTGGCTTAAGTTCAGGAAGTAGTGAAGCTGTGCATAAAGTCAATTCCGTTGTTACAAAGTAGTTTAGATAAAATTCTATTAAAAACAGGGCATTAGAACCGCAGTAGCAGGTAAAATTGGACGTTCTGAATCAAATCTTGTAACGTTATTGCAATCAACCCATTTAACTGCACCAGTCTTTTTTCCTTTCTTATCAACAATGATCACAAAAGTTGCCCACACCGATGACGACCCTGGATGTTTCTGTTCTACGTATTGGTTTTCCCTCACCTTTTTCGCAATATCTGTTATCGCCTCCATGCTTGTCTGACAGTGTCGCGTATTTTTAAAATTGATTGACAGGCCTGGCTTAAGACAATTTAAATACTTGCATGTAGTCAAACATCCATCCACATGATGGCGCACTAGTTCTTCTTGGCAAACGGAGGGGTTTGTTTATGTGGAGCGAGCAACTGAGTAAATAAATGCGGAGGCAACCGCGCTTATGCTTATAGCCCATTGCACGTAAAAGCGTGGATTTGCTCTCTCACTTAAAAAAAAAAAAGAGAATGGTGTCATAGAGTTGTTTTAAATACTGTGATTTTGTTAAATGCCCAACATAGTTTAAAATGATTCGGGTCTTCTCGGGTCCATTTGGAAAAGGCATTTTTATTTTAAGTTACCCGAGGCCACTAATACCGAACCCGACCCGTGTCCGAGACACTCGTTGGAGTTTTGGACCCGAACCCGCTCTGGTCTCAAGTCGGACCTCAGGTTTTCAGATCCAAGTGGACCCGTGAAGATCTCTAATTCATAATCCCTGATTCAACTGATCGGTATTTTAGAAGAGACTCCAAGGCCTGAAATAGACATGTCAGATTAAGAGAGACACCCAAAATGTGACCTGTTGGTGTGCCTCCAGTAACAGGATTGAGAAACACTAGTGCTGTAAAAGGTGTCCGTACCTGTTGTCCAGTAATCAGGCAGATGCTGCCATCTCTTCCATAGGACACCTGCCTGCATAAGTGATCCAGGATGAGCAGCTCACTCCAGCAGCTTTGCAGTAGTCCCATTTGATCCTCCACCTGCAAGAGATCAGGTAGTTATGCAGCAGTAGCCAACTGGCGGGCATTGCCTTGTGAAAGAGTTACAAAGGTTAACTCCATCCATGCTGAAAATACAAGCATGTACGTTGTTCTGGATCCCAGTCCCATGCATGGGATGCTACAGTAGTAGACAAGTTTTGCTGGTGGACAGCAGGGCCACGCTGCTCCGCTAGTTAGACCAGCATCTGACCTGCACTAAACCAGGTTGGAGCAGTGACTAAGATTTTTACCAAGTAGGACAAGTTTCTGAATCAAAACTTTAGGGATGTGGAAAAGGATCGAGTTAAAGTTAGACTAGAGTTGGGGTTAAAGATGCTTACCATTCTTATCATCTAACATTTTTTAAGGTTATGGTATGTTTAGATTTAGGGAAGGGCTTGTTTCTTTGGCCCTGTTTACATCTGGTATTAAGGTCGATCGGATCACGAGTAGGCGAGGCAGACACATTCCTGTTTGGTCTCTTTAGTCCAGTTTCAACCACTGCCGTCCTGATTTCTTCGAGGGGAGTGTCTATGGCTTATCTAATGGACCAAATAAGCTCACGAAATTTACATCTGAGTGTGACCGGAGACATCTGAAAAACTTGGAGAACTTCCGCTTTTGTTTCTTCTCTGACAGCCACAAGATGCCACCAAACACTGTGAATGTGTTAGTGTAACCCCTAACCTCGAACCTGGGTCTCCGGCATGAGAGTCAGGCGCTCTAACAAGGAGGCTAAAGACTGCAGCCTCTAGCGTCTGTCGCTAGAGCGCCTATTGAGATCAGGGGAGTGAGGTTTACTCGCACAGCAACTACTAGCTGGCCTCCGTTACACTCACCCCCCTAAACCTCATTCTCATCCGGGTCACGGCACCAATGTAACCCCTACACCCGGGTCCTACTCGACCCGCTCCGAGCAGGCCTCGAACCCAGGTCTCCGGCATGAGAGTCAGGCGCTCTAACAAGGAGGCTAAAAACTGCAGCCTCTAGCGTCTGTCGCTAGAGCGCCTATTGAGATCGGGGAGTGAGGTTTACTCACACAGCAACTACTAGCTGGCCTCCGTTACACTCACCCCCTTAAACCTCACTCTCATCCGGGTCACGGCACCAATGTAACCCCTACACCCGGGTCCCACTCAACCCGCTCCGAGCGGGCCTCGATCCCGGGTCTCCGGCGCTCTAACAAGGAGGCTAAAGACTGCAGCCTCTAGCGCAGGGGTGCCCAATCGTGCTCCTGGCGATCGACTGTCCTGCACAGTTCATCTCAAACCCTAATCAAACACACCTGAAGTAGCCAATTAAGGTCTTTAGGATCACATTCAGCTGTGTTTGATTAGGGTTGGAGATGAACTGTGCAGGACAGTCGATCGTCAGGAGCAGGATTGGGCACCCCTGCTCTAGCGTCTGTCGCTAGAGCACCTATTGAAATCAGGGGGGTGAGGTTTACTCGCACAGCAACTACTAGCAGGCCTCCGTTACATTAGAAATCAGGAATGGTGAGAGAACTTTGTGCTTGGTATGTTTTTCATCTTTAAACCAAACTCGGGTCTTCAGCCGGACAAAGTTTAAATCCCATCTGGCTAGCATCCCATAAAGTTTGTGCATTAGGTTAACAGACATAGACATGCGCGGGATTTAAACTTTGTTGGCTGAAGACCCGAGTTTGGTTTAAAGACTAAAAAACATACCAAGCACAATGTTCTCCTGATTTCTAACACACTGATTTCTAACTTGACTACCTCTGGGGTCTTTTGTGGCTGCTCATGAACATTCATGAACACTACGAAAGTTTTCTGGTCAAATGCGTTTTCAACAACCTCTGGAAGTGTTCGAAAGTGGACAAGGTCAAAATGTTTTAGAGCAAGTTTACACCTGTATTTATTGTCAGTGACAGGATCCGATCAAAAACGCGTCTTAATACCAGGTGTAAAGAGTGCCTGTAAAAAAAATGATGTTCAAGGAAAAGTGTGGGATCATGTGCAAACTCTTCTACCTTAAGCTCCTTAAACAGTGTGCTGTTTCTTGCCCACTCCACCAATCCAAACAAAGTCTGGTCAGCCATTTTGCACATGATGCTGAAGGTGTTGAGACGGTCATGTTTTCCTCGGCAGGCTTGTTCTCTTTGGAGGCTTGCTAACACCCGCATGCAGAGCTGCTTCTCATCTGGCTCGGCTTGCAGGAGCTGATTTAGGAAGCAAGAACTAGGGGTTGGGGTTGAGGTGGGCGTCAAGCTTTGTGCTGGAGTTGGGGTAGAACTTGGAGTTGAGGTTGGTGTGGGTGCAGGTGCGAGTGTTGAGAGAACTGTTGGAGAGGTTGGATCAGGGGGCGTCACAGAAGCAGGACTGTAGATGAACGGGAGCTCTCTTTTCTCAGGAGGGTATGTGTGGAAGCCTGGGTAGCACAGTGTGTGAAGGGGTATGGATGCATCAGACAGAGTCCGGTCTCTGGGCATGGTGCAGTCCAACAGCATGGGGAACTCGGACTGGCTCATACTGGGATGAAAGGACTGAGGTGGGTGGTAATGATCAGAGCCGAGAGAAGCAGGGGAGGGGTTGAGGACATGACAATCATGAGACACAGCTGGTACCAATGCTTGTGGTGGTCCCTCAATTTTGATCCTGTAGGGGGCAATGTGTGCCTGGTGGTGGCTCCCTCTTTGCTGTTTCAGTTGCCTCTCCCTTCGGTATAGAGGTCCAAACTTGTTTCGCCCACCTCTCATTCTGTCCGCACGTACAGCTGAGACAAGTGATTTCATACGTAAATATTTCGCACATCATGATTTTCACAGCTACTCAACCATAAATTCTCAGAGAAGTAGCGGTGTCTCATGACGAAGACTGTGCCCTCCACAGGTCGCATTTGTCGCCCGTGTACGTCATCGAGGATGTCTAATTTTTATTGTCTTACTTTAGGATATTATGGTTACTTTTCTCAAATGACGTATGTAGGGACAAATGCGGCCTCTGAAGCGCACACCCTTTGAAATGAGACGCAGTAAATGTTTCCCATCCCTGTTTCTGAAGGCACACTGGGGTTACGCTTACACGACAACGATGCAGTTGGATTTGCTTTAAGAGGGCTTTTTTGATCACTTAGAATATAGAAAACGACACATGCATCAAGACAATATCAATTTAAGTTCCTCACCTAGTCCTAACCTATCATTTGAAGCAAAAATCCACCCTTCTGTCCTTTTAAATGTCCGTGTTAAAAGAGCACATTCAGCCTTTTAGTGAAGCTCCTGCTGAAGCCAGCCTATATGTCCAACGACCAACGTAGGCATGGCGTCTTCCTTCATTTTTAATTTATAGCTGCTGTTTGAATGTTAGTTTAGTAAATTTATTTGCGATCAAATATTCAATGTCTCCACTCTCCATGGATAAATCAGCAGTAGCAGTTCAAACTAATATCACATAATTTACGTCTTGTCGATGATTGGTTTGTATCCACAAGTTTCCTACGCCCCATGAGGCCTTGCGTCACAAGTGGGCGCGACTTCCGGTTGGAAGTAAACAAAGCGCGATTTGACATGCTTGACACTCGTTCATTCAACAGTTGACAGTCATTCAAGTTATAGCGATCCAAACTAGCTAACGATGTGGGAACACAACCTCAACGAAATTCAAAAGGGTGAAATAACAGTACCTTTACCCTCCGCAGTAGTTGATTGGGAGTATTATAATAACATTATTAATAATCAATACTCATCAAGGCATGGTGACAGACAGTTGTGCGAGCTGACAAACAATTAAAATAAAAAATACACACTTAGTCATTGTGCTTTGGAGTTCAAAATTATAAATGAATGTGCTACTTGAATACATTAACTGGCACATTTGGTATTTTGTCACAGGCTTTAATCCTGAGTTTAGCTGTAACATCAGTAGAGAACAGCCAAACACATGCTGATAGAGTTTATAGAATATTAAGAATTTAAACAAATGTACACAGGAAGATTCGTCGTCTTTTGGGAGGTGATGGAAACTACAGTCGTTGGCAGGATCACTCTGATTTCGTTTTCAGCTTATGTTCAAAACAATCCCGTTTAAGCCACTAAATTAGTTTAGTCCGGTTATACATACAACCGCGAACAGCACATGATGTCCCTGAGCTCCGTAACGACATCTCTCATAAAGATTTGCGTCTTTAAAGAGTAAAATAATTCTCCGAAAAACAGCTAGCCTCTTCGCTAACTAACACACAAAATACCATTGGAATGCTACTTCCGCCGCGTCACCGGAAGTTTCACCCACTTTATTTTTTACAGGAGCGCCCCTCGGAAACTTGTGGATAACAAGGGAGGCTTGCCTCCTCTGCCATGTTTATTTTGTCAACACTCCTAATTTCTGAAAGTGAAATACTCGATGGTGATTGGCTATTTTTTTCAACCAATGGAAGCACAAGTTTCTGACTATGGATTTGCCTTCCCTGGGCCCCTCCCTCTCTCTATCCCCTCCCCTATGACACCATCAACTCCTCATCTCATTAGTAGTTTCCAAACCCAGAAATGGATGTGTTCGATAAGAAAGACATCCAAACTGTGGACTGTTGTTGTGCCTCCGGGAAGAGGGTAGGGGAAAACTTGCTCTAAATGATGAAACTGACACTTTAAAAAAAAAAAAAAAAACTTAAAGAAATATAGACATTGCAGAAAGATACTGGCATAATTAAACTTTGTTTTTCCTTGTGCGCACATTACATTTTCACCTTACTGGCCCATCCAAAATTGCAATTGCAGTGGTTTATGGTTTTATAGATAAGTGGAATCAGAGCTATCTTGAATATCTTTGGAAACAACAACTGCATTTTCCTTGTGCATCTTAGGACTTGAGCGAATACGTTGTATACAAAACTTAATGATCATGCACTATGTACTGTAGCCATACCTTCTTTCTTCATGCCAACAGCTAGACATTTCTGAAAGCGGCACGAAGGACACCGTTTCCTCTGTGCCGGGTCCATGGGGCAGCTCTGTGCCTCTGCACACATATACCGCTTGTTGTTCTGTACAGAGCGCTTGAAAAATCCCTGGTGAGAATATTAGACTTTACTACTAAAGAATGATAAGGGTGTGGAGGTTATGAACTGAAAGCTGCATACTTGTCTCAGTCTCGCTGTAGCGCTTACCTTACAGCTCTCGCAAGTGAGTAGACCATAGTGATATCCTGACACCCTGTCACCACACACAGGACAGCCCTCTTCTTGAGTTGTCCTATTGTCTGGGTCTGGCTTTAACTCCTGAACTATAGGAGATCACATTAACTGTGAAAGCCAATGCCAACTTAAAACAAATGCAAGTCTTCTAGAAACAGCAACTGGAAATCAAGTGGCCTACTGTAAGGTGATTGTCTACCAGTGGGGTTGAACAGTTTTATGACCGGTCTGTCTGATAAATCTATTATATCTCAAACAGGCCTAGTCTGTTATCACGCGATTGATTAAACGTCGAGATATAGGGCTTACATAATCCTTCCTTACATTTTAATGTTTTCAGCAGTCTAAAGAAATAAACTGACTTCTGAAAAGTACTTTAGATTTGATAAAGAAATTCGATTCTATGTAAACAATTCTATACTTCAATATGCATACTAAACATGACTAAACCTGATCAAATCATATGTCAATGATTTTCTATCCCTAAACGATCGGATAGATTTAAAACGAGTTAGTCGGTGACTTTAAAAGTTTACTACACCCATTTTAGCAATCGCTAAAACCATTAAAGTGTCTCCGATCCGAAGCTCTACTTACATGTTGACGGTCCCTCTTGTGACGCAAGGTCCTGTGTGTAATCGGCAGAGTGGAGGGCTGTGGGGGGATCCAGGGGATAGTTTGAGATGTTCATGGTCCACCATAGGAGAGGGGCGGCATGGGTCACCGTAAGCAGTCATTCATAACTGTGCGGGCCTCCGGGACAGGGAGGAAAACAGGCACACACTCGGGCTGTCTGAGAGATGGTGCTGTGTAAAGGCCCTCAATCGGACTTTGCTCCATGTTGAGGGTAATAAACCTGAGTCTGTCACACCTTCCCAACAAGCCAGACCTCATTCACGCTGGAGACACGCTCACCATAAGAAAATAAACGCACACAGATCTGATGCTAAAATACTATGGACATCGATTCATGAAATACGATTTTTTTTTTTTAGCATTTGTTTATCAGACCAGCCCAATTACAGAGCCCATGTGATTCCCAAGTGTTGCGTCAACTGCATTTAAAGTCATTGCAGTCCTAAATACATGTATAAATGTAAGTGTGTTTTCAGTTTTTCAACGAACAGTATTTATATCATTTTTACCTCTTGTAACCACAGCCACGGTCAGGTGATCTGCGGGCGCAATCCCTCGCGCGTGTACGTCACTCATTGTGTACACAGATATTTTGGAAGAGTTACCTTTCACTGTGAAGATCTAAACATTTAAATAGAAAATCAAAATGGAAGATGATTTCAATATATAAATTTTTTTCGCTTGCGCAGACCGAAGCGTCACCAGATCACTTGGTTACAAGAGGTAAAAATGATATAAATACTGTTCGTTTTCTCACAGAAACCGCTCGTTTCTTGTCTTAGGCCATCAATGTGTATTTACATTTACGAGTCATTAAATCATGTTTAATTTGGACTTCTCTGTGCATGCTCCTTGAGGTGGTGACCATAGACCTCCATTATATGACTGACAGACACAAACGGTTTGACCTAAAAATATCAAAATTGAAAATACTGCGGAAACAAAGACACCTACATCTTGGATGCCCTTGAGGTAAGCTAAAACATACCAAAAATTAATTTCAAAGTGAACTGTCCCTTTAAATTGTTAATCTCTTCTTATTTAAAGATAGTCCATCACCTTTGGAATCAAGGAGCCTAATGTGATGAAGAAAGCTGGTAAGTTCAGTGATATGGGTCTGATGTAAAACAACTGAACCAAAAAAAAAAAATCTGTTTAATGCTTATCTATCATAATATCTGCAGCATACAACACTGTAAAATTATATGACAAGTTTTGACAATGTGTTTTTTCATTGCTACCTCATCAAAATAAATATTTTTATAAGTTATAAAAAAAATTCAACTTAGTTGAACAGTCAGTTTAATGTAATGATTTACATTTAAACACAGTGCATTTAAAGCTTAAAACTATCATTACTAAGGATCAAAGCAAGCTGCTTCGTTATTATCATTTTGTTTTTTCTTTTTGTTTATGTAATTGTGAAGCGTATATTAATCAAAGATGCAAACATGTCACTAGGTGGCACTATAATACACAGTTTTACTCTGTTGATAATAATTGAAAGCTTCTACATATGGATTGTTTGTATATGTACAGCCTAATGATTTACCTGATTCTTATGACACTTTCAGGTCAATTTAAAACGAATTGAGCACTTTATTGATGTCTGAGACAATTGTACTAGAAATGCCTGTATCAAATAATGATGTATGTCCAAAAACTGGCATACTGCAGTAATTTACTTACTTAAATATATTATGTAATGAAACTATAAAGCATAGTTCTATATACTTAAAGAAACGTAAGTAAATTGGGCCTGACCCCAGGGCAATGCAACCAGCATTTGAATTCATTGGAGTCTCTTTTTAAAGGGTAAAAAAGCTCAAGCTCAAGTCTAGCTCTCAATCTTTTTGAAAAATGCAACTTAAATGGGTGTGGATAGCTGTGATAAGAAGGGAAGGAGTGGGTGTGGTATGGCCATCACTGTCATATCGACTGTCACTAAAAAGCATTGGTAAAATGTGAGGAAATGCTAGATTATTTTATATAGCTGGCAAAGTTAAAGTCTTTATGGTCCTTTCAAAAGTTACTGAATGTCCTGCTACATATATTTGCCTACAGTAATCGTAATTCTATTTATAACATATTAGTGTAGGCTACATGTATAATTATAATGTTATTATATAATATACAGTGGTGTGAATAAGTGTTGGCACCCATGCTAAAGTTGCCTAAAATGAGGAATAAAAAAATCATCTTTTGGATTTTGATCTTAATGCCTTAATTAGGGAAATGAGGAAAACTCCAACCTTTAAGGACACAAATTTTCTTTGTGAATGAACAATGTATCTTAAATAAATAAATGTTTTTCCTTAAAATACAGGGTGCATAAGTCATTGCCCCCCTATGTTAAATTCCCATAGAGTCAGGCAGATTTTTATTTTTAAAAGCCAGTTATTTCATGGATCCAGGATAATATGCATCCTGATAAAGTTCCCTTGGCCTCTGGAATTAAAACATCCCCACATCATCACACACCTTCCACCACACCTAGAGATTGGCATGGGGTACTTACTTTCCATAAGATCATCTTTCAATGCAAATCAAACCAGCTATTAGGCTAACTGAAGTAAAACCATTCATATCAGGATGCATATTATCCTGGATCCATGAAATAACTGGCTTTTAAAAAATAAAAATCTGCTTGACTCTATGGGAATTTAATAGGGGTGCCCTGACTTATGCACCCTGTATTTTAAGGAAAAACATTTATTTATTTATGATACATTATTCATTCACAAAGAAAATTGGTGTCCTTAAAGGTTGGAGTTTTCCTCATTTTTCTAATTAAGGCATTAAGATCAATATCCAAAAGATGATTTTTTTTATTCCTCTTTTTAGGCAACTTTAGCATGGGTGCCAACACTTATTCACACCACTGTATAGTGGTTTATATAGACACTATATATGCATTCGAAAATGATAAATTTTCCGCTTTAAAAAATCCTTCCTTGCATAGCCTATCTACGCGCCCCCTGAACCCCCATAATAAAGATGGCTCTGCGGAGGTGGATGACATCTCATTTTAGACACACACACACCTCTGAAGGGATGGAAAAGTCCTCGGGACCTAATATTATCGCATCACTCGCAAGACGCAACTTGGATTAGTTGTCAACCAGGCAAAGTCCACCATTCTCCACTTCTCGCAGCTCTCTCGAGAAAATGTTTGTGGCATGGTGCACTATAGTTTAGATCATAGACTGTTTAGATGTGTCCGAGGTTGAGATGTGTCCAACCGTCCAGAGCCAGAGTCTAGCCCTGGCAGCATCGCTGGAAAACATATTCAACCCACTTGGACTTTTGCGCCATGAAAACAAACACTTGCGTCCATGATTGCCTATCTCACGAAAAAACTCAAATTTAACCATTTTAACCCTACTATTAAATCTAACAGATGCTAACATTGTCTTCAATGGTGTTCAACACACATACCTCTGTTAAAATCTCTCTCCCTTTAAAACAATCAGTGCGGCAGTAAATGTCCACAGCCTACAGTTTAGTAAGGGTTTGCATATTTTCAGTGCAATTTTTTTGTGTGCGACTGCATCCACAGCATATAGTCTGTCAAATTTAGCAATTGTGGCCATTTTTTAACCTGCACTGGCTAAACAATATATATTAATTGTAAAAAAAATAAAAATAATAATACAATACACAAGATGTTTAAAATTATGTTTCTGTTTTATTTTTTAAAACATATAAAATGCTTATAGAAAAAATACCATTCTTTCATGTTTGACATTTTTCTAAGACAAATAGGATCATTTTTTTTAAACGTTTGCCCTTTTCCTTTTTTTAACGTTCTCCATTTAAATTGTATTTATAGTAATCCTATACAGAACAAAAAATTAAGGTAATCTAGCTTGTTAGGACTGTAGCACTCAGGAGTTATACAGATCTGTTGCTCTGAAACAGATATTACAAATAAATATATGGTTAGACAAAACAGTCCTCCAAATGATTATTAATGGTAAGAGTTTTTATTTAGATGGGTTATTTACCTTGCTAGAGAGGAGCCTCAGAGAAATTATTCACTCTTAGGACACACAGGCTCACCCTTAGGAATAAACCAAACCTCATTGTGTCTGTTCAAAAGCTTCATTGGGCTGCAAAACACACACAATAATAAACATAAGAAATGAAGACATAACAGAATGTAGGTCTCAGAATGGAGGTATCATTAGGAAGCGCACCTGTTAAAGCCAACATTATAATAATAGTCTGTCTCATATGTAGCCTTTAAACTGTCCAGCGCTGTCTTAAGACTTTTAGCCTGTGATTTGGCCACGACTGACATCATCCAGCCCCCGTAGCTTCTGACGTACATCTTCATATCCGGAGTGTCTGTGAAGTATACCTGCAAATACATTGAAGATGGTTAATAAAGGGAGGGAGATGGGGAAGGATATCCAGTAGAATATCCCAGAGACTCACAGATGGATCCGTAGGTTTGGGTGGGTTGGCCTGGTACTCGGAGGGCAGGAGGAAGCTGAGGACGTAGACTGAGGACTGCAACATGGTCGCACTCGCATTGACTTTAATGATGACTGGTGCAGTCATGTCAATCTTGGCCCCTAGAAAATGAGGCATATCATTTGATTGTAAGGGCGAATCACATAAAACTTGTAAAAGAATTCACCCTAGCCATAAACCCCCAAAATCTATGGCCTCCAAATTGCATTACCATGCATATAAACAAACAAATACAATCAATAAGTTATGACAACATGTTTTTATTCTTAAAAGTAATTTAAGCAATTTTTATCTTTATAAGATTAAACTAATTTGTAATTTAAGTTGAAATAACTTAAATTTTTAAGTATAACCAACATGGATGTTTAAGGCAGCATGTTTTTTTGCAGGGTAAATAAAAATAAAAATGATTTCCATTTGTATAATATGATATATTGTATGGTAGCCATTTGTAGGCAACATTACTGTATTTGTTGTAGTTTAATACAGTGATGCGCGAGTAATGAGAAATATAATTTAGCATGATGGGAATTAAAATGTCTAAGCATTATAGTCATGTTTCTATACAAAATATCGGTATGTTGAAATCCCTGACCCAATGTCAATCTCGCGTGCATTATATAGGTACGCTAATGGTATAGTAGCGTTGATCGTTTTTTCCTACAATGGAAATCAATGGATCTATCAACTGTCTGGTTACCAACGTTCTTCTTTTGTGTTCAGCAGAAAAAAATAAACTCTAAATAAAGTTTGAACAACTTGAGGGTCAATAAGTAATGACAAAATTGTCAGTTTTCGGTGAACTGTCCCTTTAATTAAAGCGATACTCCCTCCCCAAAAGAATTATACTCCACCCTGAAAATTCAGTGCTTATTTACTCAACTGTAAGACTGGAAAAACTACCACTCCTCGAGTGGACAAAGGACCTTGCTAGAAATTAACTAGGATTACCCAAACTCACACAAGAATCTAGATGGTTTAATAAGTAAAACAAAAGTTAATACGGTTTTTAAGAGTTTAGAGATAACATACACACAAAGGAGGGTGGATGGGTAAACTCAATGCTAATTGCCAATGTTAGCAAATGGTACCATGTAAATCAACTTCTACCCCCTGTTTCACAAATGAAATAAGGTTTGACTAAATAATGAAATGCAAGAGAGTAGAGATCAGGGGCCTCATTTATAAAACTTTGCAAACGATTTGTATCAGAAGTGGTGTACGGATGAAACATAGGACGTGTGTACTACGCACAGAGATATTCGGATTTATAAAACCGTGCGCACGCACATCCTACGCATTTTTCCCTTAATAAATCACGATCAATTCTAAATGTAGCGCAGCTTTTGCGGCTTCATGTTATGCCCATAGTTGCCCATAAATAGTCTGTGAAACGCCCACAAGTTAACATTCATCGATTGCGAAATCATGGCAAACACAGAGAGGAAAAAAAAACATAACTTCACCCCAGCTCATATCCCAATGCAAGCAAAGCAGCAAGAGGTGAACGCCAGAGATTCTATTGTGGAGGAGTTGAGTGAATGTATGCGACAACATCATAACAAGCAGGACAATGTGCTTTCTACACCACCAAAGGTTCAGGGACAAAATAGTTTGCCCCCAGCTCAGTATGTTCAGCCTACTTCCTCAACAGCAACCACTAGAGGGCCAGCAGTGAGACAACACCAGCTGCTTTCTGATCCATATGTACCTATTAGGCCTTCGGTTCCTTTCCCAGAAACCCTCAGGTCACAACCTTTAATGGATCCCATTGTAAGTGCTGACAACTTAAACCAGCCACAACGTAATGGTCCTCCATGGCTATCTTCAGTCAAACATCAAATGAATCCCAGTTTTTATCCAAGTGATCAACAAGTAGGAAGGGATCAAAGACTGATGCCATCTGATCAAATGCAGGCGAATGTATTTTCTATGCCCAGTCTTCCATGGATGCCTCCAAGTTGGCCGACATTCTTTCCAAGTGGAGGCTTGTTAAGGCCTCCATACCTTCCGGATTACCCTTATCCAGTGTTGTATCCATCTCATAGCCAAAATGCTCCTCCTAATTGGGTTCCTTCCAGAGTTGCCACGTTGCCTCCTGGAGATTTATCAGCTGGATTTCCTTATGCTTCTCTTGGTCATCCACATCAAACTTCCTTAGAACAGCAGAGCACTAGAACAGCTGAGCAGCAGCAAGAAAATCCTTCCCTTATGTTCCAACAGAATCCTTTGACACCCAGAGTTATTACTGCAGCATCAGCGCCTCAGGGACAGCAAAGAAATCTGAATCCTATAACTGCATTTTCCCCAAATGGAATGCAATTGATGGTACCTGATCAGCATATCCCTATTCATTCAGCAGTGAATGTGCCCCACACAGTTCAGCCAGCTCTACATCCTCCCAGGTCAGCCCATATTGAAAGACTATCATTCCCTAATTTGAAGAGTGATGACCCCCAAGAGTTTGCCATGCTGAATATGGCTTTGAAGAATTTGTTACCCTCAGAGGAGACTGAGCAATACAAGTACCATATTCTTCTGGATCATTTGAAGTTGGATGCAGCTCGACTTCTTGCCTTGGCTTATGCCCATCATTCCCAGACTTATACTATGGCCTTAAATGCTCTACAGAAGAGACATGGTCAACAACCCCAGTTGGTGCTCCGAGAGATTGCTAAAATTAAGAACTTACCCTCTGTACGTTCAGGAGATTCTGCTGGATTTGGTGAATTTGCTGTATGAGTTCAAGCTCTTGTGGGAATGCTTCAATCCTGGGATAATGAAGAAGGAGCAAAAGAGTTATCTTGTGCATCCCATGTCCATCAGTTACTCAGTAAACTTCCAGCCCATCAGGTTGCCAGTTTTGCAAGATATGCCAAAACTACCCGACCAGACCAATCCTACAACTTAGTGAATTTCTCTGTTTGGTTAGAAGAAGAATCAGATTGTCAGAATCTGGCTACCCACGTGTTTGAACAATCTAAAGGTTTGAAGAAGTTCCAGGTAAAAGATGGAAGGCCTCCCAAAAGCCAATACCACAAAGCTACTTTCCTTCATGGTGTGAGTCAAGAAGTTTATCCCACTCAAAGGAACACTGAAGCTGGAAACCAAGAAATTATCCAATGGCAGGGCAGGAAGGAGGGCTTTAAACCATCATGTGCATACTGTGGCAGTAATAATCATCATCTCAGTCATTGTCCTGAATTTCAGAGCTGTGATATGGTAGCCAAACAGAAATGGATTGTTGACAATATTCGTTGTTGGAGATGTGGTTGGGCCCATAGATCATCGAAGTGTGACTTAAGAGGAAAATGTCCATTGTGTCAAGATCGTCACTTAGAAGTAATGCACGAAGTAAATGCTCAAACCAGATTCTAGGATATTTAATGTGAGCCGAGCAAGTGGCCTTAAGGTAGTGAAGGTAGTTCTGAGCCACAAAGGAAATACTCTGGAGACATACGCCATCCTAGATGATGGTTCAGAAAGATCCATGCTCATGTCTTCTGCAGCAGAGAGTTTAGGTCTTCATGGAGCGGCAGAATCATTGGTTCTTCGAACCATTCGGCAAGATACAGAGAAAATTGAAGGTGCAACTGTTTCCTTCTCCATACAAAGTTTTCCAACTACTAAAGAGGCCAAGGAGATTCTGATGAAATTACGTTCTTCTTTGGCTGAAGGAGATTTTGAGATTCAACAGTGGGCCAGTAACCACATCTCTGTGATTGACCACTTACCAACAGAAGCTCATTCAGTAAACACTGACTTGTGGTAAGTCATAATGGCACAGATCCGTGCGAGGGTACTCTTGGACTCATTTGGCATTGCTTGCAGGATACTTTGAGCTACAAGCACCGTCTAGTGGAGTATCCTGTCTTAACACAGCGGGTTGTGTATCGGGTACTTGCTCGTCAGTACGACCCTCTGGGTTTCATTATTCCATTCACGACACGTGCTAAAGTTCTTCTACAACAATTATGGATGAAACCTAATAGAGGATGGTATAATCCAGATATCCCAGAAGGGATTTAGACCGCCTGGATGGCATGGGAAGGAGAATTGCCAGATTTGGTCAAGGTCCAAGTACCTCGATGGTATGGTAAAAAAAAAAGACTGGGAAGATCCATGCAGCAGAGAACTTCACATATTCTGCAATGCATCTGAAAAGGCATATGGTTCAGTTGCCTACATGCATCTGAGAAATGGAGTTGGTGAGATCTCTATATCTTTCGTCATGGCTCGTTCAAGGGTAGCACCGAAGAAGACCATTTCTATTCCTCTTTTGGAACTGTGTGCTGCTCTGACTGGGGCTCAGCTAGCGAACCTGTTGCTAAAGGAACTTACCTTGGATGTTCATAAAGTTACACTTTGGTCTGATTCTACAACAGTGTTGACCTGGATCCAATCCGAATCCTGCCGGTACAAGATCTTCATGGCAAATCGCATTACAGAAATTCTTGAGTATACGAGACCGGATCAGTGGAGATATGTTGACACTGCAAGTAATCCAGCAGATGACATCACTCGAGGCAAGAGACTTGCTGAATTGTCTGCAACTAGTTCCTGGTTTCAAGGACCAACCTTTCTATATTTGCCCCATGAGCACTGGCCAAAATCTCCAGCCTTAAGGACAGAGGAGGTTGGGACAGAGCTAAGAAAACCTTTGTTTTGTGGGCTTAATCAAGCACCAGTTAACTCTCCAAAGTCTAGTCAGTCTCAGTTTAATACCTGGTCAGAGTTGATTGCAGCAACTGTTGAAAACCTTTCTTTGGACTTAGGAGCTAAGATCAAACCTTCTCAAACAGAAGCAGAAGTATACATCCTGCAACAAGCCCAGATGGAAGACTTCCCTGAGGAATATAAACTACTTAAAGATGGTCATGGAGTTCCTTCACACAGCTGTTTAGTTGGTTTGGCACCAGAGTATGATCCCTTTACAAAACTGATAAGAGTGGGTGGACGACTTCGTCAAAGCGAGGATTTGGATCTTGAAGCTATGTATCCAATTGTCTTAGATCCTAAGAATCATGTTACCAAACTTTTGGTTGCTGACTATGATACAACTCTGTATCACCCTGGACCACAAAGAGTGTTCGCCCAGCTTTGCCGGAAATACTGGGTTCTGAGAGGGCGACGGTTAATCAAGAAGGTCCAGAGATCATGTCTTGAGTGTAGGAAGTGGAAAGGTGTGCCTTCAGTTCCCAGAATGGCTGATCTACCAGTTTCCAGACTTCGCTTGTATAAGCCTCCCTATTGGTCGACGGGTACGGATCGTTTTGGGCCTTTAACGATCAAAGTAGGTCGCCGACACGAGAAGAGGTGGGGCATTATATTTAAATGCCAGATGACCAGATGTCTTCATTTGGAACTACTTTCTGGTATGGATACTGACAGTTTCCTCATGGCCCTTCGAAGATTTGTTGCCTGTAGAGGTAGGCCCTATGAAATGTTATCTGATCAAGGGACTAATTTCAAGGGAGGAGAAAGAGAGCTCCGGGAGGCATTTTCGCAGCTTAGTCCCTCTTTTCAGGAGATGCTTGCCCAACAGCAAATTAAATTCTCATTTTATTTGCCATATTCTCCCCATTTCAGAGGTATTTGGGAGAAAGAGAGATACGGTCTGTTAAGATGGCATTACAAGCAGCTTTGGGAATGCAAGTAGTCTCCGAGGAAGTTCTGTATACAGTGCTCGTTGAAATTGCGGAATTGTTAAACTCAAAACCTCTCGGCTATGTGTCTTCAAATCTTTCAGACCCTGTTCCATTCACCCCAAATATCCTACTGATGTGGTGGCGAGATGCATCTCTTCCTCAAGTGATGTATGCAGATTCAGAACTACTTACCCATTGAAAGTGTAGACACAGTCAAGTTCTTGCGGACTAATACTGGGTCAGTTTTGTTAGAGATTATCTTCCAAGTCTTCAAACTCGTCAAAAGTGGGTACTTGATGGTAATCCTATTGCTCCTTCTGCCATTGTCATGATTGTGGAACCTCAGCTTCCTTGTAGACACTGGCCTATCAGGACTGTCAGTAAGATTTTTCAAGCCCTGATGGAAGAGTGAGAGTTGCTGAGATTTTCAGCAAAGGGAAATATTTAACTCGTCCTGTCAGCCGTCTTATTGTTCTTTCTGAATTGAATGATACTGATGGCGGTAATACTTCTAAGCGGTGAGCAGCCGGTAACAAAAAGTAGTCGAAGGAGAACGTCCTTGTCTCAGTTCTCGCACATGCGCCCATAAGGAAGTAATAGAATAGTCGAATAAAGTCGTTATTTATGTTTTTTTCGCACAAAAAGTAGTCTCGTCGCTTGATAAACTTATAATTGAGCCGCTGTAGGCACATGGAATATTTAAACCTTTTCTTTAATGACTTTATGGGCCGTCAAGAGCCAGTCCCTTAGGAAGTCTATGTAGGACTGATCCAGCTCTCAGATTCAATCAAAAATATCTTTATTTGTGTTCCGAAGATGAACGAAGGTCTTACGGGTAGGGTTGGGTATCGAGAATCGAGTATTGATTGGAACCGAGAGTAACTTTTCGTTTTTCCCGGAATCGTTCAAAAGTAAAAATTTCAATTCCTAGTTTCGATATTCACAGTCCGCCGAGCGGAAGAAGAAACCACTGAACAACACCAACGAAGAAGCGTCTACCGGAAGTGTTGGCATAACCGCGCGAGTCGAACATGAGTAGTTTACGTCGGCGGTCCAAAGTGCGGCTTCACTTTTCTAAAAATAACGAAATCTCGGCAAAATGCAAATGCATTTGTGACGAAAGGAGTATTTGTGACAGAAGGAGTATTTGTGACAGAAGGAGTATTTCCTTCAGAAAGGATTATTTCCTTCCGAAAGACCGTTGGTTAGCAAGGTTAGCTAAACTTTTTTGACCCTGCCTCTTAAAAGAATCGGAATAGAGAATCGTTAGGAATCGGAATCGGAAACGGAATCAGAATCGTTCAAATTCAAACGATACCCAACCCTACTTACGGGGTTGGAACAACATGGGGGTGAGTAATTAATGAATTAATTTTCATTTTTGGGTGAACTAACCCTTTAAAAATACATCTTCCAGTTGTAAATATCACATCAAATAGACTATCTGGGATATTAAACTGACATCTTAAAGACGTCTATCAGATGTTAGTAAACAGCAGATGTTTTCCAGATGAATTGATCTTTAACAGACATGGGATCTTGCAGATGTAAGTGTAAGTAATCGTTTATATATATATATATATATATATATATATATTAAAGTCTTTTCCTACACGCATGTCGTTTCTTTAGATTCATCAATCCGGATCATATTGATTGATTCCTGTCTGTTCACTTTGTGTCATTTTAATTTAAAGTGACAGCTTTGCGGTCTCATACTTGCATTATATGGACTCACATGTATTAATTACTTGTATAAAACCCTTTGTTTGTGTTCATCTGAAGAAAGAAAGTCATATACATCTTGTCCCTACAAAAATAGTGAAGTCAGGTTTTAAAGACATTTGCACCCGCACGATTGGCAAAATCTGACCCGCAAAAACTCACCAGCCTCATTTTCTCCGGTGATGTATTTGAGAAGTTTCCTGAATGCTTTTGGAATCGCAACATCCATGAAAATGGATTCAGCTTCTGTGGTCACCCACTTAACAGCACCATAGTGGCGTACCTGTAGGAGAAGAATACTTCATACTTCACACCGGTTGATGTGTTTGAGCTGGTCATTTCATTTCTAGCCATTTATGCTCTAATCTTGTATCTCACCTCATATTCCTTCCCGGCACAAACCAAGTCATACTGCAAGCACTCTTTCGTCTCAGTGCAGAAACTATCACTGGTGGATTCACTGCGATGTGGAAACAAAATGCATGAAATATGACACTAGTGCACGTACAGTATAGTGTTTTTGGTGTAGACTGTGAAACATGAATCTCACCCGACTCTTGCATCTACAGTCAATGCAAAGAGCAGCACGGTCACCCCTGTCAGGAAAATCCTTTAAAACATGCAAAAACAGAAAGAATTAGCTTTCATTTAGGGTGCTCTAGAAGTTAGAGAGAGAGTAAAAGTGTCTGTACTTACATGTTGTCGAATTCTGTAACTTCAGGCTGAGAAGAGAGGAAGCGTGTGTGTGTGTAAACGTGTGCCTACAGGCTATTTATACTTGTAATGTTATGAAATCTGTTCCCTCCTACAGGACACACTCCAACCCTGCAGTCATATAAGCATGTTAAGTAAGAGAGGCTCATCCCATCCACTAGGGACTGTATTTCATCTTTTTTTTTCTATCCTTGGGGTTGAAAGGCCCTTTGAATCGATTATAATATTGTCAAATGTAGCCGTGTGCAATATTTAGTTTATCCATACAGTACTGTATATTGATTGACGTACTTTCATGTACATCTCATGATGTTGGTCGCATTTATATTTAATAGATAATTTGTGATTATGTCCTCAAAAAACCTTTTTTGTTGTTGTTTGTTTGGGGGATAGATGAAATAAGCAAACATTACCTTTGACCGCAGACTGAGCACAGCTCTGTTCATGGTGTGTAAAGTCATCCAGATGTTTTTTAAGTGGGCTAAATGTCAATATTGCTTAACTTCTTGAAGTAGAAGAGGAATATGTTTTTCAGGGGACAAACTGCAACTTTATGCCTTTGAGAAATGCTTGTTAGCCCATATAGACGGTTCTGTAAATGTAAATATTTTTGCTTTAACGTCTCTTTAAGGACATCACGTTTCATAGCCAAGTAACTATATCCTACACAAAACTTTAGACCTTGTTTGATGGTCACATTGAGATCTCATGGGAAAGTGGTCCAGGCTGCAATCAAAGGGTTAGCTGTAAGGAAACTATTGTGTCTCCTATTGTTTAGTCTTGATGCGGACAATGTGACAACGTGTTTATGACAACGTGTTTTTACATTGCTATACCTCATCAAAATAAATCTTTTTTTTTAAGCTATACTTATTTTTAAAAATCAGTTTAATGTGATTTACATTTAAACACAGTACATTTAAAACTTAAAATGTGGAAAAACTATCATTACTAAGGATCAAAGCAAGCTGCTTTGTTATTATCATATACAAGCGTATATTAATCAAAGATGCAAACATGTCACTAGGTGGCACTATAATAGACAATTTTACTCTGTTGATTATAATTAAAAGCTTCTGCATATGGATTATTCATGTACAGCCTAATCGTTTACTTGTTTTTTTCTTATGAAACTTTCAGATCAATTTAAAATAAATTGAGCCCTTTTTTGATGTCTGAAATAATAGTACTAGAAATGCCTGTGATTATGTCCAAAAAGTGGCACACTGCATTAATTTACTTAAATATATTATGTAATAAATGTATAAAACATACAAGCATTTGAGTTTCACGGTCACTTATTAAAACAATCGGTGTGGCAGTAAATGTTTCTGGCTCCACAGCCTACAGTTTAGTAAGGTTTTGCATATTTTCAGTGTAATTTTTTTGTGTTTGACTGCATCCACAGCATCTAGTCTGTCAAATTTAGCAATTGTGGCCATTTTTTAACCTGCACTGGCTATGCAATATATAATAATTGTAAAAAAAAAACCCCAATAATACAATACACAAGATGTTTACAATGATGTTTCTATTTTATTTGTTAAAACATATAAAATGCGTATAGAAAAAAATACCACTCTTTCGAGTTTGACCTTTTCCTTCGATAAATAGCATCATTTTTTTAAGCATTTGACCTTTTCCTTAGACAAATGGCATCATTTTTTTAAACGTTCTCCATTCAAATTGTATTTATAGTACAAAATCCTATACAGGACAAAGTACTTGTATCTAGCTTGTTAGGACTGTAGCACTCAGGAGTTATACAGATCTGTTCTCTGTTGCTCTGAAACAGATATTACAAATAAATATATGGTTAGACAAGACAGTCCTCCAAATGATTATTAATGGTAAGACTTTTTATTTAGATGGGTTATTTACCTTGCTAGAGAGGAGCCTCAGAGAAATGATTCACTCTAAGGACACACAGGCTCACCCTTAGGAATAAACCAAACCTCATTGTGTCTGTTCAAAAGCTTCATTGGGCTGCAAAACACACACAATAATAAACATAAGAAATGAAGACATAACAGAATGTAGGTCTCAGAATGGAGGTATCATTAGGAAGCGCACCTGTCAAAGCCAACATTATAATAATAGTCTGTGTCATATGTAGCTTTAAACTGTCCAGCGCTGTCTTAAGACTTTT
>NW_024121321.1:34391386-34519820 GCF_016745375.1 Pimephales promelas | reverse complement strand
TGTTCATGTGTCCTGTAATTACACATCCGAATAGGGAAACACCTTCTTACTTGTGCTGATGATCTTGCACCGGAGGATCCAGATGACTTGGCAGGTTTTTCTTTCTATAAATTTTTGATGATCACATCGTGACTATCACCATTATACGATTAAAAACTATAACTGGTACTTTCATTTTTAGAAATCATGTAACATAAGATTGTTTACAGGGCGTTAAGAGATGGTTTGGATTGTTACCTGTTGTTTTTCGTCAGCTTTGAGTTTCACAATCACATTCTATATGAGAGCAGAAAATGTGTTAATGAGTAACAGGATTACAAATACAGAGACCCCAGTAAGTATATGAACACTTAAAGGTAGGGTAGGCAATTTTCAGAGAAGCTAGATCCAAAGCAAGATCCAAATCTCCCATTTTAGAGCATCTCCAAAGCCACACCTCCTTCAAAACACATGAACAGCAGGGAGCAAAGCAAAAGCATCACGAGAAATGGCGTATAGTAGTACATTTAAAAAAAAAACTTTTGCCGATAATTTACTCACCCCCATGTCATCCAAGATGTCCATGTCTTTCTTTCTTCAGTCGAAAACAAATTAAGGTTTTTGATGAAAACATTCCAGGATTTTCTCCATATAATGCACTTCAATGGGAACCAAACAGTTCAAGGTCCAAATGAGAGTTTCAGTGCTGCTTCGAAGGGCTTTAAACGACACCAGACGATGAATAAGGGGCTTATCAAGCGAAACATTCAACGAACGAAATGAACCAAATGACTCGAAAAAAGAAGTTTGAACAGGAGAGTCACGAACGCGCATCACAGAACAGAGCAAGGCGACCATTTGTGCTTATAAAAAATTTAATATTTATTTTTGAAATGACCGATCGTTTCGCTAGATAAGACCCTTATTCATCGTCTGGTAATGTTTAAAGCCCTTTAAAGCTACAATGAAACTGTCATTTGGACCTTGAATCGTTTGGTTCCCATTGAAGTCCATTATATGGAGAAAATTCTGGAATGTTTTCATCAAAAACCCTTAATTTCTTTTCGACTGAAGAAAGAAAGACATGGACATCTTGGATGACATGGGGGTGAGTAAATTACCAGCAAAAGCCTACCAGCCTACCGGTAACAGAGCGCAGTAGTTAAACAAGTCTAGGCTAGTCTAGTGAGTCTCCGTGATGAGTCTGCCCGAAGAAAATGTGTTTCGAGATCGCCCAAAATGTCCGGGATTCGGCTTTTGCATTCTACAGTCGCCATTCATTATGTTTACTGTGGCGAGCAGGACGAGTGAGGGCCGTGTGGAGAACGATGCGAGGCCAGTGGCGTGATTATCGATGAGCTAACACCGGAAATGGAAATCTAACAATGGTGTCCCTTTAAAAGTGGCAATTGATGAGGTGATAGAAACGAAAATACCTGCCAGCTTTGAAATTAAAAAGAAAGGACAATTATTAATTGCTTCGAATTATGTTGTTGGCTAGTAGGAAAGCAATAACTAGAAGATGGCGAAGTGATTTGGTGCCTAAAGTGTGGAAGATAGGGATGGGCAACGATTAATCGCATCCAAAATAAAAGTTTGTGTTTACATAATATATGTGTGTGTAGTGTGTATATTTAATTTTTATATATAAATACCCACACATGTATGTGTATATTTAAGAAAAATGTGCTATTAATATATCAAATATTTATATTTTATATAATATTAATTATGTATAAATATATATAAAGTATGCAAATATTTCTTAAATATATACATGCATGTGTGTATATTTATTTATACAAATTAATTATACACACTACACAAACATATATTATGTAAACATAAACTTTTATTTTGGATGCGATTAATTGCGATTAATTGTTGCCCATCCCTAGTGGAAGAATGGGTAGATGTAATGCTAAGCTATTATAATATGGAAAAGCTAACTGCGTCCATTAGATAGGAAGTCGATAAATTTACAGTAACAATATCTGGAAAGGATGGCTTAAATATATTAGGCAACATAGAACGGATTTTGTTCAGAGACTTTTGGTAAGGTCTGAATTTTATGAATACCTCTCAAATTTACTATGTAGATGGATGAAGAAAGCAAATTTACTATGCAAGGATTGTCACTGAGAATAATACATACCCCGGTTCTAAGCTACAATTTTATTTTATTCTTTGTTGGTGTTTTGTGTTTTTCTTTGGTTTATGTTTCAAAAATGAATGTCTTATCATTAAGGGCCTTCAAGGAAAATCTTTGAAAAAAATAAATAAATAAAAAATAAACCAGCATAACAACAAATGTTTCTGGAACAAAAAACCTTCCCTGCCCTTAAGTCACATATAAAATGAATGAATTTCTTTGCATAGCAAAAACAATCACATTCATGTATTTTAAGTGGTGTCCAAATGCTTTTTGCTTCAAAATACACCTTCAAACCCTTTCCATATATTTACATAATGTACTTAATGTAATATGCAGCATACCTTAGCCACAGGGTCATTATTCAAAGCAGACTTGTCTTCCTCGTCCAGCTCTGCATATAAAAATGCAGGTAAAAAAATTGGGTGTGTTGTCGACACAAACTAAAAACACAGAACTAGACATTCTTGCTTAGCAGAGTGAATAGGGACACATACATTAATACATTTATGAGACATGGTTCTTAAAAGCAAAGGTTTGCACTTTACCCCTGTCATTATCTGCCATTAGGGCGATACACATTGCAACCATACGATGGTTGTTCCCATAGCGTCGCATGAGTAATACAGCCTTGTCAATTTCAACAAGACCATGAAACTTCTCTCTCAGTCGCCTCGTACTTTTCTCCAACTGCACAAGGAGAGAAAACGTGTGCAATTAGGTTGTTTATCTTTATTTGAAAGAACAACCAGGGTGAAAGACTCGTGTCAGTTTCCATATACGAAGGCGATTTAATGCAGGAAAAACATGAACATGTTTTGACTATATGCAATATGCACAGTGATATTAAGGAAGTTGAACTATACTGCACCGTACTTCCTTTAATAGCAAAATGTCATATTGTCTCAAAAACAAATCATGCATTTTGTCTTTATTGTCGGAATAATGAATACTGTACCTCTATTTCTTCACGCATTTGACTCATCTCGTTCAGTGTTCGGTTTCCGTATCAATAACAGGGCTAGACCTCTTTTAGTGTTGCACCGTTTCCTTCAGTCTGTTAGTCTGATCACTTTCGGTTTGATCAGAAATAGCACAACATGACCCCTAGAGGCCGCCACAGTACAGCTGTAAACCGAGCACTCTTGAGCACTCTTTCACGCTTTTTATGCTGTGTAATACTGAAAACAGAACCTTATTATACTACTTTTACCTAGTCTTTCTATGGCCAAAATAGTAAGAGTAGTTTGCTATTAGTATGCAGTTCTGAGTTCAGCACAAGATTTTGATTCACCACAGTGATTCAAATCTTTTGAATCTAAGACTACATCCTCAGAGTCCTATATTATGTCTGTTTAGTATCCTAATCGTGGCAGATTAACTTAAAGGGATAGTTCACTTTGAAATAAATTTTTGATATGTTTTAGCTTACCTAAAGGGCATCCAAGATGTAGCCCAGACAGCAAACTGACATTGAATCAACGTGGAAACGACGTCTCTCATGACATTGAAACAACGTTGATTTTGCTCATCGAATTAACGTTGAACCAACGTCAGACGCGGCATTCTTCAAAGCTAAATGAAAATCGAAAATTGGTTTGCTTTCATAACGTTGAAACAACGCGTTGATTTCAAGTTGATTTTCCGTTAGTTTTGAAAGAATGACGCGTCTGACGTTGGTTCAACGTTAATTCGATGAGCAAAACAATGTCAGATCAACGTTGTTTCGATGTCATATTTCCACGTTGATTCAATGTCAGTTTGCTATCTGGGAGGTGTCTTTGTTTCCACAGTAATTTCAATTTTGATATTTTTAGGTCAAACCGTTCTTGTTTTGTCATATAATGGAGGTCTATGGTCACCACCTCAAAGAGCATGCACAGAGAAGTCCAAATTAAACATGATTTAATGACTCGTAAATGTAAGTACACATTGATGGCCTAAGACACGAAACAAGCGGTTTGTGTGAGAAAACGAACAGTATTTATATAGTTTTTATCTCTTGTAACCACTGCCTACGTCCAAGTGATCTGAAGGCACGGGCGCTTCGGTCTGCGCAAGCGCCGGAATGCGCCGGAAGTGATCAACGTTGTCTGTTAATCTCGAAATCGGTTTCCATTGCAATTTCCTGTATATCTAAATATGTTTAGATCTTCACAGTGAAGGGTAACACTTCTGAAATCTCTGTGTAAATAATGAGTGACGTACACACGCACAAGATCACTTCTGGGACTTTCCAGCGCTTGCGCAGACCGAAGCGCCCTCACCCTCAAAGTACTTGGACGTGGCTGTGATTAAAAGAGGTAAAAACGATATAAACACTGTTCGTTTTCTCACACAAACCGCTCGTTTCGTGTCTTAGGCCATCAATGTGTGCTTACATTTACGAGTCATTAAATCATGTTTAATTTGGACTTGCTCTTGCATGCTCTTTGAGGTGGTGACCATAGACCTCCATTATATGACTGACAGACAAGAACGGTTTGACCTAAAAATATCAAAATTGAAAATACTGCGGAAACAAAGACACCTACATCTTGGATGCCCTTGAGGTAAGCTAAAACATTCCAAAAAATGAATTTCAAAGTGAACTATCCCTTTAAGACAGGTTATTTTTTAGATCTTAAGTCAAGAATTCAGATAGGACATTTCTGTACAGCCACGGGTTTGCTACAAAGAATCATTCTGATTTGCTTAAAGATTCACTAATTCAGTTAGCCTAGCTGCGTCCCAGTTCAGAGGCTACATTATTCAAAGGCCACATTCGAAGATCGGCACAACGAAGACTATCCTAATTTGACAACTCCTTCAAATGCGCCTTTCCATTTCCGGTGAAATGAAGGATACAACAGATGACTCCTTCACTGCCTTGCCTACCCCAGAATTCATTGCACACCAGAGATCTTCAATGATCCAATTAAACTACTAATAATCAAAATGAGATGAATTAGATAAACAATTTTTCATAATTTTAAACAAAAAATATATATTTCTACTAGGCCTCTGTATATATTGCATCATTTAAACTTTTGCTATATTGCCTTTCTACTGTGTATCTATGTCTGTACTTTTCTTCTGCACTGGAAGCTCCTGTCACCACGACAAATTGCTTTTGTGCAAAAACATAATTGGCAATAAAACTCATTCTGACACAGAATTGCAGCACAGAATGAAAGGTTTGTTTGAGCTGCGCCCTCTACTGTACAGGAGTGAATTTGCATATTCATTTCACTTTTGGTGTGAGTTGGCCATGACATTTAAATTAGCCAAAAATAGACCTATTGGTGTGTTTTTATTTTTTATTTAATTTTTTTAATTGAAAACAAAAACGCACACCCAGCCCAGGTAAGAAAATGTATGCAAAATATGCATTACTTTAACATAAAAAGTAACTAAGTAACTTTTTTCAAGCAATTTGTATCGTATTACTTTTAAAATGAACTTCCAGCAACATTGATTATTAGTGTTATTATTATTATGTTCTGTAAAGTCAATGACTTCAAATCCCAGGGTTCTCTCTGAACACAAACGCGACCTCTTCAACATGACTGATCACAGACTCGTCTCGCGCTCCGGGTGAAAGGAGAGTTTGTGGATGAGTTTAGCCGGACTGTCAGCAGGACACAGGTCTGTTACTGTACTGCAAACAACGTTCGGTTTAGTTGCATTCAGTAAGTAAGTTAGGCGACACGTCCCAGAACACTTCAAACAGGTTTAGTCTGAAGTTAAACCGCTTGTGTAGCTCATGTTTTGTTTTTCACGCACTGGAAATAACGGTCACGGTCATTTTGAATGTTTCATATTAAAACGAGACGAGTTCTATAACTTGTCGTGCGGTTTTAGATGTGAAATCGCATCTCAGCGCTAGAGCATTGTAAATGACCAGTTAAAACGAGTGCACGAGACGCGCGCTCCTAGTGCTCAAAGCCGATTAAGATTTAATCTGTAGAGCAGAAACCCTTCAGCGTGCTCTACTGACACTAGGCTATATTTTACAGTTACAGTGCTACTCACTTAAACTAAGCGTTGCTTCATTTTGTGGAGTTGCTTGTAAATGTAAGGGTAAGTTTTTATTCATTCATTTATTTAAGTTTTTGTCTATTTGATTTGTGGACACTTAAAGGGATAGTTCACTTTGAAATTAATTTTTGGTATGTTTTATCTTACCTCAAGGGCATCCAAGATGTAGGTGTCTTTGTTTCCGCAGTATTTTCAATTTTGATATTTTTAGGTCAAACCGTTCTTGTCTGTCAGTCATATAATGGAGGTCTATGGTCACCACCTCAAAGAGCATGCACAGAGAAGTCCAAATTAAACATGATTTAATGACTCGTAAATGTAAGTACACATTGATGGCCTTAGACACGAAACGAGCAGTTTGTATAAGAAAACGAACAGTATTTATATAGTTTTTATCTCTTGTAACCACTGCCTACGTCCAAGTGATCTGAAGGCACGGGCGCTTCGGTCTGCGCAAGCGCAGGAATGCGCCGGAAGTGATCAACGTTGTCTGTTAATCTCGAAATCGGTTTCCATTGCAATTTCCTGTATATCTAAATATGTTTAGATCTTCACAGTGAAGGGTAACACTTCTGAAATCTCTGTGTAAATAATGAGTGACGTACACACGCACAAGATCACTTCTGGGACTTTCCAGCGCTTGCGCAGACCGAAGCGCCCTCACCCTCAAAGTACTTGGACGTGGCTGTGATTAAAAGAGGTAAAAACGATATAAACACTGTTCGTTTTCTCACACAAACTGCTCGTTTCGTGTCTTAGGCCATCAATGTGTACTTACATTTACGAGTCATTAAATCATGTTTAATTTGGACTTGCTCTTGCATGCTCTTTGAGGTGGTGACCATAGACCTCCATTATATGACTGACAGACAAGAACGGTTTGACCTAAAAATATCAAAATTGAAAACACTGTGGAAACAAAGACACCTACATCTTGGATGCCCTTGAGGTAAACTAAAACATACCAAAAAATAATTTCAAAGTGAACTATCCCTTTAAAGAAAACTTACAATACTTGCAGCAGTATAAAACTACTTAACTAGTTAACACTTCAAAGTGTACTTTAAAAAACAAAAAAATCTAATACAAGTATTAAGATATAAATTCACTTGTAGTGCGGATGAAGTACAAATGAGAAACTTAGTTTACTACTGTTAAACTTATAGTAGCCGTATACTTTTATGTACTAAAAAGTGGGTCAATTTAGTCCAAAGCCATAGTGAAATAGTAAACTTAAAAGTTTACTACTAGTACATTGATACTAATATACATACTACATAAAGTATACTTAAATAAAGATTACACTACGTAAAATTAACTTCAATTATACTTATTTTTCGGAAGGGAAGTGTATTGCTTTTATTATGATTTATATAGATCAGCGTTGAGAGAAAGCAATGGGGACACGGAAAGTTTTGGTGACCGGATGTTCCTCTGGAATTGGTTTGGCGGTGGCTGTCCGTCTCGCAAAAGATAAGCGCTTCAAAGGTAAGAAGACTGCATATGAATGTTAAATATCGATTTGTTATGATGCCAGTGCATCAGGGAGGAGAATTATAAATCGAAACATTTGAATTAAAGTTTCATAAAAGTACATATTTGTACGTGTGAACCCTCTGTCAGTTGCATGTGTACTGTGCATTAACTAATGTTATTTAAAGCGCTACTATTGATTCTGCTTGCATTAGTTGTGGCCACCATGAGGGATCTGGATAAGAGAGAGGCTCTGGAGAGGGCGGCCGGAGTGACACTGAACAGATCCCTGGAGATCCGACAGCTGGATGCCACCTGTGAGGACTCCATCAGAGAGTGTGTCAACAGCTTGTCAGATCGACGAGTGGATGTGTTAGGTGAAATCCACAGTTTCCTTCTCAACAAATATTCCTGAGAAATGCAGCGTTTTAAACGGTAGCTCAGTGTCTTTTGAGTATATGCTCTTTTCCGTTTAGATGACGTAAGATTTACAGCTCCACGTAGCTTATTTTAAAACTAAAGTTTTATGAATTATACCATAATATCAGGATTATTCCTCTTTGAGTTGAGACACATGTATCACTTGTAAGGGTCCTATGATCATTTTCACAGCTTATGTGATCATTTTTGAGGGGTGTAACAATACCCTCATGTCACGATACGATACTATCGCGATACTTTAAGCCAAAATAAAGAAGGTTATATTATAGTTATTACTTCTAAGTCATATGGGAACAAGTTAACAAATAATATACTGAAATACAGAGAAAAATATAATATAGAATTATGTTAGACACAGTTACTTGCTCTCTGTCAACGACTACTTAAAGGAGTAGTTCACTTTTAAGAAAACTTTTGCTGATAATTTACTCACCCCCACACGTCATCCAAGATGTCCATGTCATTCTTTCTTCAGTCGGATAGAAATTTAGGTTTTTGATGAAAACATTCCAGGATTTTCTCCATATAATGGACTTCAATGGGAACCAAACGGTTCAAGGTCCAAATGAGAGTTTCAGTGCAGCTTCAAAGGGCTTTAAACGACTCCAGACGATGAATAAGGGTTTTATCAAGGACCCTTCGAGTCATGACTCGAAAAAAGAGTTTGAACAGGAGAGTCACGAACGTTCATCACAGAACAGAGCAAGGTGACCATTTGTGCTTACAAAACTCAAACTTTTTTATTTAATTTTGAAATGAGCGATCGTTTCACTAGATAAGACCCTTATTCATCGTCTGGTGTCGTTTAAAGCCCTAAATTATCAGCAAAAGTTTTTTAAAAGTGAACTACTCCTTTAACTAACGTACACCTTTTTACATCACGATGCGTTTTAAATATTGCGATTTCTCGATATACTGTATGTATCGTTACACCCCTACAATTTTTACTAGATTTGTTGCTGACTAATCATAATCCCGGATTTTAAAATTTCTAAAACAATTTAATAAAATTACAATAAAACTTTTTTCTGTCTGTTTTTCACATACACACACACACACACACACACACACACACACACACAGTGGACCAACTGAACCTTTGTTTTAAAGGGAAATTCTGTCGTTGTTTACTCATCTTCATGTCGTTCCAGACCTAAATGATTTATTTTTCTTCTGCAGATGATATTTTGAAGAATGTTGGGTAACCAAGTTTTGATTTCTACTGACTTCCTTCCAAAAATATCTTCTTTTATGTTCCACAGGTTTGAACTGACACGAGGGTGAGTAAATGATGACAGATTTCTTAAATTTTGGCTGAACTATCCCTTTAAACTACACACTGCAAAATGCTTTGAAGAATCTTCCACATCCTGCTTGATTGAGACTCAACCGCTCTGTTTTGTAGTGAGTAATGCCGGTGTGGGCATGATCGGGCCTTTGGAGTGCCAGAGTGTAAGTGCTATGCAGGAACTCTTCAACACGAACTTCTTTGGCCTGGTGAGACTGGTGAAGGAATTGCTGCCTGATATGAAGCGACATCAGAGTGGACACATCGTAGTGATGAGCAGCGTCCTGGGAATCCAAGGTAATACCACACATCTCAGTTATTATAAGCAGTACACATGTTAAATGCACATGTTTTACCTTTAGTGTACACTGTTATTTTTTTTTAGAGTGCTCATTTTTTTTTTCAGGACTACTTTTCAATGATATATATGCTGCCTCCAAATTTGCTGTTGAAGGTTTTTGTGAGAGTCTTGCTGTGCAAGCTATGAAGTTCAATGTCAAGTGAGTACACAGATATATATTGAGTTAACTTGACAAAATCAGTGTCAAATATTGTGGGTAATATTTGTCAAGAAAATATGAAAACAAAAAAAAGTTTATCACACTAGCGTGCTTTAATATTTAAAGGACAACTCCGGCGCAAAATGAACCTTTGGTCTAATTACACATTGTTACCTAGTCAACCGTTATCTGAGATTTGTTTTCATGATTGCCGAATGTAAATAGTTTTATATCTAAAAACAGTTACGCTAGTATAATGCTAGTATATAGGGCATAGAGTAATGACAAATAAAAATCGCTTGTTATTACCACTAACAAGGCTCAAAATAGCCCCACACCAACACGACAGCATAATAAGGGTCCCTACATTCAAACCGAAGCATTGAGAACTTTGTCAGTGTCCATACAGTTTAATAAGAAGATATTTTATACACACAGTCAACTTCGCGAATACAGGAAGAAGCCATCTTGGAAAAATAGTCTCTACCAGTCGATCTACGAACGCCGATCCAAGTGCGCTGGTGAGATGTGAATAAGGTGATAAGGTGAGCGCGAACAGTAGTCTACATGTACATATTAAAGAGAAGAAAACGGTTTGTGTTTGTGTTTCTTCCGAAAACAACGGACCATATGAGATTCTGCACAGTTCAGCGCACTTGGATCGGCGTTCGTAGATCGACTGGTAGAGACTATTTTTCAAAGATGGCTTCTTCCTGTATTCGCGAAGTTGACTGTGTGTATAAAATATCTGCTTATTAAACTGTATGGACACTGACAAAGTTCTCAATGCTTCTGTTTGAATGTAGGGACCCTTATTATGCTGTCGTGTTACTGTGGGGCTATTTTGAGCCTTGTTAGTGGTAATAACAAGCGATTTTTATTTGTCATTACTCTATCCCCTATATACTAGCATTTTATACTAGCGTTATAGGCTAAACTGTTTTTAGAGATAAAACTATTTACATTCGGCAATCATGAAAACAAATCTCAGATAACGGTTGACTAGGTAACAATGTGTAATTAGACCAAAGGTTCATTTTGCACCGGAGTTGTCCTTTAACCAGGAAGCTTGTTTTGAAATGCTTTTATATTGTAAAAAACGGAACAAAGTCACACTTTTGGTGTTCCCGGTCAAAAGTGAAAGGACTACAAAAAGTAGCTTTTAAATCTCACACCATGCTATATTATCACCAAATATTGGATTCAGACTTGTTTTCTTTCAATTGAGACACTTTTTCCTAATATATGTAGCTAGTGCGAAAATATAATAAAAGACGAATAAAAATACATGCTAACTTACATGGTGTTGACATTGTCGAGACGGGAATATGACGGCAGACATCGCGAACAATCTTTCTATGTGCAGTTTGTCAACATATAACATTAGACGTCGTCTTTTTGTCTGGTACTAATAAACTTCACTATGTTAGCATTAGCTAGTTCATGCCTACAGCTGTTAGCTAATAATGACTGTACCTAACATTGGTTGTTCGCGGTCAAAACACTGTGGTGTAAACAGTTTGATGCCGGGATATTCACTACCTAGAGCCTGTTAAACTAAAGCCAACCAACCCCGTGACGTCACATGTTAGAATACTGCACAATCAATGGCGGCTAAAGATCTTTTTTCTTTTATATGTTTACATTTGTCATGTTTCTTATATAATTGTTGATTATAGTGGAAATCCATCTTGTGAATCATGTAAACTTGATTGACTGCGCCATCTAATGTCAGGGAATGAATTGGCATGTTCACTCGGCTCATCGTGTGAACACAAAAAACGCATCGAAAAACGGTGGCGAATAACATAACGCGTGCTGATATCCGTCTCGGTGTACGTCCCTTAAGTGTTAAAAGAATCACATCATGTCGGGAATGCGTTGTCGTCACATGGTTACTTAATTTTTATAGACGTAAAAACATTCATGTATTGTAAGTGTGACTTATGTACTGTACAACTCCCACAGGATGACTTTAGTGGAGCCCGGCCCAGTTGTAACTGAGTTTGAGAAGAAAGTGTATGAGGAGGCAGAGAAGATGGACCTGTCAGAGGCTGATGAAGAGACGGCTCAAATCTTCCGTCAGATCTACCTGCCATACTCGCGCGCAGTTTTTCATTCGATCGGGCAGACACCGAAAGAGGTGGCAGAGGTGAGAGTGTGGATGGGCTGTTCTTTTAGTAGTTGAGGCTCCCTTTTCTAAATGAGTGACATGAAAATGTCTCATTGCTTACAGCAAACTTACCAGCTGATTGTGTCCAAGAATCCTCCGTTTCGTCATCAGACCAACCGTCTGTACAAGCCACTGACTGCCATGAAGCACGCTGACCCCACAGGGCGACTACCCATCGACGTGTTTTATAAAATGATCTTCCAGCATGACCGCACGTTCAATGCTAGTCTGAGTATTATGCGCTTCCTACACAGGAGAATGGGTCAAGGTGTTTCCTAAAGATCCCTGAGGAGAGAGGATTCTGGTCCACTTTACAGCTGTTGCATTTTAGTGATATAAAAAAATGGCCAGTTCTGATAGGTCTCGGGAATTTGCTCAATGCAAAATCGTAAAATGCAACAAAATATAGTAAGCATAGCAATTGAGACTGTGATTGGTCACCACATGATGTCTATTGTAAAATCTGGATCTTGTGTTGTTCTAACTTTAACCTCAAGACAACAGTAATAATAATGATCAAACACATAATGTTTAGTTAGAAAATGCTGTGTTATAACAGTTTAAGAGTCACTCTCCTGGTTTCACAGAGAGGTTTAAGCTAATCCCAGACTAAAATGCACTTTTGAGCTGTTTTAACTGAAAGCAACTTGCACTGAGATATCTTAAAACATGTCAGTGCCATTGTTTTGTCTCGAGATTAACACCAGTAATGTTTTTTTTTCTCTAAAGCACATATATAAAAGCTACTTATTAGCTAATGAAATAAAATATGGAAAACATTAATCAATGAATGTTGTTAAAGAGATTGAAAGTATTGGAATTTTTTGGAAAAGGCTTCAACTGTGCGGTGGGTTTCAATTCACATGGCATATATATAAATTAGTGCTGTAGTTGCCAAGCAATTCATATAAATTTGAATGTTCGACTAAATTGTAAAAAACAAACAACTGCAGCTTTAAAAAAAAATGAATGCAATTATTGAGTAGATTGGGTCCATTTGATTATGTGGTTGACTAGCAATGGAGAACAACACTTGCAAACACACACAACTGAATATCGCGGTCGATGTCAGATTTTGTCTGCGTCTGAAATCGCATACTCTCTTGTCTAGGTGCTTGTTTTGAATAAATAGTTACCTCACGGCCGCTAAAAAAAAAGTGTGGATGTAAACTGGACACACTACATTCGCCATGTTAGGTTATCCGGGTACTTTTTGCTACTTATTTATAAAAACTGAATTTGGACATCCAATGAACACCATACTAATACTGTGTTTGACCCCCTTTCTCCTTCAGAACTGCCTTAATTCTACGTGGCATTGATTCAACAAGGTGCTGAAAGCATTCTTTAGAAATGTTGGCCCATATTGATAGGATAACATCTTGCAGTTGATGGAGATTTGTGGGATGCACATCCAGGGCACGAAGCTCCCGTTCCACCACATCCCAAAGATGCTCTATTGGGTTGAGATCTGGTGACTGTGGGGGCCATTTTAGTACAGTGAACTCATCGTCATGTTCAAGAAACCAATTTGAAATGATTCGAGCTTTGTGACATGGTGCATTATCCTGCTGGAAGTAGCCATCAGAGGATGGGGACATGGTGGCCATAAATGGATGGACATGGTCAGAAACAATGCTCAGGTAGACCGTGGCATTTAAACGATGCCCAATTGGCACTAAGGGGCCTAAAGTGTGCCAAGAAAACATCCCCCACACCATTACACCACCACCACCAGCTGCACAGTGGTAACAAGGCATGATGGATCCATGTTCTCACTCATCCATGTTCTCATGTCTCAGCAGAAATCGAGACTCATCAGACCAGGCAACATTTTTCCAGTCTTCAACTGTCCAATTTTGGTGAGCTCTTGTAAATTGTAGCCTCTTTTTGCTATTTTTGGAGATGAGTGGTACCTGGTGGGGTCTTCTGCTGTTGTAGCCCATCCGCCTCAAGGTTGTGTGTGTTGTGGCTTCACAAATGCTTTGCTGCATACCTCGGTTGTAACGAGTGGTTATTTCAGTCAAAGTTGCTCTTCTATCAGCTTGAATCAGTCGGCCCATTCTCCTCTGACCTCTAGCATCAACAAGGCATTTTCGCCCACAGGACTGCCCCATACTGGATGTTTTTCCCTTTTCACACCATTCTTTGTAAACCCTAGAAATGGTTGTGTGTGAAAATCCCAGTAACTGAGCAGATTGTGAAATACTCAGACACCAACAACCATGCCACGCTCAAAATTGCTTAAATCATCTTTCTTTCCCATTCTGACATTCAGTTTGGAGTTCAGGAGATTGTCTTGACCAGGACCACACCCCTAAATACCTTGAAGCAACTGCCATGTGATTGGTTGATTAGATAATTGCATTAATGAGAAATTGAACTGGTGTACCTAATAATCCTTTAGGTGAGTGTACTTCTTTTGACACTCTGTTTTTCACCTACTAAATAGTGGGAAGCATGTGATTCCAGCCAGTGTGTCCATTTTCATTATAAGCAGCGTGAAGTAGATGTTTTGGGTTGATATTTGACAAAAGTTCATAAGTAACTATGATTGGTGGCAAAATAAGTTTTCCCAAATTGAGAGGAAAATGTACAGTAAAATAGTTGATTATCACAAAGTAAATGACTCCTATTGTTAATAGTCTTGTATCCTTTTTCCCTTCGAGGAGTTTGTTGCATTAATGATGGATTGACTTCTTTATCTTCTCTCTTATTCCAAACTGTACCTTAAAGGGTTAGTTCACCCAAAAATGAAAATTCTGTCAGTATTTACTCACCCTCATACACAAAGGAAGATATTTGGAAGAATGTTTTAATCAAACAGATCTCATTCCCCATGGTAGTCAATGGGGAATGAGATCTGTTTGATTAAAACATTCTTTCAAATATCTTCCTTTGTGTTCAGCAGAACAAATAAACTCATAGAGGTTTGGAACAACATGAGGGTGAGTAAATACTGACAGAATTTTCATTTTTGGGCGAACTAACCCTTTAAATACACTTCTTTAGCTCTGGAGGAAATTGGTAGCTGGATTGAATCTGGATTTAGTGTGCATGGAAATGTGAATGAGGTGAGAAAGAATAAGACATCAATGAAATGTAGTTTCTACTGCTTTATTAGAAGTAACATATTTTACAACTTTGTAGAAAGAAACTGTGAAAAGCTGTTTATATACAATGATTTTAAACTACTTTTAAACAAGTATAGGAAATTAATAATGACGACAGAAAATATCTATGGCTGTTCTAGTTATACCAATATAGTCCTCACCTTAATAATGCTAATAAAAAAGTACATTTACTTTTTGTTCTTTTTTAGTACATAATCATTTTAGAAACATAAGACTTCTCATAAACAAGTAGACCTAAAAAAAAAAGGTGAAACGTATTTACAGGTACTGGAATTTCAAAAATATCACGAGAAGTGAAAGGTTATGAACAAAAGGAAGACTTATGCTTGATAAGCTAAGCTTAGTAGTACTTATGTAGAAGAACAAAGAGGTCCAGAATGTGCTCCAAAACCACCTCAAGTCTTGAAATGTGGTACATGAACAGTTTCATAGCTGTACACAGTATTTGTGCCAGATATTTGTCAAACTAGCGAGATGGGCACGTTTCTGTTGGTAATTGCAAGACAAATTGGAAAACACGCGCGAGTGTCGCCAAATCCTGCAGCAGGGAATGTTATTGGGGATGAACATACGAACATGTTGCAGAAAGCCAAGGGCATCACTACATAGTAGCGTTTCCCGTCTCACGCCTTCTGACCAGACACGACAGATGTAATCGTCTAGGCTCATGGGGTGGGAACTGCTAAAGATGCAGACAACACTGCATGCTATATAACACCTCCCTGAGGAGTGACAGAGCACTAGCAGACCATTAGCAACCCCGTTAGCCCTGTACCCAACACACAACACATATGCTCACAACCCAAACCAAAAGGAGCGCGAATATGATTAGACCACATGGAAATGCTGGACCTGACGGATCAAATTACATCAAAATAAATCAACCACACTGCCTTGGCTTCGTAAGGCCCCAGAGGAAGACTTTCAAGTGGTCAAATGTCAGCCGCAGCTGTTCAGTACTGAAATGAAGTGCTCGTGAGGGACCAGGAACGCGATGAGATCAGTTCAGCGGCGATCAGGAATGTTCGCGGAAAGGAAGTCGCGTGTCACCGAAGAAGTGACGCAGAGCAGCAGCCTAATAACACAGCTTATACATCAATGTTCCACAATGAACTGTGGTTCCAAAAATGTGGTTATAACGCAAAATAAAATCAAATTTACACAAGGCAAGACTATAAGGCAGTGACTGGCAGGGATTCTGAGAGGGAGCTGGTAGAGCTCAGGCCTTTGTAAGCCGGTGAGGTCGCTGAAGAAACTGTTCAGTAAAATCATTTCCACTGATACAACACAACACTGAAAACATTCGAAACACTGGCCTGTTTTCGGGAGGCGCTTTTATGCACTGTCGCTTTAAATGCTGAACTAGGATGTCAGGGTTTTCTTCCCATCTCTCTCTCTCTCTCAAAATTTTCCCCTTGAAGTGCTTCACAGATGCCCCTCTACATTCATACAAATAATTTTACAACATGTATAAAATCATTTTAAATCAGAATATTTCACTTGTGTTGGTCTCTATATACCTCTGTTTTCATGTGCCAATCTGTTTCTGACTAAATAAATATCACTAAAATTGGTAAAACGTCTAATCTCATCGTATGTGTGTGTGTGTCGCTCAAAAGCCCGGTTTATAAATGCGGAATGTGTCAATTGCTGTTGATAAAACCAGGCGAGCGAAGCAATTGTAACAGTAGCAACGTGGAACCTGAGACCTCCTCACGAGTCCCATGTAAAACATTGGAAGTAGTAAGGCATTTGTTATGGGGGGGGGGGTCACTAAAAACAACAGAGACAGAACGAGGGCCAAAACACCCACAAGGCAGTTTGGAAAACATAAGACAATAAATAAAAAGAAAGGAATTTCCTTCAACATTTCACTTTTCTCTCAATCTATTTTTTTTTTATAAAGTTTGTTAGTTTCAGGAGCGTCCCCAAGTCTTTGAAATGAAAGACGTGGTATTCTTCATATACTTTTTTTCTTATAATTAAAAACAAGTCCATCTGTGACAGAACGTCTTACTTCATTAAATTGTCTTCTTTTTAAGACAACACATTTCCCTTTAACTTTCTTTCTGCAGACACCAGCAGACGGTCTTCTTGACGCAAAGCAGTCAATCCTAATCCAATTAAAATCTTGGAAATGGGCTGACAGGTAAGTAAAAAAATCAACTCGTCAACTCTACTCTCTCAAAGTCGCAAACATTTAAGGTAGGTTGAGCTGTTCAAGCAAACACCTGCATCTTCCCATTGGACTCCTGGACATGGGAAATCTGGGTTTGAGCAGAAGCCGTGACGGCCGGGCTCGGGGTGGAGTCAGACCAATCAGACACACAGTGAGGCGAAGGGCTAGACCAGGCCTCTGGAGACTCTGGAGAAGGGGTCAGGTAAGGATGTTCACTGGGCACGTGCAAGTAATGCTTGGGCGTCGCATCCATGGCAGAGGTGTAGCTGTGCTGGGAGGGCGGAGTGGGGTAATCCTCCGGGCCGGCGGTGCTGCCGCTCCCCTGCGCTGGGGGTGCCTGAGTCGCTTGCGGGGCCTGAGGGGATGCCGTGGCCTGCGGAGGCTGCTGTGACTGGTAGAAAGCTGGAGGAGGCTGTGCCTGCTGTGGTGTCGGGGGAGTGGAGGAGCCCATGCGGGTGAGGTTGGGGTTGGCAAGGGCGTGGCTGTGGAGTTGCTGCGGTTGCTGCTCTGCAATGGGCGTCAGTTTGACCGGGCTAATCGAGGGCGTGTTGGCGACGGGTGTTGGCTGCAGGATGGGCTGCTGGGCGTTGCGGAAAACCTGCTGCTGGTGCAAGAGCATGCTGGTTTGCTGCAGGGTTGGGGTCTGAGGGTGCATGCTTGCTTGGCTACTTGCTGGATGCACCATGTTGACCATGGGCTGACTGCACTGAGAAGACGGGGGCATGCGGCTGTGCCAGTCGAACGGGACGCTCACTGGACTCACCATGCCCATGTTGAGGCTCATCTGGCCGGCGTTCAGCACGTAGTTGTGGGGGCCTTGGTTGATGCTGCCTCCTTGCATGGCCACACGGCCCTGCATCGAGAGCCCTCCGTCGCCCAGGTCGCTCAGCTGCGCCAGGGACACTGCAAAAGGGCTGGAGCCATCCAGGAGGCTGCTGTGCACCATGGGAGTGGAAGGAACAGACATGGAGGAGTGGAAAAGGCCGGGAGTGGGCATGGCGGCCGGTGAGGTCGGATTGGTGATGTAGCCGGCGTTGTTGGCGCCTCCGCGCGGCGAATCCAGCGAGTCAACCGGGGAGAGCGTGACCGAGCTCTCCAGCAAGGCACTCTGCATGTCTAGCGTCAGTCGCTTGTTGCGGCTTTTGGCTGAATCTTTCAGAGCGGCAGCATGCTGCCCAACCATCCCTTTAGCCCCTGGGCGACGGTTCTTCTTACCCTGAGGGGTGCTTTTCAGCCCTTGGAGGAAGTTGCTGGGAGGGCACATGAGTGGTGAGAGCGTATGGCTACCAGACATGTGGTGACCTGCCCCTGCGTGGCCCTGCGGACTTCTCACAGTGTTATATTCATCCAGCAGCTGTACGATGTCGTGGTGCATGCGCTCCTGGGCAATATCCGAGGGAGCCTGTCCATGTGATCTGTTATCTCCCTGTTGGCAAAGTGAGCCAACAACATCTTCACTGCCTCGCAGCTTCCTTCCCTGGCAGCCAAGAATAGTGGGGTCTCCTCCTGAAGAAATTCATAAACAAATTCAAAAATTAAAAACATGGCTGAGATGAAGCCTTCAAAACCCTCAAAAAAGTATATACTCGCATACCTTGAGGTCCTGCATGTCTTTATTGGCACCGTTCTTCAACAAGGCAACTGTAGCTTCAACATTATTGACAGCAGCTGCCCAATGCAAAGCTGACTTTCCTGTGGAGAGAGAAACAAAACATATGCAACCATCAGAAAAAAATGAAACCACATCTGAAGCATGTATATATGTATCTTTTTCTTTTGTGCTTACCTATTTCATCAACAGCATTGACATCAGCATGGCAGGTGATCAACTCTTCCACCATGCCCTCTACTGCCAACCGGGCAGCAAGGATCAGAGCAGTGGACCCATCATACATGCGCGAGTCTAGGTCTGTGGCGCGGTTCCGGATCAGAATCTGAAGATGCAGGATTATGGGATACATTAGCACTGATTTTGTTTCAATAGTTTCAATGTATTTGTTCATAGGTGACTTTACCTGGAAAACCCCCTGAGCATCAGCTGCTACGGCTGCGTGCAGAGGCGAGCGGCCTGTGTTATCCTGTGCGTTTGCATCAGCCCCAGCATCCAAGAGTCTTTTAGCCGCGTCAGCTCTGGCGTAGCGTGCAGCCAAGTGCAGAGCAGTCTCTCCAGTGCGGTCGGTCTGAGCTGCGAGCGACGCTCCTTGGTAAATGAGATCGGATATGATGTTGGCTGAGGATTCTTCTGAGTCATCATCTTCAGTCACTTCGGGCTCCAGCCCACCTCCACAGAAGGATGCCAGCATCAGGGGTGTGAAGCCATCTATATGAATAATAGTATGTAAATGTTTTGAATCAATTTGAAGTTAATCTATGCAGGGCTGCTGATAAGGGGGTACGCTGGACGCAAACAAGGGCTGCGTCCGAAATAGCGTACTATGCGAGTAGGTACTATATTTAAATAAGAACGTACTTCACGACCGTTAAAAAAGTACGTTCTATATAGTCTGAATACGGAAGTATGAATGAGTCCGGACGCACTACATGCGCCAAGTTGTTGTCGCGTGACATTTGCCGTCACAAGAATGTGAAAATTTAAAGAGCCCATTCCAGTGACTGCACCAACTTCGCGCTGTTTTTAGTTCTGCTTTCCGTTTTCATCTGCGTTTTTACGTCGTCCGAGCCGACAATCAAGAGGAGGCGTCGGTCAGCTGCTCGCAGATCACGTCTTTTTTGCGAAATTTCTCAAATAACATTCTACGTTATTTAAGTACGTTCTATATAGTATGAATACGGTAGTATGAATGAGTCCGGACGCACTACATGCGCCATGTTGTTGTCGCGTGACATTCGCTGTCACAAAAATGCGAAAATTTGAAGAGCCCATTCCAGTGACTGCACCAACTTCGCACTGTTTTTAGTTCTGCTTTCTGTTTTCATCTGCGTTTTTACGTCGTCCGAGCCGACAATCAAGAGGAGGCGTCGGTCAGCTGCTCGCAGATCGCACCTTTTGCGGAATTTCTCAAATAGCATTTATTTACCTAATAAATTTTACCTCATAAAACACACACACAGACACAACCCTTATAAACAATGACATGTTGATTTTTGGCAAGGAAAAAGCCATTTATTTGCTTGTGATATTACCATCGATAAATAAACATGAATGAATCAATAGAGATACGCATGTGTGTCTGTGTTTATCTCCTAACGTTACAGCCGCGTCTCCGGTTTCCGCCATTTTCAAATATAACGACAACTCGTCTCCCGTGGCATCATGGGATAGTAAAGTGTCCATCGTATGCGCACTTCAGAATATCGGCCGAAGTAGTAGGTCATCCGGGTACATTTCGCCCACTGTTTTTCCAATTCTATGATTTCGGAAACATACTACTCGGCTAGCTTGCTGTTTTTCGCATTCTATATTAGGGCTGCGTATTGACACAAATTTCACAATTCGATTCGATTTCGATTCACAAGCTTGCAATTCGATTCGATTTCGATTCAATATCGATTATTTTGGATATCAGTTACAATAAATGGCCATTTTTCTCAAGGAAATCAAATCTCTTAACTAATGCTGTGAACTATGGGAGTCTAGTTGTAGCCTACTAGGCTTCATTAGCCTAATATGAAGGTAATAATGAACTGTTTTGTAGCTATACAAACGAGACTTCCTTAGATTTCCACAACGCATGCGCGAGAACTGAACTGAAGTAGTGTAAGCAGATCGCAATTCTCGCGCATGCGTTGTGGAAATCTAAGGAAGTCTCGTTTCAGGCCAACAAGGAAGAAAAGGAATAGTCGAATAAACTCGTTATTTTTGTTTGTTTTTTCGCACAAAAAGTATTCTCGTTGCTTGATAAACTTATAGTTGAGCCACTGTAGTCACATAGGATATTTAAACATTTTCTTCATTGACTTTCTGGGCCGTCAAGAGCCAGTCCCTTAGGTAGCCTATGTAGCCGTGATCCACCTCTCAAATTTAATCAAAAATATCTTCATTTGTGTTCCGAAGATGAACGAAGGTCTTACAGGGTTGGTACAGCATGGGGGTGATTAATGAATGACTTAATTTTTTTAATTTTTGGGTGAACTAAGCCTTTAATATCGAGAAATCGATATTTATTACCCAGCCCTATTCTATATAGTAGGGAAGTATTCGATTTCGGATGCAGCCAAGGACTAAGAAAGCAGACAGTCAAACATATCATACCAGGGCCTCGGACATTGACGTCCATGCAGTCGCTGTCAAACTCTCCCTGCGGAGGTGTGAGAGCCATGGATGGTGGCATACGGATATCTGCCGCTGCCAAGTGATGCTGTGTCCACTGTCTGCTGTCAACTGCATCCTCACCATCTGACAGAATGCTGGGCTCTTCCACCTGCTCATGAAAAAACAGATATTATTAAGGCTGTTCATTCACAAATGTTTCACTGATGTAGATCAAAAGAGGAATGATAAATGATCAATCACCTTGAGTCTTTTAGCCTCAGGGCAGTCTGTGTCTATCCACTGGTCACTGTGATCAGCCAATAGAGACTCTTCCACTGTTTTTGGCATGTGTCTGCAAAGAGTCATAAATGCTAATTAGTGCCCATGAACGGGATATTTTGATGAAGTCGCTTTGATACTGCATGAGCTACTCACTTCATGCCCAGGGAGTCTTGGCCCACAGGCTCTCTGCGGTTCTTGTTACTGCTCGTTTCCTTCTTGAGGAAGAAGCCCTCGGGGAACCAGAGTGTGCTGTGCTCACGTTTGCGGCGGGCAATCAACATGCCCGCCATCAAGATTACCAACAAGAACAGAGAAGCCACCCCTACTAGCAGTAGCTTACCCCAGTCAGGAATCTTATCATGATCTTCCCTTGGTACAACTGAAAGAGAATTGGTACATTAGCCGGTAGCCAGCTGGACCAATGAGGCCTATGTTAAGTTGGTGTAAGTGTAGATACTTACTGCGTACTTCTTTGAGGGGGTATGGGAAATGCAACATCTCACGAGCCTGCAGAGCGCCCAGATATTCAGCGGCGCTGTTAGCATTGCGGAAGCAGTCATCCGAGCTCTGGGAGCATAGCCGGTTGTCTATCTCCAAGTGTACAACGGACCTTCAGAGGAGCACAAGAGTATTTGTAAAGGTACACTCAAAATTTTTCAGGCAAAGAAGGTCCATTTTCAATATTTTAACGAAGGACCACTCAAGCCAAGTTCACACTACAGGATTTTACGCCCGATTTGCAAATCGTTGAGCTCGCCGACAGGTCAGGGTGTTATCGCGTGCAAATCGCGGGGGATGAACGCTTGCCAATCTGTTAGTATGAAAGAGCCAACAACGCAGACGCGTCGCCGAGCCCAGAAAATTATCTAGCCTGCTAGATATCCAGAGCCGTCGCGCGACTCAACCTCAGTGATGTCATGAGTACAGCCAATCATAGCAACGCATGGGTTGAGGACACCAGGTAAATCTGAGTTTTTTTTGCATTTTTTTCTCAGAGCAGATCGTCGTGCTAACAGTGTGCAGCACTAGTTTCTGTCTGACGTCCATATTCACGTGTTGTGTTCTCTTCTTTGCTGGGTATTGGCACAATATTTATTTATTTATTGCGTGTTTTTTCGTGACAAAACGTGGTTTGTAGACAAGATAGAATCGTTGGGTGACAACTCGTTATTTCAGGATTTAGAGCGTACCATAGTACTAAAACAGCTCTCATTAGAGTCAAAAATGATTTGCTCTTATCATCCGATCGTGGTTGTATCTCTATGTAGTAGGGCTGGGGTAAACGATTATTAACTAAACGATTAGTTGGGCGATTATTTTATCGATTAGTCGACTAGACTAATTGGACGACTAATACAAAGAATATTTTTTCTGCTGCTCAATTAATAAAAAAACCCCAATATCTCAAATAAATACTAGCATACTGAATCAAGATACAATAAGCTGGCTAACGTTAGTCTAATGTTATGTATTTGAACACCATCATTATAACTCTACAACCGCCAAAACCGTGTTATTAAAATATTTTTTACAAACATTTTTTATCATAGAGAATGTTTAAATATTAATATCAGCTGAAGAGGGAAACGGAGGCGGAGTTAGTGGTGCGATCGGAGTCTGCTACTACTGGAGATGAATCGGGAGAGGTTTGTGCTCCTACTGATCAGAGCGCGTGCTGACACGGAGTAAAGCCTTGTTTATACTCGACACGTCCGCACGGCAAAAATGACGCGTTGGGTGCGCAAGACCAGGAAGACTGTGGCTGGCTGTGTGTACGCCTTTTTTTTGTAACGGCGCCGCGTCCGGGAACGACTTCAAGCCGAATTTGCCCGAGCTTGTACGTCTCACCACATCGGCACCCAGTTTGCGCGTCTAAATTGCAATTTTTTTTCTTAAGGGTTTGTTTACTGTGTGTGATTAATTTAATGGATAGCACATTCACTTCTAGTTGTCTTCGTCCTCTATTCTGCAATGTTTCAGTCTCCCACGTGAGTGTGGCAAGCTGTACCGCCGGGAACATGCAAAAAAATAAATAAATAAAGAAGCGTCAACGCAAAAATATGACGTCGACGCAATTTTCAACGCGCCGCTACAGCACTACTATGTAGTGCGTTGTCAACTCGTGTAGTGCGTTACCTCCTGTTGCGGATCAATCACGTTGTGTCGTGTGGTGTGAACGGCTAAACAACTGGAACACTCCCGATTTCACTGAGAGCAAGTCATGTAGCGTGAACCGCACAGTTCGTTTTAAAATCATGTAGTGTGAACAAGGCTTTACTTCCAAAATCAAAATTTGAATTCAAAATTCATGATATCATGGGGTCCTGCAAAATTTCGCCGTACAAGGGCAAATAAAATCGCTCCGTTTACTATAGCAAGCCCAACTTACCCAATGACCTCCTGCTGAGGATGAAGTTCTCGTTTAATGCGCGTCTCACGGCCCGTGTAGGGTCGGATCATGTACTCTCCGTTCTGATCGATGCGGAAACGCAATGTGGTGTGTAGGATTGCACTTAGTTTCTGCAGGAAAGCAGTTTGTGTCTTCAGCAGCTCATCTGGAGGCAGTAGGACTACAACAACCAGCACATCTTCCGCAAGATCTTCAGGAATCTTCCCTGCACAATCCAGTCCATCCCAGCCACACTCTTCAGTATTGCAGCCTTGATCACAGAGCCCATCCGCGTAATGGTCGGTACAGTACATCTCATAGATGGGGCTGAATGAAGAGAGACCGTATTAGAGAAAGACCATCACAAACGGCCCTACGATTCAGGACACAAATAGTACAGGACTTACTTGCAGACTTTCTCTTTGTTCTTGCAGTCAAAGTTATCGTACAGGCAATCTGCGTTGTTGCAGAACTCGTCACACTGGCTGTTGTTGAAGAGCCGCCAGCAGCGAGGGTCTGTGCAGCGTGCCCAAGGGTTCGCAGCAAGAGAGCAGTCCCCTCCGTCCCAGCGGCAGGCGAACGAGTTGCATTCTTTGTCACACACACCGTCATTGGCCTTGCCGTGACAGTCGGCAATAGGGCACTGAGGAGTAAGAGGTGCCAGAAGCCTGGCTTCCTGTTCGCATCGTTTGCCTGACCAGCCATTGATGCACTGGCAGCGGAAAAATGGGAAGCCGATTTCCTCTATACACAAGCCTCCGTTTCGACAGGGCTTGGAGGAGCAGCCCTCACTGCTGCGGTGTTGACACTGTGGCCCGCCAAATCCCTGAATACAGGTGCAACGTGCACCTCGTGAGGTAAGGGTACAGCTGCCACCGTTGTAGCAAGGCAGCTCTTTGCAGTTCATGCTCCTCTCACAGTTAGCGCCTGCATACCCCTGAGAAAGAGACCATGAGGAGTTAAAGGAGTAGTTCACTTTTCAAAAAACTTTTGCTGAATTTTTTTTTTTTTTACTCACCCCCATGTCATCCAAGATGTCCACGTCTTTCTTTCTTCAGTCGAAAAGAAATTAAGGTTTTTGATGAAAACATTCCAGGATTTTTCTCCATATAATGAACTTCAATGGGAACCAAACGATCCAAATGAGAGTTTCAGTGCAGCTTCAAAGGGCTTTAAACGACACCAGACGATGAATAAGGGTCTTATCAAGCGAAACGATCGCTCGTTTTATAAATAAATAACAAAGTTTAAGTTTTATAAGATCAAACGCTCGCCTTACTCTGTTCTGTGATGCGCGTTCGTGACTCTCCTGTTCGAACTCGTTCAACAAAATGAACAAATCTTTTTCCGAATCAATTCGTTCGTTTCTTTTGCCGAATCATTTAAAGCCCTTTGAACAAGTTTGCAGTTTGTACTGAACCTTGAACCGTTTGGTTCCCACTGAAGTCCATTATATGGAGAAAAATCCTGGAATGTTTTCATCAAAAACCTTAATTTCTTTTCGACTGATGAAAGAAAGACATGGACATCTTAAAATGACATTGTGGGTGAGTAAATTATTAGCAAAAGTTTTTTTCAAAAGTGAACTACTCCTTTAAGTAGTTGATGTTGAATTTTAATACCAGTACAGTACAGATCATAATGCTATAAGACCTAGATACTCACAAGCTGACAGGTGCAAGTGTATCCCAACGGTGAGCTGCCGGTCAAAGAGCACACTCCTCCGTTCATACAGGGCTGAGACTCGCACACACTGAATCTATTCTGACACCCTCGTCCTGAAGACAAAATTAAGTTTGTATTTAGACACAATCTTACATGTGTACCTCACAGACTCATTTTTCTCAGTTTTCAGACATCCCTCACCTGTGAAGCCTGGCTTGCACACACACTGGTAATCATTGGGCAACTGTATGCAGTCCAAGCTGTTGGAGGGGTTGCAGGGATTGGAAAGGCACTCGTTGATGTCTCCCTCACAGCGTTCTCCAGTGAAGCCTGGAGGGCAGTTACATCTGTACCCTCCAACCCTGTCCACACATGTGCCGTTATTTTGACACTTGGGTATCCCTCGGGGCCATGAGGGAATTGCGCAGTCATCCTCATTTATCTCACAGAGGACACCTAAGAAAATGTCATTATGAAAATATTAGAGTGACAATATTCCAACCTATAGTACATTAACATTTAAAAGCTTGCAGACAGCAAGATTTTTTCTTAAAAATTAAAAAAAGGAAAGAATACTGTTTTTAAAACGCCTTGATAATTGATAATTACTAGATCAGAAAATCATCATATTTTAATGAATACTTAAAGGAGTAGTTCACTTTTTAAAAACACGTTTGCTGATAATTTACTCACCCCCACGTCATCCAAGATGTCCACGTCTTTCTTTCTTCGGTCGAAAAGAAATTAAGGTTTTTGATGAAAACATTCCAGGATTTTCTCCATATAATGGACTTCAATGGGAACCAAACGGTTCAAGGTCCAAATGAGAAGGGCTTTAAACGACACCAGACGACGAATAAGGGTCTTATCTAGGAGCGTTCGAGTCAAGACTCGAAAAAAGATTTGTTCATTTTGAACAGGAGATTCACGAACGCTCATCACAGAACAGAGCAAGGCGACCATTTGAGCTTATAAAACTTAACTTTGTTATTTATTTTTTAAATGAGCGATTGTTTCGCTTGATAAGACCCTTATTCATCGTCTGGAATCGTTTAAAGCCCTTTGAACAGTTTGCACTGAAACTCTCATTTGGACCTTGAACCGTTTGGTTCCCATTGAAGTCCATTATATGGAGAAAATCCTGGAATGTTTTCATCAAAAACCTTAATTTCTTTTCGACTGAAGAAAGAAAGACATGGACATCTTGGATGACATGTGGGTGAGTAAATTATCAGCAAAAGTTTTTTTAAAAGGGTAACTACTCCTTTAAGTAATATAAAAAAAATGTTCAAGCAAAATGTTGGACTAATGCCTGGCAACGGGGGCCAGTGTAACCTTTCGGACATGAGCTAAAAATTCAGCTTAGATCAAAGGAAAAAATTAGACTCTAAAATATTAAAACAGAAAAGTTTTTTACATTGTAATAACAAAATTAATGATTTACTCTATTTTTTTTTATTAAATACATACAGAGACTTCTTTCAATAACATTAAAACATCTTACTGACCCCAAACATTTGACGGTAGTTTATATTTCGATTTTCGCACTTGAGGACTAGTTTTCACCATAGTTTTAGAATTGTGAACTTACCCAGAGTTCCAGGAGGACAGGAGCAGATGTAATGTCCCACCAGGTCAATGCAGGTTCCTCCATTTTGACATGGGTGAGACTGACACTCATTGACCTCTCTCTCGCAGTTGCTCCCCTCATAACCAGGCATACACTGGAGTAAAAACAGGTCAGTTCAACTTCTGTTCTGAAAAATCTTCAGTTCTTCATATTCTGTAGTTAACTAGTCCTTGTACTAGTATGAATGACTATTTTGTTCTAGTTGCTAAGATGACTTACATCACAGGTGAATCCTCCCATGTAGCTCCTGCAGGTGGCGCCATTGAGGCAAGGTTTGTCCTCACAGTGGTCAAACTGGGACTCACAGTAACTGCCTGTGTAGTCTGCGGGACATTTGCAGTAGTGTGTGTTGCCAGTATTGACACAGTGTCCACCATAGTGGCAAAGCTCATCTGTCTGGAGATCTGTGCAAGAAAGAGTGTGTGGACCATTAACAAGGAGAAGGTCATGGTGAAATTGAATCCATAAAAAAAAATATTCGCATCTATTTCTATATACCTCTCTGTCTGGCTGCAGCCTCACAGGACATTCCTGGGATGTCACAATAACGACCTGACCAGCCATTCACACAGTCACATGTGAACGAGGCATCTTTCTGTCTGCAGCGACCACCATTCTTGCATGGGTTAGAAGGTCTGCACCAATCAACTGGATACTAAAAGGGAGATAAAAAAAACCAAAATCATTTTAATCTGTAATTTATTTTCATTGGTTCCATTCAATTCTTGATTTTAATCTTTATTATTTGTTTTATTCTAATGTTTATTATTTTAAAGGAGTAGTTCACTTTTAAAAAAACTTTTGCTGATAATTTACTCACCCCCATGTCATCCAAGATGTCCATGTCTTTCTTTCTTCAGTCGAAATAAAAATTAAGGTTTTTGATGAAAACATTCCAGGATTTTTCTCCATATAATGGACTTCAATGGGAACCAAACGGTTCACGGTCCAAAAGACAGTTTCAGTGCAAACTGTTCAAAGGGCTTTAAACGATTCCAGACGATGAATAAGGGTCTTATCAAGCGAAACGATCGCTCGTTTAATAACTAAATAAAGTTTTATAAGCTCAAATCCTCACCTTGCTCTGTTCTGGGATGCGCGTTCGTGACTCTCCTGCTCGAGCTCGTTTATCAAAATGAACGAATCTTTTTCCGAGTTAATTCGTTCATTTCGTTCGTTGAATAAGCCAAATGACAAAAGCCAACGATAAATGAGTTTGAACAGGGGAGTCACGAACGCGCATCACAAAACAGAGCAAGGCGACCATTTGAGCTTATAAAACTTAAACTTTGTTATTTATTTATTAAATGAGCGATCGTTTCGCTTGATAAGACCCTTATTCATCGCCTGGAATCGTTTAAAGCCCTTTGAACAGTTTGACGTTTGTACTGAAACTCTAATTTGGACCTTGAACCGTTTGGTTCCCATTGAAGTCCATTACATGGAGAAAAATCCTGGAATGTTTTCATCAAAAACCTTAATTTCTTTTCGACAGAAGAAAGAAAGACGTGGACATCTTGGATGACATGGGGGTGAGTAAATTATCAGCAAAGTTTTTTTAAAAGTGAACTACTCCTTTAAATAATCTAAAAAATTTTGTGAGCAAAATGTTGGACTAATACCTGGCAACGGGGGCCAGTGTAACCTTTCGGACATGAGCAGCGATACGACTCCAGGGCATCTTGACAAACTCCTCCATTAAGGCACGGTTGAGAGTTACACTCGTTCACCTCGTACTGGCAGTAATCTCCAGTGAATCCCGAGCGGCAAGTGCACTTGAAGCCGTTGATCCCGTCAGTGCAGGTTCCTCCATTAAAACAGGAGCTAAAACAAAAGAGGAGATGATTTGTTGATAAGCTACAGCAGCGTTTCTTTTATAAGCTATGAGCATCTTCATGGTCTCACCTTTCAGTGCAGTCTGCTATGTTGATCTCGCAGAAAAGGCCCGTGAAACCTGGTTTGCAGGTACACGTGTAGCTGTTGACGTAGTCGGTGCAAGTGCCTCCGTTCTTGCAGGGACCGCTCTGACACTCGTTCACCTCGGCAGCACAGCGTGCCCCGGTGAAGCCTGGCAGACAGCTGCAACGGTACGAGTTCACTCCATCCGTACAGGATCCTCCATTCAGACAGGGGTCTGGCAAAATTTGAGAACACCATTAGATCACGCCAAAGAAAGATTTGACTGTTTTATTTGCAGGATCTGCAATAAAAACCTGGTTTATGTTCCATTTGACTCACTTGGTGAACAGTCATTGATATCAGTTTCACAGTTGGGGCCAGTGTAGCCAGCGCGGCAGGAGCACACGTAGCCACCCAAAGTATTTGTACAGGTCCCGCGGTTCTTACATGGGTTAGAGGTGCATTCATTTATGTCGTTGTTACACAACTGACCTGTGGTGTGAAGGACACTCAGAGTTAAGGCATGCTTCAGGAAACTCAATTCTTATAGGCTTGAATGTGTTTAGAAACTTACCCTGCCACCCAGGTTGGCAGTTACACTGGTAGCCCAGGTAGTCGGGTGTGTTCACGCAGGCAGCGTGGTTGGCACAAGGGTTGGGAGAGCAAGGTGTGAGCAGTTCTGCACAGGTGGGACCACTGTAAGGTGGCTCACAGAGACAGGTGAAGCTGGCCACTCCATCCACACAGGTGCCTTGATTTAGACACGGGCTGGAGGCGCACTCGTTGATGTTCACCTGACATAAGTTACCTGAGAATGGGAGTGAAAGACGGCCGTCAGTGGCTATCGGCAAAAGCAGTGCAATTCTCAAGAACTGGAATTCCCTTATTAGGGGAACATTACACCCTTTTCAGCAGTAGAGTAGGGAGGGCAGTTTGTTCTTCCCGGTACAACAATGTGTAATAAAATCTCTTTTTGTTGTTGTTATTGTAATACACATACTGAGCTAATGTAACATATCCCACCTCTAAAACCCTGCCGACACTTGCAGGTGAAACCATTGAGCTGGTCGAAACAGGTGCCTGCATTCTGGCAGGGGCTGGGTAAACAATCGTTTCGGTCTAGGTCACAGTTCTTACCCACCCATCCAGGCTCACAGTCGCACCGATAGCTGCAGGAGCAATACAAACAAGAGTCACAGTCAAAACATGTCCCCATTTATTTACTTCCTGCTGGGTTTGGAGTTTGTAATGGAGCCGTACCCATTGGGGTCATCCCTGCAGGTCCCGTGCAAACATGGGCTGCTGGCACACTCATCCACTTGTGAGTAGCAGAATGGGTCGTGGAAACCTTCGGGGCACTGGCAGTGGAAGCCGTTCTCATCATCTACGCAGGTCCCTCCGTTGCGACAAGGGTTCGACTGGCACTCATCAATCTCGTCTTTACATTGAGGTCCTGAAGGGGATGGAAGTTCTTCAGTGAGGTTTCAGTAGCACTTTATTTTACAGTGTCCTTGTTACCTATTCTCTATGTACTTACTATAGTAAAATCGGTAAATTATACATAATTAAACTTTTATGCATATTATAATTATGCATAAAAAAACTTGTGCTGATAATTTACTCACCCCCATGTCGTCCAAGATGTCCACGTCTTTCTCTCTTCAGTCGAAAAGAAATTAAGGTTTTTGATGAAAACATTCCAGGATTTTTCTCCATATAATGGACTTCAATGGGAACCAAACGGTTCAAGGTCCAAAAGACACTTTCAGTTCAAAGGGCTTTAAACGATTCCAGACGATGAATAAGGGTCTTATCAAGCGAAACGATCGCTCATTTAATAAATAAATAACAAAGTTTAAGTTTTATAAGCTCAAATGCTCGCCTTGCTCTGTTCAGTGACGCACGTTTGTGACTCACCTATTTGAAGTAGTTCATCAAAATGAACGAATCTTTTTCCGAGTCATTTGGTTCATTCAACGAACGAAACGAACGAATTGATTCGGAAAAAGATTTGTTCATTTTGATAAACAGGAGAGTCACAAACGCGCATCACAGAACAGAACAAGGCGAGCATTTGAGCTTATAAAACTTATACTTTGTTATTTATTTATTAAATGAGCGATCGTTTCGCTTGATAAGACCCTTATTCATCGTCTGGAATCGTTTAAAGCCTTTTGAACAGTTTGCAGTTTGCACTGAAACTCTCATTTGGACCTTGAACCGTTTGGTTCCCATTGAAGTCCATTATATGGAGAAAAATGCTGGAATGTTTTCATCAAAAACCTTAATTTCTTTTCGACTGAAGAAAGAAAGACATGGACATCTTGGATGACATGGGGGTGAGTAAATTATCAGCAAAAGTTTTTTCAAAAGTGAACTACTCATTTAACCGAGTTTTCTCTTCTGTTTCTCACTTGATTCGCAAATTCAAGGGGGCTGTTTAAGTTGTACAAGAAGTGGGGGAAGATCTCTCCCTGTCTCACCGGTAAAGCCAGGTTTGCAGACACATTCATAGCGGTTTATGCCATCTTTGCAAATCCCGTAGTCACATGGGTTGCTAGCACAGTCGTCAAAGTTGATTTCACAGTTGGTACCTGTGTGGGAAGCCAAAACCTTCTTTAACATGAAACAGAAAACTGACTATAGCTAATCCAGTTGATTTAGCAACACATCATCCCTCACCTGAGGTGCCATGTTGACACTGGCAGATATACTTGTTGACTCGGTCCACACATTTGCCGCCATTCTGGCAGGGGTTGCTGTGGCACTCGTTGAGCTGGTTCTCGCAGCGGTAGCCAGTGTAGCCAGGATCACAATTACAAGTGTAACTGGCAATGCCATCTATGCAAGTGCCATGGTGGCACGGGTCGGGCTTGCAGTTATCGATGTTGCTCTCGCAGAGCCTTCCCTCAAATCCTGAGGACAAAGAGGAGGAGTGAATAAGTCTGTAAGCCCAACATCTCAAGGGCTGAGTGAGGTGGTGAGAACGGAGACGTATCGGATTTATATGGTCACAGGTGCTCTACAGGGGCCTGCGTTTGTGGTTCGAGTCTGTCAAGAACAATTTCCGCTCTGCAAGCTAGGTGAGACGAAATAGCATAGTATTTCCATATTCCCACTGTCCGTTGATGACCACTGTAGCTCACAATCTCTGCATGAATGATTTAATGCCCTTTATTTGTGTTTTTGTCTGGGGTGTAAATACTTCCTTGGTACTCTTTATCCTCCTTATCCAGCACTGCCCTCCAGTCTCGATACGTTTTTTCTCTCTTTTCTGTCTGCTACCTCCGTTTCCTTCTTTCTCTCTCTCTGGTGAAAGGTTCTACAGTTTGGAGTCTCTGTTCCCGTGGTTTCCATGCCGACAGGCTGTCAAGGCAGTAGCCTTGTGAGGAGCAGGGCAGGGCTGGGCTGCGGTAGTGAGAGAGCCCTTCACAGGCCTCACAGACCTGCTTTTGTCCCCTCGAGTAGCAGGACAATACCCTGCGTCCCAGCTAACGGGACAGCTCAGCAGAGGGGAACTGGAGCACGGCGAATACCAAACAGCAGGCTGTTTCAGACAATACACAAACTCCACGTCTGTGCTTTCTAAAAGACACATGCGGTATGTACTGTATCAACCAAAGCATTCACATTCAACCTCATGCTAGTTTTATGGACAAACTAAAACCAGAAAACAGTCATTCCTACGGGCACAACTATGTGGAGGAACTTTACGTCACTGTGTTGGTATGCATTGTGGGTAACAGATGAACAGATGTTGGGGTGATGACCGAGCATAACTCTCAACGTCAGCAGCTGCTGGCCTCGGTGACCCTGTGACATTGGGGTCTGCAGGGCAGGGGAGGGGGATTTGAGGCTTTTCGTCAGCACGCCCAGCAGTACGATCACAGAGACATGAAGTGAAGCATTTGACCCTGAGATCACTACAAGCAGGTGTATGAATGTAGTCAGCGTCGATGATTTTGACTTTGAACCCTGAAGGGATCCCCAAAACTCTCAATCATACACACATCTTCATTTATCAGCTTACCTTCAGCACAGCGGCACTCATACCCATTGGGTCGGTCAATGCACTTGGCTCCATTTTGGCAGGGAGTGCTGGCGCACTCATCAATGTCGATCTGACACATGGTGCCAGTAAACCCTGGGACAGGCAAACATAGAGGTTAGAGGTCAGTCTGAGGCAGCAGAGGTGAGTTCCACACACAGACCGGGTCATTCGGTTCAGCTTTGGGGGCAGTAGAGCTCGGTCTAGCTATAGATCCCTGCACCTTGGCTTATTCAAGCTTATTGAGTTTTCAATGGAGGTTCACTTCAAGTTTTGGACGAATCTCCGTTTGAATTTATGATGTCAGTGGTGTGTGTTATTAATAACATATGCACTGTGGCTTGACACTCTTCAAGATGATTTATAACCAGAATTAATGGAGCCTTAAAATATGTCCAGATCCTGCATTCTCTGAATCCATCCAACTGTCACAATCTGGAATGGACTGCGTTGAAATATGTTTTTCTTATCATATTCTTGAGTTGACCTGCGCATTATAGTCTTAGTATGTGAAAAAAAAAGAGAACTTTGTTGGAATATTAACTCAGTAAATCCCATTTTTTGCCATGATTGCAATTTGTTATATGGAAAATATTAGGGCTGGGTAATAAATATCGATTTCTCGATATTGATCGATTCTCATTTTTACGAACCGATATCGATTCTTAAATCTCAAGGAAAAAAAAAATCGCAATAATCTTTGTCCTTTGTTACTATTCATATGAAACAAAGTCGCAAATTTCAAATTACGTCCATTTTCTTTAGAAATTCAAAAACATAAATAACGTTTTGGCGCTGTGGCGTGAGATCGCTCTGGAGAAGCAGCAGCGCTGATCTCTCTTCCGGCTTAATAATACCAGTTACAGCGCGAAATAAACATGAATGAGCATCTGAAAGTGTGTTAAAAGATAGAGTACAACTTATCGAAATCCGTATCGGATTTATATTTCAACCGTGGAAAGACGTCAGTTATACAGCTTGTAATCAATGTCATGTATCGTCATATTTACCTCAGAAAACCCACATAAACTCGTTAGTCAGCTAGAAAAAATAACTCTAGAGAGGAGCATTTTGCTAAATATATACACCATATTATATATGCATTAAAATCTTAATGTTCTTCAATATTTAATGCATATTTGAAGTTTTGATGACAGCCACCATTTAAATGTTTATATTTCATATATTTTTCTTATTATAAAAATAAATAAAAGTGTAATTTAAGTGTTTGTAGCTACAAAACAGTTCATTATTACCTTCATATTAGGATAATGAACCCTAGTAGGCTACAACTAGACTCCCATAGTTCACAGCATTAGTTAAGAGATTTGATTCCCTTGAGAAAATTTGCCATTTATTGTAACTGATATCCAAAATAATCGATATTGAATCGAAATCGAATTGCAAGCTTGTGAATCGAAATCGAATTGAATTGTGAAATTTGTGTCAATACCCAGCCCTAGAAAATATGCATTTGTGAGAGGGCAGTGGGATTTAAACACTGACTGATATCCCTTGTCTGGGAAAACGTTCCAATAAATACGAAAGAAATGGCTGGGGGCCCCATGAGAAATGTTCATTTCTGCATCTTTAGAGGGTGTTGTGTTGATTAACAGTGTTATGATGGGATCTATGTTGATGCCTAGGGCAGAAGGTTAGAAGGGGGAGATGCTAGAATTGTTTTCTTCAAGGCCAGTGGCCCTCCCCCTTTCCTTGCACAAACGCTACCGGCTCAATAGCTAAATGGGGGGTGCGGGGTTGTCTGCCCCAGATGTAAATTGCGGACATGGAAAAGAATCTCATTAGCAGGGCTGCTGTTCCCCCCACCACCTCAATGTAGAGAGAGACGGGTGAGACTGCAGTCCCTTCTCTATGAACAAGTTGCGAAGGGGGGGGGGGGGGTGCTTGTGTAGAGGGGCCACAATGGTGTCTTTGTTTGGGCACGCAGTTGCATAGCGCTAAAGACTGCACTCTAATGAGTAATTACGCAAAAACTCTATCAGGCTAGGGGGCGAAGCTGAGTCTAACCTGATATTACATGAATTGAAGTGAATCTTGCATACATACTGTTGAGTTGAGTTGGTGATGCTGGGAAAATGACATGTTCCATACCTGGCTGACAGGTGCAGGTGAAGCCATTGACCATGTCTCGGCAGATGCCGTCGTTTACACAGGGGTTGCTCTCGCATTCGTCAACGTCCACCTCGCAGTACTTCCCCTGATAGCCTGAAGGAGAGAAAACACAGTTCCAACCCTCAATGCATTGAAGACAAGTCTCGAACGGCAGTTTCTCACAACTCAGGGGCCCACAGACGCATTGAGATGTTCTGCTCCACTGCACCCTGCAGCAAGTTCATGTCTCGGAGGAAATGGAGAATTGCTTCGTCTATGCAAACTGAGGCCCCTGCTTTGACTAGAAGCACCACACCCTACTGTCCGCAGGATGCCCTGTGGTCATCTCTCCATTGAGAACACGCATGTTCTATAATCAGCAGAGTGCCGCTCTTGTGTGTCGCCCCATTCAGGTGAAGCAGAGTGTGGGCCGGGGCCAGAGCATTGACGGCGGCATGGAATCAGAAAGAATTGGCCCCTCCACGTGAGCCAGGGCCAAGTTGGCGATGATCAGGAGGGTGGGGAAGAAGAGGTGTCTGTGGAAATGAAAGGGGTACGAGCAGAAGTGGGGGGAGGGGACGAGAGTGCTGGGAAAAAGTTTGCTCTCTCTCTATGAGCGTAGGGCGAAGAACGGAGCACAGAGGGGCCCCATTGTTCCAGTCCATTCCCACCACTCAAGATCTCATTATAATTCACTGCACACTCCTCCCCCTCTCTCCCAGATTGCCCAATACACCCCGCTCCCAGCACCGATTTGTATGGCTCCCCAAAAAAACCCAAAGATGCATGTTGCGCAGGATACAAGTTTTACTGAACATGTGAAAGCCAACACTGATCTGTGGTTTCTGCGACTTACCCATGAGGACAGAGTTGTTCTATTTCAATTAAATCACCTTATTACATAACAAACCCTCCTCTTCTGAACTTTGCATGTTTTCCAAAGTAGGTCTATATAGAGAGCTAAGGTCAAGTGCACTGACATACCAGGCATACAGATGCATGTGAACTCGCCGATGCGGTCCAGGCAGGTGGCGTCGTTCTGGCAGGGCATGGACAGACACTCATTGATATCAATCTCACAGCGAGGGCCGGTGTAGCCCCGTCCACACTGGCACTGGAACGAACCCTCTGTGTTTACACACTTCCCAAAATGCTCGCAGGGGTTGGCACCTGGCACAAGAGAGAAAAAGAGGAGTCAGTTAACATTTACGCTTTCCTGGGAGAGACCGAGAGGGAACCATTCAACATGTTGCGCATTTACCGATAGAACATTCATCCATGTCTTGGTTGCAGGCTCCGCCGACAAAGCCAGCTGGGCAGGTGCAGATGGCACGGCCGTTCAGAGGGTTAGTGTCACACACGGCCCCCTCGTTACAGGGGTTACTGACACAAGCATCATCCAGATGACAGAGCAGACCTGTAGGGACAGCAGATTCTCACTAATTGGACTGAGGACAACAAGCAAGACCTAAAAACAAGGAGGGATGATAAAGACAGTCGTACCAGTTTTGCCCACCGGGCACTCGCAGAAGAAGGAGGCCACGCGGTCATGACATGTGGCGCCGTTGAAACACACAGCTGTGGCACAGTCATCGATGTTCTCGCTGCAGTCTTCCCCCGTCCAGCCGTTGACACATACACATGTGTGCCCTCCAATGGTGTTGAAGCATGTACCGCCATTGTGACAAGCATTGGGCTGCATGAGACACTCGTTGACATCCTCAGCACAATACTGGCCTACGGACGGAATGACGAGTTATTTTAAGTTATGTGAACTTGAAAGTGAACAGTAAACGTGGGGAGTGGGGAAAAAAAGTGTACATTTACCTGTCCACTCAGGTAGGCACTGACAATTATATGTGTTGACACCATCTACACAGATCCCACCATTCATGCACTTGTGTCCAGGGCAGTCATCCACGTTCTCCTCGCAGTTGTGTCCCCTGAAGCCTGGGCGGAGAAATGAAATATGACACAGGAAGGAAGAAGGGGGGGTAAATGTGGGAATAATAATGCCTGGTCTATTCCTCACTTGCCTAACACACCTAATAACTTTCACTTACTCCTGCTCCACAACCATTGATAAATTGATGAGCAGAGTAAAGTGAGCAGTAAAAAGGTCCAGTGGGTGTTGAGCGTTTACATATTCTCACGGCGGTTCCCACAGCGGCAAAGCCAGGGCCTGACGGAGATCTGCTCTGGAGGGCCATACTCCCTGTCGTGTTTGCTTGTTTTATAATCTCTCACGGTTTCAATGACTTCCTCTCTGGTAAGAGACATTTCCTGCTTGCTCCCCAGAGGGGAGCAGAAAGGCAATAAAGTAAATTCCTGACCAGCAGCCCACGTGCTTTCTCTCTGTTCTGCTCACTCTCTTTCTCTTCTGTATCTTTCTCTCACTCGGTCTGAGCTATTTATAGCAAGCATGAGGTATCACTGCTTGGAAAGTCCAGACGCTTTGGGAAACCCCAATTCCAGTATGGGAACATGATAAAGGGTGTGTGTTTTGTACCTGGCAAGCAAGCACATTCGTAGGTGTGGTCACCGGTCTGATGGCAGGTGCCCCCGTTGAGACACTGTGAGGGGGCGCAGGGCTGGGTGGGGACCTCGCATGTGCGCCCACTGTACCCAGCAAGGCAGTCGCAACGGAATGAGCCATGGGCGTTCACGCAGATTCCACCATTTAGGCATTTTCCGGGTTTGCGGCATTCATCGACGTCATTGCGGCAGTTTTTTCCCTGATACCCCGGTGGGCACGAGCAGTTGTAGTGATTGTTCCAATTAGTACAACGGGCACCATTGGCACAGGGATTTGTGGCACATGCATCAATCAGGGAACAATCCTGATCTGCAGACACAAGAAGCTTCATTCACAAACAGCCCTAAAATTCCCACAAATTGCACCATGAAGACACCCTCAAGCTTACCTCTGAAACCTCGCTGGCACACACAGGTGTACTGTGGGATTCCATTAGCAACCTGGCTCTTGCAAGCTGCTCCGTTTAGACAAGGCGAGCGATGACATGGGTCCAGATGCTGACAGAGTAAACCAATATAACCAGGCCGGCATCTGTCGAGGGGCACACATTTAGAACATGAGCACCTGAGTGTAAAAGCATTTCAGTGGGATCTCAGAAACTTTGATCAAAAGGCCAGGCCCAGTATCTTTCCAAACTCATGCACAGAAAACATAAATAGTAAATATACCAAGCTTACTGTAAAACAAGGTTAGGGAGCAGGTGATTACCCAACACACACGCACACATGCACACACATGTTGTGTTTCCCATGTTTTATGGGGACTTTCCATAGACTTAATGACTTTTTATACTGTACATGTTAGAGCCAGACCGATATATCGGCAGGCCGATATTATCGGCCGATATTAGGCATTTTCCAAACTATCGGTATCGGCAGTTATAATGGCAGATAAATGAATATTTCAAAAATAAAATAAAAATGGATGAAACACGCTTGAACCATGTCATGCTGGATTGTATAAGTTTGTCCACCAGAGGGCACTCTATACCATCCCGGGCCTGTTGGCAACACTCGTTTATAACGCGCAACACATTCTAGCTAACCACAAAGCTAGCTAATGCCACTATCATCAATGGAATTTAATGAGCTTTGTTAATTAATTAATGAGCTTTGGTTCCTCCACTGTTCTGTTGCGACAATAAAAGAAACCAGTTTCTTTTTAAAATGCATTATCATATTATTTTAATTAAAACCCACCCATAATTAACTACAAATAACTAATGTTAGGGAAATCTGTTAATGTTTTGTTGTGCGTTCCTGAAAAAAATTAAATAAAAAATATCGGCCGATATATGGGAATATCGAATTTTAAAACCAACAAATATTTGTATCGGTATCGGCCTTCAGAATCCTTTATCGGTCGGGCTCTGGTACATGTACGTTCTTTTCCCTAACCCTATCCCTGAACACAGTCCTCATGGAAAACTTTAAACATTTTTAAATTTTCAAAAAAAAAAAAAAAAAAAAATTCCCCACAAGATAATCACTGGTATTACTATTCTTGTAAGAACTTTTGGTCCCCAAAACATGGGGTTTACCAGGAACCTCCCACCACACACAGAGAAAAACACTAAATTTTATGCTATCCCCCAGATGTTGCATATATGTCCGACTTGACTATAACAGCAGAGCACACTTTGCACATTCTTTGGTATTCCAATACAGAAAGCATGCTTCTCTCCATGCCAGGTTGCATTCCAGGATTATTACTGATTTTCCAATTTCTTCGCTGCATTCACACGGCTGTGAGTCAAAGAACTATCTGTGTTCACCCATGAGACCTTGCAAACCGTATACAGTGTTCCATGTGTTACCTCACAATGGAGACCACTCAAAAGACAGGAGACAACAAAACATAGATGATATGTTGGTAAAGCCACTTTGTGGCAGTTGAATACAGTGTTTTCCGCTCTAATTCTATGCTTTTCAGTACAGGGAGGTTATCTTGATGGACAATTGAGTGGGACCTGAAACTGAACAGGTAAGATAAAATAAACAACTTCTTCCTAAAAAAAAAAAGAGCCGTCTCGATCATGGGCTCTGGGGCCTTTGGTAAGCTAGGCATGAGAAGCCAGTGTGTGTTGGGTTGTGTAACCCTACACCCACACAGGGAGCCCCGCCACAGGATGAACTCCCACATCAAAAAGACCGTTTGAAGCTGATGACAAGCACTGGGATGGTCTGTTCTCTGTGTGTCCCCCCCTCAGGCCCGCTCTCTGTTTCCACTGTAAAACAACCCCTGGGCAGTGACAACAATGGCTTTTCCTCCTTTTTCTGTTATAGGATGACCACTTTTTACACTGAGCTATCTGTCCCTTTGTTTTTTCTTCTTCTTTTGTGGCTGGTGTCTCCTCCCCCACCCAAATTTGAAGCAGTTTCTTTCTGACCTTGGAGAGGGTCTTTAAAAAAGCGCTTGGCATATAGGGGGTGCTGTTTTTGACTTCTGCTGGACCACAGAGGGAGCCTGCTAGCCTTTCATGATCTATACTTTCCATTCTACCATTTCGTCAAATTTAGAGATTATTCAAACTCTGGTGAAAACTGTTTTTTTACCCAGCAAGACAATAGAGGATGACGCCACAGTGTTCTGCTCATTGGAAGACACACCTACAGAAATGTTGCATATGGGAGTAATAAAATATTCTGGAACTGGACCCAAAAAACATACATAAGGGAGCCAAGACTAAGTTGCTGGCATCAAAAATCCCAAGTCTTATGATTAACGAGACTTACATCTGATACATACCGGATATGTTAAGGCTAAAATTTCAATGCTTGACGGAGAAGAAGAAGAGGAAAATGTTAACTCTCTTCACTTGCTCAGTTCCTTGGTGAAGTCTGCTTATTAATAACAATACTGTTGACTTAACAACACGAGAGTGTATTTGCTGGCCATGGTTGGTTTTTTTTGATCATAAGGTCTGAAAATTTGAAGCAAAGAGGCCAACTGGACCAAACCTAGTGGTGACTATCAAAACCAAAATGATTCATGCCTGTTATTACAATTTTTCCAATACAGCTGGCTTCATGAAATGCCGTAAGTTGAGACTGTGTGTCTGTGGGGAGTTTCTTCTCAACTCTAAATGCAAAACAAGGAGGAAACAGATCAGCAATAAGTAAGAAACAATTCTTCATGAATACCCAGGGCTACTCCTCCATCTCCTGAAGCCCCCAATGCGGCACACTGATTTTCCCTATGAACCCTTCGCATGCTGGGAGGTCAAATGTCAGAGGTCGGCAGTCTGATTGTGATGATAATGTCAGGCAGTGCAGTGGGGGCAGGTTGGGGGTGTCTGGTAGGGAAAGAATGTTTTTTGGAGGGTGGGATGGGGGAAAGAGTCCGGTACGGAGAGTCATGTCCTGTCATATTTCCTGTAATCCCTTGTCTCCTGCTCTGAAAACACTCACACTCTTTCTGAATCCCAGATCCCTGTTGCTGTGGCAACCTCACAGACGACCGAGCAAGCCTGACACCCCCCAAATCACCCCCTACCCTTCATCCCCTTGGCTATTTGTCATGGCTTGGCTGGGTTTATTTAGAGGCAAATTAACTATGTCTGGAATCTTTGGGGTAAAAAAAAATGCGGCACAAAAAGAGTTGAGGAGAACCGCATCAAGGTTCAACTAGCATGCAGTCTGGCACTCAAGCCCTTATAAAAATGGCCATTCTGTATGATAGGCCTTTGAAGAATGCAGAGACGGCCTACTTTACAACCTGTTGTTTGCCTGTCTTTGGCTCTACGAAGCAGTTTCGAGTGCATGTGTTCATAAGCAGTAAGGAATTTGTGGTACTGGGGTACATCTAACTTAGCAATTTTTCCATTTACAAAAATAGTGGTCAGCAAATAGTTAAACAAAAGAGAAATTTTTTTGGACCAATCACAATGGCCAGGATGACTGAGGAATTGCTTGTGGGATTTCAAAGAGTTACTGGACTATGAGGAATTGTGGATGTGTTGACAAGAGCTATTTCCAAACACAAAGAGAGGGAGCCTCTGGCCTTACAAAACATGATAACATGCATGCGTGTGTGAGTTTTGGAAAGCATTCCCTCTGTGTGCTGGAGTTTCATCCTTATTGCATTGTGAAAACCTTGGTGAAAGTGTGTGAGAATGTGTAGATATTGGTCAAGTAGCAGCAGGGGGAGGTTAGGATATTTGTCCTCACAGTGTTCTGCAGCCAAAACACACATTCTTTTGTCTAGGCCTTGGCTGTGCCTATCATTCATCCGAAAACATACAGCCAAGAGTCCTATCAGAGCTTTCACAGTGAAAAAAAAAATAATAACTCATTGTAAAGGGCATTCAATCTGGCAAGAACTCCACTGTGAGAGAGAATTTTCTACAAAGAAGATTTCGGACAATTTTGAGCGTTGTACGGATGGAAATTGGTCGTTTTGGTGTAAGCCAGGTGTGGGATGTTACTCAGCATGACCGTTGATTTAAAATGTACCAAGAGTAGACTCTAAGGCCCCTAAGGAATAGAGTAGACATGGGTGAGATAGGAAGAGGGCAGAAACAGTAATCCTCCAACGTCACAACATCACTGATGGCTCACGCCAGCTGCAAATAGCACCAAACAACTGTTCACATCTGTCAGCACTGCTTTGGCTTTCCGCTTCTCTCTGCTTCTTTAAAGGATTACACCCAAAACAATGGCACAATTCGGTCTGTAAATCTCCAAACAGATGTGCACACACACACACACACACACACACACAAATGCAAGCTGTTAGATCACATGCACAAGCATAATGTTGGCAGTTGGACAGGTTAACAATTAAGCAATGACTCTTGATGCAGTCAAACACCACCACAAATACCTCACATGCACACTTAAACACGCTGTGTGACTTACAATTTCCTCTCCTAGGATGCTGAGAAACCACGAGACATATCAGACTGAGAAAACAATGGAAAGGGCTTTATTCATAGTATAGGGGTACGTGTACCTATGGACCATATCACAAGAATTACATGGGAGATGGGACCTAACAGCATTTTGGACTCTCAAGGTGTAACTTGCATGTATACAGGGGCTTTTTGGATGCTGCCGGAATGATTTATGTGTGTGAAGCTCGGCATCTCTGCTCACTTTTGAAACTCAATGCCGTATTTCCTGAACTCAGGGGTCATTGTGGCAGTGTCACCTGACACTATTCTCTTTAGCACAATAGCATACAATCATCTAAGGTCATAGTACCTGTGGAAGAGAAGCACAAACACACCACGTCTCTCTGAAAGTGCTTCATCTGGTCAGTCATGGTCCAGGAGGTACCAAGCATGAGAGAGTTCCCAACAGAATTTCAATCTCCAAGGTACTTGAAGCCATCCTTCCCACCCTGAGGTGAAAGACAATTACCATGCACTTCTCACGGCCAACTCTTTCCTTAGTAGGAAGTCAGTTGAGTGTAGGTCACCTGCTATTAATGTCACTGAAACTAAACCCGGTTTTGTTTGCTTTGAAAACTGATGAAGCAACTTTCGGGTATCGAAATTCCAAAAGTCCCCTGAAAAATGTCTGTCGCGGGGTTTGTCATATAGCTGCTCCATTCCTTTGTAAAGAGCCCACACCAACACCACACTGCCAACTAGAGCCTTACCCCTCCCCCAACTGCCCCCTCCCAGTTCCCCATCTTCTCAAAGAGGAACCAAAGTGGGGGTAGGGCAGCATTTTGTGGGCCAAATAAAAGAGCTAAAGTAGTCAGAACCCTATTGTTTGGAGACGGGGGAGCAGTGGCCCAAACAGCCAGGCTTTCAGGCCTGTGCTCAAACGAACCAACAGGCCTCTGCTGTAGCCTGGCAACAGTAACCCATGGCTGAGGAGAGAGCTGAAAGAGTGGGGGTTTGTGAGGGCAGAACTTTCACAGGAACTGAACCTTCCATATAAACTTTCTATTATCACTGAAAGTAGAGAATTTCAAAAATTGGAATAATTTCTTTTCCAATTTTCATGTGGATCATATGGATTTGAACCAATTCTCCTGCTGCATTGCATTGGCCACATAATTATTAAACTGTGAGATTATTAAAAATAAACTGACGGGAAGTAGACTAAAACAAAAATATGGTCCTTCAAGACTCAACACAGATCTTATAAAACTATAAGTTCACACAAACACTACTCTAGGGCAAAATATGTTCATCAAACATTTGGTGTATACATTTATGTCAATGCTCACAAAAGAAAAAAAAAATACAGAATTTCTGGTATTGCTAACAAGCCAACCACAACCGCATTGCATGCACCCCAGACTCGAGGTCTTCCAAAGCATTCTTTGGTGTACTTCACCACAAAACCCCACCCCAGCACCTAAACCGATCCAGATCTCTTGGAACTCAAAGAGAAGCAGACTTTTCTTACCGATTATGCCGATCTAAAGACGTGACGTGATTCGACAATCTGAGAAATGGAAGACATTTTGCATTCCACAACCGCAAAACTAAATCTCTACATAACTCCAAAATTACTTTTAGCTATAACCTTGTGTGTCCTCTAATATGCATTAAGCAAATAAGAAGTTTACAATCCCCCATTTTGTGCATCAAGTAAGTACATCCTGTAAAATGCTGCCAACCACTCTAATCTATCTCATAAATCACGAAATATGCTGATAGCTAGTTGGGATGAAAACTCCCAGTTCATCTCTACATCATATTTAGAAACATTTTGGAAAGCTTTAATCAGAAAACAGCTTCAGAGTGTCTGATAAGAGTGGGAGAGAACACTCAGGTAGAGGCCAAAGAATGCCTCTTATCTCCAACTCGGTCACCCGTAAACTTCTCAGATCCTTGGTCTTATCTTCCACATCAATAAACACACAAACAAACTAAAACTTTCCTCCTTAGATTATCAATTATGCCTACTTCTGCAGTACATTGTGTGAGTGAATGATTGTCTCAGATGTTTGAATCCAGGATTCATGGGTGGTTAAATTGATTATGTCTCTGTACCCCAGTAGGTGAACCATTCTCTCTGAAGGGTCAAATAAGGAGTTAGAAAAAGAGAGAGGGCAAGAGCACATCATAAGCTGTCCTCTGCTGTCTTGATAGACAGGATGTGAGTAAAGTAGAGGGGTCAGGAGTCAGCACTTCCTGTGACAGGGCCTGGGAACAAGGACTCCCTGCTTGCGGCATCAAACCATATAGACCTTAGTCACTTCATTCACCCTACAGTCAAACCCAATTACACTCCAACCCCATCAAATCAGTAGGGTTCTCTTCTCAATCTGGTTCCTTTCAAGTCGATGTCTAAATCTATTCCGCAAACAGACATTACCTTACACATAATTTTGACAGTTTTGCTCAAAACATCCTGAATAGGCTAGAGGTAACGGCGGCAATGAAGGCAGTGGCGGCAGAGCAGGATTCTTACAAAGCATTCCACACTAATCCACTATATATTAAGGGAAAGCAACTTTATCTCTTGAGTGCCAAACTCAATATAAACAAACAGTGTTCCAGCCTTTGCGATATAAACATAACTATCGGTATACACGGTTCTACAAATAAATCAACAGAGGCCTTGGATATCAACTGTAGTTGTTAATCATTCCCTTTTGTAAAACTTTTTGCACAATCCAGTTGTTAGTTCACAGAAGGCCTGTGATAGCAGAGCCTACTTCATGTCTAACTATCCTCATACATCATGTCTTAAGAGGCAGAGAGCTTCCATGGGTCAGTAAAATGCAACACTCACAATTTATAGACTCACTCCGCAACTGGGGTCAAGGCGACACCATCAATAACGGACAGAGCCCCACTGTAACCACATCCTTTTTCAGCAAATGAGTGGGGAAAACGCAAACATTGATGTCTCTTTTCTCTGCTCTGTGGCTCACACACTTTCATCTCCACTGTTTGTTCCCATAGAGTGACAGTGGCCTGGGTTTGCTGAGCCTGCAGAGACAATGGAAAACCTCCACATCACTTCGCTGCGTGTGTGTGAGCATGTGTTAGGAGGCCCGTGGGCCGCCGGCTCCTCTCCTCCATAGGCCCGTCTGTCTCGGCATGGGGCGGCAGGCCGCTCAATGGCAGCACCTGGCCCTCCGCTCCCCCTTTGTAAGGGTCTGACTTCACTGGATTACCATCACAACATCCACCAGCTGTCCCTCCACACCCCATCACAACCCCCTCTCCAACACACATCCCCACCCCCGCCTTATTCTTCCAGCTGGACCCTCTCTCTGAATGACACACTCGCAATCTGCCTAATTATCTCTTTGCTTCAGTCGAGACTATCCCACACCGTGGTTGCACTTGCTTGCATGCTCTCCACCCTGGGGGGGATGAGATTAGAGGCACGATGACACTTTAACAGAGCTTCCTGACTCTTCACCTTCAGTGACATTCCTGGACTCTTCAAGTGCGCTGTCGTTACATGCCTTGCATTTCCTATAGAGGAGGGATTGAAAGAGCGACCGGCCATAGCAGGACCAGAATTTAAGAACCAGATTCACAGACCAGTATCTCCTGTATACTCCAAACTTCATCCTTGGTGTCACCACCATCGAGTTTGGCAAATACATAAACAAATTGTACAGGGATTATATGATATGCTTTACATATCTTGGGGCGGCAGTGGCTCAGTGGTACATGTAGGTTGTCTACAAATCCGGAAGGTTGGTGGTTCAATCCCCGGTTCCACCTGACCAAGTGTCGAGGTGTCCATGAGCAAGACACCTAACCCTAGCTGCTACCGACGAGCCTGATGGCGCCTTGCATGGCCATTGGGTCTGTGAAGCGTTATATAAATGCAGTCCATTTACCATTTACCTTCTGTACCTTCCAGATGTTAACTCTCCAGCTCATAAAAGTAGCCCAAGAAGCATTGGACTGTGGCCCATTGTAAAGAAGCACTCATTGGAGAGAGTTAGAGAAGGATTACTCCTGTAATCTGTCATGGACTGCACCAGCCACTGAAGCTCTCGGCGCAGGGGACCATGAAATGACATAGGATACAAACAAGTACTAGGGCTCAGTATGTCTAAACCAGACACTAGTTAAACAACAGTCAATATAATTGAGCTGGTGACAATTACAGTCCTAAGGGGCATATTCGCATAATATTACAGTCACTAGAGAGCTCTAGCAACAAGGATCCTACACTAAATAGGACAATTAACTTCCTCCAGGCACAGAAGCTCTCGTGGTAAGGAAGGAAAACATCATGGGGAGGAACAGGTGGAAGATTTGTTGCCAAGGTTTTTCTCAGAGACCAGATTTCAACACAGCTTGGTGTTCTTGTGAAACTCTGCGGTCCCAACCAGTACTCCTTACTACGTCTAGTTCAACCTTTGCCTCTGTTTGCTAAAGGTGCCATTATCCACTCGTTTCTCTGTTGTTCTCTTACTCTCATATGCCCTTTCTTCTCTAGTCCTCCTCCTTCTACTCTCTCTGGTCTCTCCAGCGGTGCTGGGTTACAGGTTGGTATCTGGAGGAATAAAGGTCCCTTTCTGTTGTTTTAGATCTCTGATTTCATCAGGATCTCCAGGGAGGGGGTTGGAGTGGGTCTACTGTCCCCATAGCTTAAGGACTGGTCGGACCACTCTCTTGTGGCTGGCCATTCCAGATGGTTGTATTACTGGGCTGTATGGCATGACATTTACAGTCCTCTTTAAAAAAAAGAAATACTTTTCACTTGAAAAATAGTACCACCTGCTGACACAAACGCAATAGATTGTGAGTGAACTGCTCTTCACACACATACAATAACACTAAACTCTTAAAAAAATATAAAATGTGTCATAACTGTCAAAAAAATGTCTAGTTTAAAACAAAAAACTGTGTAGATGGGTAGAGCAAGAATGACAACAGAACAAAGCACTATTTAACATCATTACACATTTACTAACACGCTGTGTTCATAACTTAGCCTGAGGTGTGCTGGGTAATGATTAATACGGAGACACTGACACAAAAGGCATTTTAGTGCCACCTTGCCATATTTATCTAATTCCAGAGTTTTATGAGAATTATAAATACACACCAAGTTTCAAGAAACAAATGAATTGGTAAAGGCTTCGGCGTACCTCAACAATCATCAATCAGTTAGGACATACTGTAACTCCCAGTTTGCTCACCCATATCCAACCACCCTTTGGTGTGAGTTTGCATTGAAATATCAGGTTTAAAGTACAATGAGGCTTCATCCAGGTTACCTGGCCAGTGGGCAGGCAATAACTACTTGCCTAAGGGTGTGAGATTCTTTGGTTAATGGTGGAGTGATTGAAGTAGGTTGATTATTCCCTTGAGGGCACACAACAAGAGCACCTTACAGATATTTAAATAACCAAATTATTCTTTCAAGCTACATAAATGATAATAAGTTAGTGCAGTGGGGGCAGTTTTACTTGGTTGTGTTATATTTGTTTTAAGGAAAGGTAGAGGAGTGAACAAATACCATTAAGTAATAAACATCACTGAAGAAGATAATGCAAAGTTTCATTTTCAGATAAAGAATGACCCGCCCCCCCAACCCACCCCGCTTCTTACAACCAATGATTTGTAGAGATACACATACAAAACAAAAGTATTGATTTTTAGTTTAACACCCAATTGATTTGGCCGTCACATAAAATCAATGAGAGTGGTTCCCACGTACCAGTGCCTCCTGGGAAAAAAAAAAAACACTAATCACCATGAATGGAAGCTCGAGTGCACAGACACAGTTTTCCAAATCAGGCGGGAAACATAAAACAACAGCCCCAGGCTTTCATGTGATAACAATCACTTTGTATTAGCATAAACAATGAAGACAGCCTGTGTGAAGAACGCTACGTATTTTGAAAAACTACTTGGCATGAGCAAAAACAGCTCCCATAGATTCACTATCAGAAGTTCAATCATATATTTTATGTGACTGATATCTTGTGGACAGGTGTAGAAAGCATTTATTGTTAGCACAAATTGATAGGGTCCAACTTGAATTAAAGGAGTAGTTCACTTTTAAAAAACTTTTGCTGATAATTTACTGACCCCCATGTCATCCAAGAAGTCCATGTCTTTCGATGAAAACATTCCAGGATTTTTCTCCGTATAATGGACTTCAATGGGAACCAAACGGTTCAAGGTCCAAAAGACAGTTTCAGTGCAAACTGTTCAAAATGCTTTAAACAATTCCAGACGATGAATACGGGTCTGATCTAGCGAAACGATCGCTCATTTAAAACATAAAAAACAAAGTTTAAGTTTTATAAGCTCAAATGCTTGCCTTGCTCTGTTCTGTGATGCGCGTTCGTGACTCTCCTGTTCAAACTGGTTCATCAATTTTTCGAGTCATTTGGTTCATTCAACGAACGAAATGAACGAATTGACTTGGAAAAAGATTCGTTCATTTTGATGAACGAGTTCGAACAGGAGAGTCACGAACGCTCATCACAGAACAGAGCAAGGCGAGCATTTGTGCTTATAAAACTTAAACGTTGTTATTTATGTTTGAAATGAGCGATCGTTTCGCTTGATAAGACCCTTATTCATCGTCTGGAATCGTTTAAAGTCCTTTGAACAGTTTGGAGTTTGTACTGAAACTGTCTTTTGGATCTTGAACCGTTTGGTTCCCAATTAAGTGCATTATATGGAGAAAAATCCTGAAATGTTTTCATCAAAAACCGACTGAAGAAAGAAAGACATGGACATCTTGGATAAAATGGGGGTGAGTAAATTGTCAGCAAAAGTTTTTTTTAAAAGTGAACTACTCCTTTAACTGGGAGTCATAGAATCTATCTAGATTATTTTCCTTAGTAAAACTCATAGGACAGACCAAAAACACACCGCTTACATGTACAAGACAATACAACATTTCTCTGTGTTTTGCTACACTCCAGTTCCCTTTTCCACACTGTGCCAAAAGTGATTGAAACTATGCAAAACTGATAACCAAGGCTGAATAACAGCAATAGCCAATAATGTCATCCAGAACCACCTGTTTAGAACAGTCAACACACCACTGAGGATGTTATGCATTTATCAATCAATTTTGAGTTTCAACTAAACTTAAAAACAATAGTGTATCGAACAAAATTGTATTTGCAATATAAAAATGGCAACTGTAAGCTTACAAGCATCTTGAATCGACACACATTCCTCCATTTTCGCACGGCCTGTATGTCTCCACGCAGCGCGATCCTGTGGAAAGAGAGGGCACAATGAGGCAGAGACTACTTCAAATTCAACCATAAAAGCAAAAAATAATCAACAACCTTGAAATATGACATATTCCATTTCATTTTTTTTTTTTAAATTGAAACACATACAACAGGCATATTACAGACGGCCCCTCGTTAGCTGTAGGTTTATTTACTCTTTGGTAAATAATATACATTGAGTCTTATCTATGAGAGTGCCGCGAGATAACATCCAGATTATTTCACTCTCTCCCGCTTTGTTCGAATCGAATAACAATAGAATTTAGCACGTGAACTCTTATCGAATACGAAAAGCGATATGAGGCGTATTGTTTCCGATAATACTTCGTTAAAGTACTATTATCGATATATTAGCTATGATGTATCCTATTGGTAACTAGCTGTTATCTTGCCGAAAGACAAGCGCATGCATCTGTTGTAGTCTCTTTCATTCCAGAATTTGCATTTTATTTTATTTTATGTGTATCTACTTTACGTATATCGACTAACCGAATGAACTCACAAGAACAAGATAAAATGGTATTCCAACTCAAGCAAACAAAGGTAGCAGAATTTTCTGGTAAGAAACTGGATAAAACAAAGTTTTTATTTATTTATTTATTTTGCTCATCACCTTCATGAAAAAATATATATAATTGAATAATTGTTATTTGTAAAGATCGTAAACAAAAAAGCACAAGTTTCAAGTAGACGAGAACTTACACAAAACTCAACAAGCATATTTTCCTTCAAGTCTTTTTGACCAAATCAGTTACGTAAAATATAAAATTCAGATATAATCTACTGCAGTGATTTAACAGTAGGCTATACCTTGATGACAATCTCAATTACTATGCACGTTGCTTATCACCAGTGCAGCGAAGCGGACATTCACTGTTATTTTCTCACGGTTCGCTATTCAGACAAGGATACAGACCAAACTAACGCAATGCCCTCTAAAATGACTTATATTGTGTAGTAGAAGAACTAAACTTGTAAAAGTTACACGACAACAAGCAATTTAGCCAATGCAACATTCATCACCAACAAAGAGAAAGTCCTCGTGTGGTCTGAACTCTTTAAATCCCATCATCATTGAATACTCGTGCATAATGTTCTGCAATGATCTTCACAACAATTCGGTGCGTAACGTTACTAGAAAGTGCAATATCGCAAAATCTTAATTTTTTGCATTGAAATTTATTCCGAACCAGTGTTGGACTGAAACAAAAACGTAACGTTATATGAGATCTATCAATTATAGCACATCCTGCATCAAACATCTGTGAGCAAAGCAGCAAATGATTCTGAACCTCATATATGAAAATAAATAAATCTAAGACAGCAGATCGGTTTGTTTTAAGTTCTTTCGTCGATTCTAATGTAACAGGTTATGCGTCCACACATGTCCTAAAACACTGCCCTTACAAAAAAAGGGAGAAAATAATCAGTCATCCTACCTTCGCTAATTTGGACAAGATATAAAATTGACAGAAATATCCAAAGACTGTTATTCCCCATTTCTGTGGAAACTCGATCCTACTCCTTTTTTGAAATGTTAGCAATAATACATCCTTTAAAAAATGACACGGTGATTGAAGTTCCAAGGAATCACATTAAGATGAAGCAGCGTCATAAAGTTAACTGGAGTGAATTTCATAGAAATTGAGCGTTTTCGATATAGTCCAATTCCGTATTTCCCTCTGCAGCTCGGACTCGGCTGCCGTGCGTCTCGATACACACCTCCAGGAACTTTTGAAAAAGTTTCTCCACTTCACTCACTTCGAATCAGAGTCCACCGCCAGGCTTTGTATCACTCCGCCCCCATCCCAAGCGATCCTCACTCAAGTGTGTTGTTCGCCCTTCCGCCGGAATAAATAGCGCGGATTCGTCAAACTTAACTTAAAGGCTTCGAGATGAACCTGAATGTCTTCCCTCCGAAAAATAAGTATGTAGAAGTTTAAAACTTAAACGATATTTAAAAGAAACGGTCGTTCTTGGTATATGACACACAACTACAGGTTAACTAATTCAATTATAAAAGGTAAGGTGCATTAAACATTGTTGTGATGCTAGTAACGTTAAACGTTAAGGAGGAGGGACAAAATAGTGAACACGATTTCATTCATTATTAATAACCACAATCAGCCTAAACTGCCCAGTATAGTGTTAAACTATAACACTTTAAGAAACAGAAATAACAAAATAAACGGTGGCTTTAAGAAATAATAACCTGGCAAGGCAACCATGCTAATGAGAGCTAATCAGACTCACAGCTAAGCATATAGCAACAGTCTAACCTTACAAAACGAATCAAGTTCAGCATGAAACAAAAATATTTTTTTAATATGTTTTATTAGTTCTGGAGATTTGGTAATCTGCCTATTTGATTCACCATTGTAGTCTCCCATATAGGGCAACGTGTGTTGTTTGTGTGTAACTTGCTCTTGATTTTGGGCTAAAGAATATGAATTGTGTTAGATGGAAATGAGAGCAGACGTGGCCCTCCCTCATTTCTCGCAAAGCAGCATGGATGTTCAGTGAAGCTTCTTCAGTACACCCTGCCCTGGTGTACTCATTTTCTGCAACATATAGAGACTCAGTTGTTCTGTGGCACATAGCAGAGCTGGTTGCTTATAGAGACAATGGCAGTCATTTGAATGAGAAAAGGGGTACTGCATTATGACACAGTTTCTCTCTGCAGGGGGTGCAGGAGGGGGGAGGTGGCAAAACACTAACATTTAGGGATGTGGTTTGTCCCCTATCTATCATTGAATAAATTAGTGCAAGCAATGTGGATGGAATCTAACAAGCTCACAACAAAAGTTTGTTTGAAAGAATGACATCCTTTTGCGTTACAGCAGAAAGTTAGTTTGGCCTAGAACTGCAAAACTCAATTCAGAGATTCATACAATGATTGTTTTTCTGAATCCTCCAGCAAAGACATTTAGCCTAAAATCATAACAGTTGTGGTAATTATTATGTTATGTCTGTATACTTGTAGTTCAGCACCATATCAGGTACTGGCCTATATTAGTTTTTTATTTATTTATCAGTGTTGGTTGATATTGGATATAGCTGTGCTGCATGCCATGCGTGTTTCCCACATAGAATAAGATTTGCTATAATCTCAGGCTCAATTGAAGTAAATCTTTAAAAAAACACCTATAATTTAATATTAAATATGACCTTTGTCAAATCTGAGAGTGTATTATATTTAATTGGATTTTCAATTAATCATAATATTTAAAATTGTCGGTTTATTAACTGTCAGCTAGAGTTTTGATATTGGTGGACCTGTAATGGCCAAGAAATAGATATATGACTATGCTGTATATCATATACAATTTGTCTTCAAACAGAGAAATTGGATTCTTTAATTGCATCAATTCACTAGAAACCATAACTTTAGAAACCATAACTTTTCTAAGGACAAATGCTAGCCTTGTAATATATTGTGAGGCGCGTTTGCAACGTCACGTAATACGTAATTACGTTCAAAAGGTCACGGGCGACGTAGCCAGAAGTACAGAGTCAGAGTGTTTACAAGTTGAACGCATAGGTTGAACGTGAAAACTAACTCAAACGCCGTTTACAAAAAAGGAATTAAAAGGTAAAACAACGATGTTGGATTCTGTACTTCCGGCTACGTCGCCCGTGACCTTTTGAACGTAATTACGTATTACGTGACGTTGCAAACGCGCCTCACAGAATGGAGAAAGGCTAGCATTTGTCCTTAGAAAAGTTACATTTTTGGAATAAGCTTTGAAATAACCGATCGTTTCGCATGATAAGACCCTTATTCATCGTCTGGTGTCGTTTAAAGACATTTGAAGCTGCATCTGAAACTGTTATAACTGTCGTTTGGACCTCGGTTGGACCTGGTTCCCATTGAAGTCCATTATAAGGAGAAAAATCCTGGAATGTTTTCATCAAAAACCTTAATTTCTTTTCGACTGAGGAAAGAAAGACATGGACATCTTGGATGACATGGGGGTGAGTAAATTATCAGCAAAAGTTTTTTCAAAAGTGAACTAATCCTTTAATAGATGCTCAAAATGTTTACACATTGCACCTTTAATTCATTCAAATTGGTTTTCATCACTTTTCACTCAACTATTTTTAATCAAACACTCTCCTAGTGTATTTATATTCCTTTGAGTGTGCACTTCAGATTATCAGGGCTCTCTTCTGGTTTCGCTAGATAATTGGAGAATGTTAAGCAACAGTTGTCTGATGTAGCTTCTTCTTCTCCGAGATGTCAGTTTTGAATGCTGGAGTACAAACAGGAGGCGTTGTTTTGGGACGCTGTTTTGTTTATTGTTTTGTTGTGTGCGAGGTTAATTCATGCACACGCTGTAGTGAAGGGGAGGCAATATTTTTTGTCTGTCTGTCACACTGCGGTTACGGCTGGCAGATGATTTGGCAAAGATCCATATTATGGCTCTCTTGTTACAGTGCTCTGATGACAGAGAGAGAGGGGAATCTGAGTTCGTTTCAGTTCAAATATGAGAGAAAAACATGATGGTTAATGGTTTTCTAGAGCAGCAGTGAAATTTTGTTGAAGGAACCTGTTGAAGCACATTACACCGTTAAATTTCAAAGCATTGTGTTTGCTATCTTATCAGATGACAATCTTTAGTCTCATTAAGCTTGGCATGAAATGTTTCATATGTGCACCTCAGGCAATTAAAGTGTTAAGATTACAATAAAAGATGAGTTTTAAAGAGGATTTTAAAAAAAAAGAGCATTTTGTATTTAACGACGTTTTGAGAAAATTATTGTTATATGACACTACATTTTATGTGTTGATTTATGTGTGAAACTGCAGAGGTTTGTTTGTTTTTAGAAACTCAAGTGAAAATGAAGGGAAAGAAAGGTGATGAGATTCTCGCAGAGCTCCGAGGGGTTCCAACATCAGACAAACAACTAGGTGACGGACGCTGGGATTTACTGCCCCGTTTACTGCTGGGGAAGGTAAAACATTCAGCACCTGGGTGCACAGAGAAATGGTCGTTTGCCTAGTTTCTGATTAGTTAAACATCCCATTGATGTGGTATTTCCAAACGAGTAATTCCATGTTCACGGCAATCATTTACCCAGCTGTACAGACTCTTGCCTAACTATAGTGATGTGCATCAAACATCACCACATATTTGAGTGCTATTGTGACGTAATGCTTTGTAAGCCAGTCTGCTTTTTTTTTTGTTCTTATACTGTTTTCTGTTCTTTGTGTGGGTTGAATGGAACTGTGTTTGCTAAATGAAAGTGGGATGGTGAATCTGCTTTTTGAAGGTGGACCACCCTGTGGGAAGTCAAACGTCCCTGTTCCTCTCTCTTCACCCACTTAACCCCCCACACCAGACATCTCAGGGGACATTGCTGATGATAACTGCACACTGATACAGATAAGTCTAAAAACAATTGGGGTAACAAGCTGTGGAGGAAGGGATTGAAAACTGCAAAACTGCATTTGAATTTATCAAAGTGGGAAGGATGCAAGTGAAGCAGAATGGCCCCCGACTGAGCCTGGGTTCTCCCAAGGTTTTTTTCTCTCCATTGAGTCATCTGATGGAGTTTTAGGACACCATCGGGTCACTTGATGGAGTTTTTCGGTTCCTTGCCAACCACTGGCTTGCCCAGTTGGGGATATTCAAATTAAATGACCCATCTTGGATGTCTTTTTTTCCATGAATAAACAAACACTGTTAAGTTGTTTTGTTTGATACTGTGAAGCAGCTTTGATTCAATCTGTATTGTGAAAAGCGCTTTATAATTATATTTGACTTGACTGACTTGACTTGACTTTCATCATTAATTTCAAAACTCACCCATCCTGTTTAACGATTCGGTTGGTTAGAATTGGCCATTGAAAATCTAGTAATTTCAGTTTTAGTTTTCTTAAACGCTCCGCTCATCTTCCGTTGTTTTGTCAAACAGGTAGTCCCACCCCAAACTCATGCCATTGATGAAGCTTGCATTGCTTTGTCAGACTTCTCTAACAAATAGAAAGTGAGTTTTTGCACATGGTGGTGGAAATTGCTTCCTTAAATCATGTAAAATAAGTCTCTGATGTCCTCAGAGTGTCCATGTGAACTTTTAGCTTTCAAGAAGAGGGTGGAGTTTCAATCAAGAGCTCTCTGGTTGTTTCAACAAAACAGGACAATCTCCCTTCAAAAATAAAACTCTTCAGGGCTCAGATGTTGGGAGTAAATGAAAACTGTTCACTCTTAATTCCCACAATAAAACACCTGAGTTGCTTACGAGACATTCTTGTCACTACAGCTTCTCCAACCTGGAGAAAATGGCGGACGGTGTACAGCTTTCTACGGCCGGGTCTTTGCATAATATCAGTCCTTTAAAACATTTTTTTTTTATTATATAGGCACCTGACCAATAGATAGTATGTTCGAGTCCTGTGTGGGACAACTTGAGAATTGTGTCGAACTTTAAAGGGGTAGTTCACTTTGAAATAAATTTTGGTATGTTTTATCTTACCTCAAGGGCATCCAAGATGTGGGTGTCTTTGTTTCCACAGTAGTTTCAATTTTGAATATTTTTAGGTCAAACCGTTCTTGTGTGTCAGTCGTATAATGGAGGTCTATGGTCACCACCTCAAAGAGCATGCACAGAGAAGTCCAAATTAAACATGATTTAATGACTCATAAATGTAAGTACACATTGATGGCCTAAGACACGAAACGAGCGGTTTGTGTTAGAAAACGAACAGTTTTTATATCGTTTTTACCTCGAGGTACTCGAGGGCGAGAGTGCTTCTCTCTGCGCAAGCGCCGGAAAGCCCCGGAAGTGATCTCTCGCGTGTGTGTGTGTGTTTACACAGAGATTTCAGAAGTGTTATCCTTCTCTGTGAAGATCTAAACAGATTTAGATAAACAGGAAATTGCAATGGAAAACGATTTCGATATATCAACAGATCATTTCTGGCGCTTGCGCAGACCAAAGTGCCCGTGCCCTTCAGATCACTAGGACGTGGCTGTGGTTACAAGAGGTAAAAACGATATAAATACTGCTCGTTTTCTCACACAAACCGCTCGTTTCGTGTCTTAGGCCATCAATGTGTACTTACATTTACGAGTCATTAAATCATGTTTAATTTGGACTTCTCTGTGCATGCTCTTTGAGGTGGTGACCATAGACCTCCATTATATGACTGACAGACAAGAACGGTTTGACCTAAAAATATCAAAATTGAAAATACTGTGGAAACAAAGACACCTACATCTTGGCTGCCCTTGAGGTAAGATAAAACATACCGAAAATTAATTTCAAAGTGAACTATCCCTTTAAGGGGGTGGTGATAGTGCAGTGTATAAGACGCATGCCTTTGATGTGAGAGACCCGGGTTCGAATCCACTGTGAGACACCAATGTGTCCCTGAGCAAGACATTTAACCCCTAGTTGCTCCAGAGGCGTGCGACCTCTGACAAATAAAGCAATTGTAAGTCATTTTGGATAAAAGTGTCAGCTAAATAATACATGTAAATGTAATATAGCCTTGCAAGATTTGGGTATTCAAGATAAGTAATATGCAAATGTTTATGTATTTTTACTAGTATGCAATGTGACCTCAGTGTTTGTATAACACGCATGAAACAAGTGCTAGAATATTTGCGTTGCAAAGCTGTTTGTGGCATCAGGTTTTTAGTGACCACTACAAAGTATACTTAGCCCTGAGTGGTAAAAGACTGCGTGAACTGTGACTGTTTAAATGTTACCTACCCTTTTAGCGAGAGGAGAACTATTTGTGCTTGGCCTTTAAGTGCTAGCAAGCTATGAGTCCTGAAAAGACAATAATGATTTTACCACCCCAGTGCAGTGTGATTTATGTGGGAAAACTCCACTGAGCGCCTGCAGAGAGTGTGGAGAGGCTTTAGAGCCCCCACCACAAACCCGTCATGGCCAATCAGCAATGGAGACCCCTACTAAGAAACGTCATGGCCAATCAGAGAGTTACTTTTGTGATCACTGTCTTTATCATCTTGGCTTGCGCTCGCTCCATGATCAAAGTTCGGTGATTGTTTTGAGTGTTGCATTGTTCAGCAACTGATTTGAGTATTGTTTATAGACATTTCGTTTTAGACATCTCTGTTTGTATTTTCTTGGCTTATGAGAAGCCGTAGTGAAGTTTTGGACCAGTGATGTCATCATTTTCTGCCCATAATCGTCTCCGGGTCTTTCCTGCATAGTCAGATTTTCTCACACCTACATTCTGCCTTGTCTTTGTTCCTTGCTTGATAAGAAATACATTCTGTAGTTCTGGTGCGTTTGGAAAATTAGGGTCATCTCCCAGTTACACCTCTGCATTTCCCAAGCTGATATATGAAATCTCAAAAGTCAAAAATACAAAACATTATTTTTTTAACCCTGCATCTGAGAAAGCCTCAGACCACAGACCCCATAGCATTATATTTTCTCATATTGAGAACGGCCTTTTTTGCGTTTTCCCCTCAAAATTAACATACAAAACCCATTACACATGATGCATTGCTTGAAAAATAGATCAATTCGCTGTTCTACACTGTAAAAATGAATATGCTTTATCTAATCAATAAAATTGTGGCAACAGATTACAAGCAATATTATCAATTAAATTGAACAAATTAGAATTGAGTAATATTGAATCAATTTATTCCTTAAAAGTTAACGGTAACGCTTTAGATTACAGCCCGGAAAGTACTGTTTAATTAAGAGGAATTAACAGTGTAATTGTTAACTTTCTGTAATTATAGTGTACCTATAAAGTATTTACATGTAAATATAAGTGAATAATATGTAAAGTTTGGGTAATAAAGGGGTAACAACCAGGATAATTTAACATATATATATATATACTGTAAGTATTATAGAACTAAGGGGTAATTTGGGAGCAATTTAGCGAGAACATTCACTGCATACCTTTTTGTACCAATTTTGTATCAATACATGCTGTATAGGCTTTTTAAAAATGACAGGATACATCTATGCATTTATATAAAAAAATTGATAGAAAAAGTGCAGATGTTTATTATTGGGCTAACATGTTTCAAGGCAAGAAAAGCTAAGACTATTGCAATGTTATGTATGTTCTTGCTAAATTTCTCCCAAATGTAAGATTTATGATATATCATAAATAGTAGAATAGTTCTATAATATTTACAGTATAAATATATACTTTTTTAATTCTCCTGGTTGTTACCCCTTTATTCCCCAAACTTAAAATATTGTTCCTTTATACTTATATTGTAAGTACGTTATAGGTACACTATAATTACTGAAAGTTACGCTGTAAAATCGTTTTAATTACGCGGTACTTTCCGGGCTGTAATCTAAAGCGTCAACACATTAACCACTTAAAATGAGTAAAGTTTACACAAAAAAATTAAACAAAAATATCTGAAAAACAGACAGACGTCAAAGATTAATTAAGAACTCTTCATATTATATTGGCAACATTGAAGACACCTGATGTTAACAAGCAGAATCACTGAAGGAGAAACCTAACAAACACCGATCACCATAATGGTGACTTTTTTTGTAAGTTTTACTCATTTTAAATGGTTTACTTTTAAGGAATTAATTTGAATAATTATTACTCAATTCAAATTTTTTTAATTGAATTAATAATATTGCTTGTAACCTGTTGCCCCAATTTTTTTGATTAGATAAAGCGCATTCATTTTTACAGTGGCTGAAAAAAGTTTGGGAAATAAATCAAATTTTTATTATGACTGCTTGGTGAGCAGTCTCCTACCACATTCCCCCACTTTCCTCTGTCTCATTTCTCTCTCATCTTCACACACACACAGTTTAACATGCATTACACAAAGAGGTTGTTATCCCGTGCAAACAACTGAACGATAGATCACTTGCTGGCATTGGGAGACAAGGTGTTTGATTTTCACACCAACTCGCTAAATTATTATTAAGTTGTGTGAAACTGTGCATGTGTGGGAGCGAAGGAATGTTTGTGTTTAGGGATCAAGGGTTCATTTATTTTTTGGCGCACTTCCCACTCAATTTCATGTTCTGCTTTTTCTCCTGCCTGATTGTGCTGCATCAAGGCAGAAGTGATTTGTGTCCAGTTGGTGGGTTTAATTGCTGGTCTCAGGGGTCCAAACCCAGAAAATCCAAGCCATGAGAAAGTACAACTCTGTCCCAATCTCCAGTGCAAACTGCCCGGTCCCTTTTAACAAGTCATCAGCCCATCAGAATCTGTTCACAGTGTCGTTTACTGACGTCTGTGTTTGTGTGCAGGAACTAGTTGAGTGTGCAAAAGCTGGCTGCTCGGTGTCAGGAACTATATTTCAGATGAGGCCTGGACGAGAGCCAGCTGGTGGAATTCTGAATGCCATTGCTGTGTTTTCGTGTGAAATAAGTGCTTAAGTCCGTTGTGGACAGCTGCAGGACAGTGCCCCCTCCACGTCTGCCTCCTCCCTAGGGCTGTAAATCTGACTCGAGGACAGGAGGTACTGGCGACTTGTTGAAAAGGGCTCCTAAGAGGGTCCTGAGGTTTAGTGCTCGGGGTCAGGGGCTGTGTTAAAGGCCCTGGAGCTGAAGCTCAAATGCCGATACACTGATAACCCATCGCATGCCTGAGGCTACAATGTTGCTCGTCTTTCTGTTCTTCCCTCCAGAGGTGGTTCTACTAAAACCACACCTACAAGTGCCACTGGGGTTGCTCTGCGGTGCTTGGGCTGATCTCCGCCGTGGCGTCTGTGCATGGAGTCTGATGGAATGTCTGGTCATTTAGTCAGTCGTCACAAAAGAGGGCGCATTTGACTAATCTGACAAATAATCACTAAACAAATAAGTGATGGAATGTCTCGTTCCCTTGGCACTGGTTAAAAGGTCTTTGAAGGATGTTAAGAGTGGCATATGTTCAACCTAAAATGTCAGAAAGAGACATATTGAGAAAAATGGCCGAATTACAACTTCAATTGATCCTGCATTTGCCTCTGAAAAAAAAAGAGAAGAAAAAGAGTTTGAGGCAACCCTAGGCCTCTGTTAGACTCCGTCCCTCCCGAGTCAATTGTTCCTCAAGCCTGGTGTCAACCCTGCGCCATCAATCACCCTCTTTCAGAGGAGGGGAGACAGGCTAGGGACACGCCCCTCAGGACAGGGGGGTTGTAGTTCTCATGCCCTCCCCGTCCCTCGCACAGCCCCACATCCTCACGGTCGCAACTCCGACAGCTGGTCTGGTCATTAGAGGTAGGCCGGGACCTGTGGGCCCCCGAACAGCAACGACAGCTGCCAGCCCACTGTCCCCCGGCACCCACACACACACACTCACTCACTCGCCCCCGCTCCAGACTATGATATGTATTATATCTCTAATCTATTGTCATTCTTTTAGCTTCTTTAGGGTGGCCAGGGCTTATGTACTTAACTCACTTAAGTCACTTACATATGCCTCTTTAGGATAGCAAAATCTGTGTTTGAATTTTCACATTTGATAGTAGTCAACCAGCTTATTAATTGCAAGCCGGTGTCATTGCAGTGTGATTGCTGTATATAATTGTAATTTGTGTCAAAATAGACCTTATTCAGAGCAGCGCCATGACATGAAAGTGAGGCTGTGAGGGATAGACTTACCGTGTTTCCAATGGCATCCGCTGTAAAAAGCTGAATAAAGCTCCTAGATTACTTACAATTTTCCACAGCTTACATTGTCGGGAGTTTTTTGTCAACTGACATTTCTTGGAAAGATATTTTTCCAGTGTTTCATGAGCAGAACAATCCGAAAACACATTAAATAACAGTACAGCCCATTGAAGAGATGCAAGTCTATCCCTCACAGCCTCGCTTTCATTCTCATTAAAAATCAAAGATGGCGCTGCCATGAATAAGGCGTATACTATGCTAATTTAAAAGTATCTAGATCTCAGACCTAAACCAGACCAGATCTTTTTTTCTCAGAGCAAAATAAACGATTTTATGACTTTATATCAATTCTATAGAGGGTGCGCGTGACGCCACCGTCGGCTGGAGTGCCTGCAGTTATGGTGTGTTCCCAGATAGCAAACTGACATTGAATCAACGTGGAAATATGATATCGAAACAACGTTGATCTGACATTGTTTTGCTCATCGAATTAACGTTGAACCAACGTCAGACGCGTCATTCTTTCAAAACTAACGGAAAATCAACTTGAAATCAACGCGTTGTTTCAACGTTATGAAAGCAAACCAATTTTCGATTTTCATTTAGCTTTGAAGAATGCCGCGTCTGACGTTGGTTCAACGTTAATTCGATGAGCAAAATCAACGTTGTTTCAATGTCATGAGAGACGTCGTTTCCACGTTGATTCAATGTCAGTTTGCTGTCTGGGTTCAGACCGAACACGAATAGAGTGTCAAATACGCGTCTATCGCGTCTATTTAGACGCTTGAATATTCGCTCGATTTAAAATTTTTCAACTTGCGCGGAAGACATTTGCGGCAAACGCGTCGCCCAATTCGGTGCGAATGATGCGTCTATTCGCGTCTTTGCTTTGACCTTGTAGGTAATCTACTCGCGCAAATAATAAAATTCGCGTTCGGTGTGAACACACTATTACTCACAGTTAGTGGCAAAAAGACTGAGTGGCTGTATTTGTTTTCAGCGTGAATGGTGGAAAAAACAAACACAACACATATAATGTGGGAAAGAGCTTTGCGATTGACTGTACAACTAGATTTGACAAAAAAAATCAAAGGTATATTTTTACAGATTGCTATAGAAAGAGGAGCAAATGGATCGCTGCAGTTCACAGAAACAACTGGAGTCAGCGAAAAGTGGATTTGCAGTTATCATTTTGAGTCAATATGCTGAATGTAGGTGTAAAATATATCCATATATTTTGTATTGTTATATATATTAACAACTCATCAATTAAATATTTATCATCGCATATTCTGCATTATTGGATGTTTTTTAATAAACACTGACCAAAAAAAAAAAAAAACAATAAAGTTTTAGGCATGGACGATATGATGATACAGTATCTATAGACTATAACACTGATATATATGAAGTGATCACCCAGATTTTGTTCCAGCGGGAAAGTGACGTCAATGCATTCCCTCTATTTCTAATTTTAATCTTAATCTCACAATTTTTACTTCCATAAATTTGTGACCACTTTAATAAGCATCCCTGCATCATAAATAATCTGCACACACACTCCTTCGACAGGTTGTCGCAGTTAAAAGTGATTTAGGTTGATGACGCACCTATCTGTCTGTCATTTTCGCTTTGTCTGTTTACAACATGCATCTCTTTTCACTTTAATCCACCTGCATTAGCTTAATCATAGCCTTTGTGTGATTGCCCACAAAAGGCAATGGACAGGTAATTGAAAACAAAATCTCAGCATAAGCGTCAAGTGTAACTCCATTATGATTATCTGTTAAAAGTGGGAATGCAAGGCAAACAAGAAGGAAAGGCAAAGAGTTCATGCACAGATTGATAATCTTAAAATGATTGAGTGGTTCAGTGTGTTTACGTGTGTATCTTTGTGCGTGTAAGTGACGAAGGAAAAGAGAAAAGAAAAGTGGTAGTTGAGATTACGCCACACTCCCTCAGGCTCTTGTTACTCATGCACTACTGGCAGATCTCTGGTTCCCACGCCTCCTCACAGAGGTGAGTGAAACTACACCCTCAACCTCACCTGTACGTGCCTGCCTCAGCACAGCCCTTTACCTTCAGCCAAAGCATGATCTGTTTTTTTTTTTTTTGTTTTTTTCCTAGAAACGTAAAGGAGACTGAGAAGGTGACAAATTGGCATGAATACAGCAATAACATCAGCCAGAAGATCTCTTACAAAAAATGGTGTATAATTATTACAAACATGGCACATTCACTGGAAGACCTCCCCAGCAGAGATATTTCAGTTAAGTCTGATATAAACAGACCAGACAGAGGGGTGTAATTTTCATATGCAGTTTTTTTTTGCACTTATTTCTTTGATGTGTGTACCTATTGCACTATGTTTCTTCTTATGTGGGTCCTGACAGTAATTGCAAAAACACACTGTGCACCTTGTTGCTAATACCATCCCTGAGCATAAAATGAATCACCTTGTTTGTTGTTCAAATCTGCATTGTAGTTATCAGCTTATAGTTTTAAAAGTTACCACAATCATCCTCCTCTTCATCACCACTGAGCATAGACTACATCAGATGTTATCACACACTGTGGTGCAGCTGCTGTTTCACTTCAACAGAGTGGAAGTTCCTGACTGACTGGCCACTTGGCCCGGATTTACCGAGCCCAAGACGGGATTAATTTCAGAAAGAGAGAGAGAATGAAAAAAGGAAGTGCAGAGGGTGGCAAGCAGTTTATTCACGGATTCCATTGGCCCTTTGGCTTTAAATCATATTCAACTGACCCAGGCCTATTGTTGAAGAAGGAAACTGCCTAAGCAGTTTGAGAGCTGAAGAATGGAATAGCGTGTAACAGGAGTGGAGTGCTGGCAGTAATGAAATAGCTTGCATACCTTATGCTTTAAGGATAACCGTCTTTAACAGAAGAATATTGTGGAGGATCTTTCACTCAGCTCCACCACTCTTGCCAAAACAAGCCATACGGGATTTACTCATCGAAGCATAGTTGCCTTAGCCTAGTTTGTCCTCATAATAGGGGGCCTTGAGTATGTTTAGACTCGCCGTTGGATCTATGTTGGAGACTAAGGCTTATTGGAATCCATTTCTCCATATTTGGGATCTGCGGGTCAAGTGCGTGATCGAAGTTTGCTAGGTTTTTTTTTTCTCCAGCAACAGGAGGCATGAAGGAGCAGACATTCCACGTTGGCCCGAGGGCAGGGTGGGGGAGGCTCTAAGACCACTTTTATTAAAATATATTGAAGGAAAAATCAGCATGACAGAGTTCTCTCTAGAGGCTTAAGTGTATAGTCATGAACCTAACATCCTCCCTCTCGTTCGTTCTCAGTGTTGATCCCTTCAACTCCCTGTTTGTGCAGCTTCACTGATTTAGAAAGTCCAGTAATTGTAGTCCCAGGATCTCCAATCTGTTTCAAGCACACTGTTTTAAGTCCTCACTCTTTCAAGCCTTCATTTCCTTACTCATTATGTTCTTTTCTCCATGAATACAATAGCCCACTGCCTCAGGTGAGGGTTATTGCACTGGGTGTGGTTCACAGTTCACAACTGAGGAATCACATTCCACTGACCATCTACAATACCTAATCACTGATATCCTGGTCCTCCTCTTTGTCAGGGTGATTAAATAACCCTGCCTTTGGCCGCCCTGACCTTCATGACCTGGTCTGCGTGCGTCCGTAGACACTGATTAGAGACCTGATAATGCAAGAGAAAGCAGCTTTTCACCATAGCTCTCAGATCTCCGTTCAACCAACTCGACAAAACCAAAACAAATTAACGTTTCTGACAGGGCATCAGTCCATGCACTTTAGATTTCAGTCAGACCAAAACATTGGTATTTGTTTTTAAATGTTGTGTAAATGCTCCCATCTGACTCAATCCCGCCTTTGGAGACGGCTTATTGTAGGGAAATGAACATTCAATTCACGGGCTACATTTCTGTTGGACATTCCTGTAGTCAGCGTGAATGAATGTGTTTGGGATGCTCTGAATCGGCGTATACGATAGCGTGCTCTGGGTCTTGCATTGGTTCAGCAACTTTGCACAGCCATTTTAAAGGAGTGGACCAACATTTCACAATAGCCTAAGGCTATGTTTACACGGAAACGATGCTGAAGAGAAAACGCAAAGTGGCGTTGCGTTATCACTTTTTATTCTGCGTTTAGACGAGCGTTTTGGGTGGGAAATCCGCGTGCATATGGTGACGTAAAACTGTGTGAAATTCAATGTAGTATGCACTCCAGGCGGCTAGGTGGCGATGTGGAGCACTGCCACACAACAACACCAACTCCGCGCGCCTGCGTACAACCTTCACTGTCAAGCAGACTTTTGCGTTTTTACCCTTTACATGGAAACGCGGCGGTGGAGCGTTTTTAAGATTTCCACTCTGGAGGGTGGTTTCACTTTTTTGCATTTTTAAGCCCCAAAAACGCCGTCGCCATGTAAACGAAAGGCTCATCCGATAAAATATTTTTACATTTTCACCCGTGAGCGTTTTCGTGTAAACAGGGCCTAAGGCACACCTGTGGAATAATCATGCTGTCTAATAACCTGAGGTGGATGGATTATCTTGGCAATGGTGAAGTGCTCACTAACACAGATTTAGACAGATTTCTGAACAATATTTGAGAGAAGTAGGCCTTTTGTGTGTAGAAAAAGTCTTAGATCTTTGTGTTCAGCCAACCCGATCTCACGAGAATTCGTACGAATTTTACGAGGTGGCTAATTCGTAACAATTCGTACGACCTCACTACGTTTTTGCTAAATCGTACATATTTTACGAATTGGCCAATTCGTATGAATTCGTACGAATGACCTACCCCTGACCCCGCCCCTAAACCTACCCATCACATGGGTTTGGACAAATCGTACGAATTCGTACGAGTGAGGTCGTATGAATGAGTACGAATTAGCCACTTTTTAATTCGCACGAATTGGTCGTGAGATAGCGTAGGTTCAGCTCATGAAGATGGGGGCATAAAAGTGTTGCGTTTATAATTTTGTTCAGTGTATTATTAGTCTGTTTTTTTTGTGTGAAATTAGACTAACAGACGTGGATATTGTGGTTGTAGTCCGTCTTCATACACTATGTATTAAGGTGACAGTTGGCCTCGACACTGTGCATTTGTTCTAGAAAACAGAGGTGATGTGCAACATCAAGCTTTTAAACTTTCCACTCCTCCATTTTGTTCAAAATCTGTTTGCCTTTTTTTGGAAAACAAAAAAAAAAGATTTTGTTTCGAAGATTATATCAGTTTTTTTGACCCTACAATAAAAGCTTTTGTATTCAATGGGAGAGTGAAAGTCAGACAGGTTTTGGAATAACGCAAGGGTTAGTAAATGGGTGAGTAATTGTCATTTTTGGGTGAACTATCTCTTTAATACTTATAATTTTAGAAAAGTACTTTTGTTCAGTGTGGGTGCATAATGAGAAGGAATGTTGCCCACTGAAGGGAATCTCGACCATCCACGTTTGATTTGTCAGAGCTCTGAAGTGGGAAAGCAATGGGGCGATCCTGACATTCCAGGACTCTGTCGTGTCGTCTCCTGGTCTCTAATTTGGGAGCAGCTGTCGTCTCTGCAAGACCTCAGCCATCAAAGCCCAGCTAAAAGGGGTGGGGAGAAGGCGCAGAGGTCAGGCCCACTGAAAAGCCAATTCCCTAGCACTCTTTCCAGTCTCTGGCAGCTCATGCCAAGTACACCTGCACCAGGTTAAGCATCATGGAGATTACAGGGTGACTATGAAGTTGTTGCAGACCATAATACAGTGGCAGTTAAAGCAGATGGCCACTTAGGAGAAAAACTCGCCTATTGAGAATCAAAGTCTTGCTGTCCCTTCAGACTGAGATTATTTGGTGTCCTCTCAGAAGAGTTTTTTCTGAATTACTCCATTTACTCCCAATATTGGATTCTTTCCATTTCAGTGCTTGAAATCATAGTAGGCAAAACAACAAATGTTGTGTTGTTTTAAAATGCAAAGAAATGGGCACATTTCTATTTTCACCATGAAATTAAAACATTTCAGTATAGCTTCAAACTGAACGCTATAATAGTGATCCCTTTACATGATTGTAGGTACCCGTGAGAGTGCAGTTTCTCACACTCTGGTGGGCTTGTTGAGACACACATACCCTTGAGGATTCCAGATGTGGTCTGGTTTTTGTTTCATGAAAACCGTTAATTACTCAATTAAGTCTTCTACGGGCCATAATTATTGGGAATCAAACTGTGTTCCAGGTCAGGTGCTTAGTGATTGATTTATCTCTCCCTGTCTGCTCTCTCACTCCTCCTCTCACATGCCCTCTACGGGTCATGTTTGCGTAACTGTTGTGCCAGTTAAACATTGTTTTGCTTTCTGGAAACCACAAAAGTGGTTTTTGAACGTAATGCTTTTGTCAGGGCTTTATAGTTTCAGATTGCATGCATTGTGAAATTGACCAAAAATAGGATCAAGTCCAGCAGTGATGTTTTCTTGTGGTGATATTTCAACAGACGGTACCAATTCAGCTCCTTCCTTATTACCATTGGACAAAGAGAGGAAGAAGTAGTAAATTCCTTATCCCAACTATAAGATCGACCCTAGGGCTCAAGCTGGAAAAAAAGTGGGACTCAGGCCCCAAGGGGATGTGGTGGTTGTGGGTGGGGGACTGCTAATCAAAGATAAGGGGTCATCTGTATCCTTTTACATATTTGGGAATCCCCACCCACTGTTTGCAGGTTGAATAGGTTTGGGCCATTATAGGTCCACTTTGGTGAGGTGCATTAACACACATACACACTTATTAAAGTCTAAAGTCAAAATTTTCACTGTACTATATTACGTTAATCACATTCGCAAAGCTCAACTATTTAACTAAACTATATCAGTGAGATTTATTTAGACAATTTTGCAGCTTATAATTAATAATAAATGTATATTTATTTTGAAGTTGACTTAAGTTTTATTTCTAGAAAGTTACATCAATCCTGATTGTGACTGTGAAATACAAACCTCATTTAAAATATGTTGTAGAATAAAACTAGTTTGACCTCAACTAACACTGACAGTTTGTTCTTCTTCTTTTCTTGATTAGTAATATTTTTCGCCCTATTCCAGGAAAGTGGAAATAAGCCATTCTGTTTTTTTTAACCCTCCCCAACCACATAACAGAGAGATCACTTGTTTTCACAATAAAATCAATTCCTGGGTTTTTATTTCATTTCAATTAGAGCCCGACCGATAAAGGATTCTGAAGGCCGATACCGATACAAATATTTGATAAAATCCGATATTCCGATATATCGGCCGATATTTTTTTTTTTTTTTTTTTTTCAGGAACGCACAACAAAACATTAACAGATTTCCCTAACATTAGTTATTTGTAGTTATGTATGAGTTTTAATTAAAATAGTATGATAATGCATTTTAAAAAGAAATTTGTTTCTTTTATTGTCGCAACAGAACAGAGGAGGAACCAAAGCTCATTAATTAATTAACAAAGCTCATTAAATTCCACTGATGATAGTGTCATTAGCTAGCTTTGTGGTTAGCTAGAATGTGTTGCGCGTTATAAACGAGTGTTGCCAACAGGCCCGGGACGGTGTAGAGTGCCCTCTGGTGGACAAACTTATACAACTCCAACATGACATGGTTGAAGAGTGTTTCATCCATTTTTATTTTATTTTTGAAATATTAATTTATCGGCCATTATAACTGCCGATACTGATAGTTTGTAAAACGCCTAATATCGGCCGATAATCGGTCTGGCTCTAATTTCAACATTGACGAACCCGGCCCAAAGTATACTCAGGTTCTCCTCCAGTTTGTGGAACCATTGGTGTTTTAGCCTAGATGTAAACATATTTATATTGTGTGTGTGTGTGTTTTTTAATTTAATTTAATTGTCTGTTACTGTTTGTGTTATGGATCATGTGTGTCCTTAAAGGGTTAGTTCACCCAAAAATGAAAATTAAGTCATTAATTACTCACCCCGATGCTGTTCCAACCCCGTAAGACCTTCGTTCATCTTCGGAACACAAATAAAGATATTTTTGATTGAATCTGAGAGCTAGATCAGTCCTACATAGACTGCCTAAGGGACTGGCTCTTGACGGCCCATAAAGCCATTAAAGAAAAGGTTTAAATATTCCATGTGCCTACAGCGGCTCAATTATAAGTTTATCAAGCGACGAGAATACTTTTTGTGCGAAAAAAACATAAATAACGACTTTATTCCACTATTCCATTACTTCCTTATGGGCGCATGCGCGAGAACTGAGACGAGGACGTTCTCATTCGTCTACTTCTTGTTACCGGCTGCTCACCGCTTAGGAGTTTTACCGCCACCTACCGTATAAGATGATGATCCATATATAAGGCGCTCCGGATTATAAGGAACACTGTAGTTTTTTTGAGAAGATTAAAGGCTTTTAAGTGCACAGCGTGCATCTTCCTCTGCTTGTAAACAGAAAGTTTTGCGCTTCCAGCTATATCAGCACATCATCTTATACGGTAGGGGGCAGTAAAACTCCTAAGCGGTGAGCAGCCGGTAACAAGAAGTAGACGAATGAGAACGTCCTCGTCTCAGTTCTCGCGCATGCGCCCATAAGGAAGTAATGGAATAGTGGAATAAAGTCGTTATTTATGTTTTTTTCGCACAAAAAGTAGTCTCGTCGCTTGATAAACTTATAATTGAGCCGCTGTAGGCACATGGAATATTTAAACCTTTTCTTTAATGACTTTATGGGCCGTCAAGAGCCAGTCCCTTAGGCAGTCTACACTCTAAAAAATGCTGGGTTGTTTTAACCCAACTTTGGGTCAAATATGGACTAACCCAGCCGTTGGGTTACATTTTTACATTACATTTTTAACCCAACATTTCGGGTTTGTCCATATTTGACCCAAAATTGGGTTAAAACAACCCAGCATTTTTTAGAGTGTATGTAGGACTGATCCAGCTCTCAGATTCAATCAAAAATATCTTTATTTGTGTTCCGAAGATGAACGAAGGTCTTACGGGGTTGGAACAGCATGGGGGTGAGTAATTAATGACTTAATTTTCATTTTTGGGTGAACTAACCCTTTAATACAGCTTCGATGATTAATAGTATCAGTTCCCATTCCTCATTTTATTATCCTTAAATATTCAGTTTTATTTGGCAATATGACTTTTACGGAAGTAAAATGGGTTACAAACACCATTCCATGTTGCCTTCAAAGCCTTTTTTCCCTGTGGATGGTCCTTATATGGATGATCATGGCTGGGTTTTCTCCTAATAGTACTGTCAGTTGAAACACAGCTGGAGGGCAGGAGAATCATTGTGGAAACACTCAGCATCTGTGGTTGTTCACTTTGAACATCAACCTTACTCTGCTTTTGCCACAAGTACGCATTGTGACTTTGGGCTTCTTTGAAATCAATCGTAAATAAATTTAGGGATTTCATGTAATAATAATAAAAAAGTTTTAAAAGATTTGAACTTTTTAATGGTCAGAGGCATTCAGCTATTAAATGACTGATGAAATGAAGCTGATTAAGCAAATGTATTTATTAGATGTTTTTACTTTAGAGGCTAGAGAAGACAGCTGGAGAACTAAAGGTCAATCACAGGTTAAGACATGAAGTGTTATGTGTTTTGAGAAGTTGGTGGTAAGGTTGTTTTGATTAGTTGTACATGGTAAACGACTTGAAGAAGAATCGTTAGTGTTCTTCTTGTTCTGCTTTTGAGTCTTTGAAAGCCAATAGAACAGCTTGCGGGAAAGTTATAAAATGTGGCACACAGATAGTCTCAACTAGCCTAGTTAAAACCAGACCATTCTCAGTCGTAACTGCGTTATGGTCTGGCAAAGTGTCATAGACCAATCATTTCCAGAAGGGCGTCACCGACGGACGTCGCGGGTAGACCTAAAACCAATCAGAGCGATGAACGAGATGATGTATGCAGAGCGGCGGAGTGTTGTTCTTTGCTCGTTTTTTAACAAAAAGGAAACGTTAAAATCGCTTAAAACAGACGCGAGCTGATTCGCACAAGGTGATGTTCGACGGCGGCATCCATCTTTGTAATGTAGGCTACAAAATCTGCTTCAAAATCCCAGCAATGTCATCATCGTGTAAAGCCCGCCCCAACGTTTCTACTTGGTGCCGCGATTTCGAAGGATTGGAAATGGGCTTGAAAATCTAAATTTGCTGTAAGTTGTCTGGGTTTTCCCAGGCTAAGTCTCAACATTAGCTATAGCGATTTTGGAGTCTCTAACTCAATTGCTCTAGCGCCACCAACTGTCCACCTTTTTTCACTCATGTTAAAGGGGTCATGACCTGGCTTTTTAAATTTTATTATATTGGCGTATCGAGGTCAACTTATGACTTTCGCTTGGTTTTTACATTAAAAAACATCAAAATGAATAAGTAATAGGATATTTTCTACCCTAGATTTGAGCCCAGCTCAAAAACGCTCGGTTTTTATGGGCGTCTCGCATTGAAGACTTGGAAGTAAACGCCCACTGCTGTGAGTGGATAACGGTTTTGCATATTATAATGAGTTTCACTCTCGATCCGGTTTGTCATCACGAGGTAGGCATCTATGTTATTTAGCTATGCGTGTAATGCGTGAATCGGTGGGCGGGGCTAAATCGGCCGTGTTGAAGTAGGTGTTGATCTTCTTCTGCGGGGGTGGGGTTTTATCCTCTTTGACGTCATAGTTCCCCACTTTGAAAAACGAGTCGTTTGCTGAGCCTGGTGTCAATAAAAGCTTTTATTGGACTAACAAGGACGTTTTCAGTTCCGAAACTTACAGGATATTCTTATAATATGATGACCTCTTAGATGTCAAAAGCTCAAGGAGAATTTGATTTCTCAGTTCATCACCCCTTTAATGCTAGGACATTCTTTTCCGAACTCTACAAAAGAAGATATATTATTTCTGTGCATACAGACTTTCATTCCATGGACAAAAACAGTTTCATTTACTTGTAATTTTTCAGTGAAGTGCTTGTAGTAAGAAAGTTCAGTCACATGGAATATATTAAAACTCTTGGAGCACACCATTTATACTGTGCTTCAAGTAGTCATAACTTTACATTGATCTCTTTGTTTTTTGCTTAATCCCCCTTAATCGGGCCTCTTGCCTCCATCTCTGATGGGTTGTCCTCTTCATACAGAGGATTGTTTACAGTGCTAACAGCTTTTTTCAAGAGGCACAGCACTTATGTCAAGAGCTTCTGATGACACAAACACATGGGTTGTGTGGACACGTATGAGTTTCGATGCTTGAATAATAGCCTGGCACCTACAACATGCTGCAACAATACATCTTCTGTTCCATGACTCAAAATCCCAAACTTAGATGATCCTCCTCCCAGTCTTGTCATGAGCTATAACTAACTGCCAATACCAGTTTTCTGTATTTAACTTGTTTTTCTGTCATGCAGACTTTGCTTGGATGCTGTCAAAGCACTGTACCGTGGTCTCGAAAAATTAGTAGCAGGATGAGGTTGAAAGAGGAGCAGATGTCAGGCTCTGTGTTTATTTGCGTTTCAAGAGGGGGGTGTTAGTGTGGGAAAGCTCCTCTCTACGGTTGGGATCAATGTGGGAGAGATAAGCTCATGATGTGGCCTTGGTCAAGCATGGATGAAAACTGTTTTGGTGTGTGAACTTCCTCCCATGTTGTAATTTCAACACAACATGAGTCTCAGCAAGGTCACTATATGAGAACTCTGTTTTTTTCCCCTCTCCCCGTGTGCCTGGGATGCTCTCTCTGTGCATACTACACTAAAAGCCTTTGGGAATTTAACTGGGTCCTGATCTAAATTTTCCCATTAGGTCTGCGGGTTTAGCGTGGGAATTGAAAGCAGAGATGAGTTAATGTGGGACACAAGGCATATAGCAAGGCTGTGATTTAGAAAATGCCTCAGAGGCGCATCCATAGTAGGTGAGATATTAAATCAAAATGACAGAACAGACGGATTTGTAATCTCTTTCGACACCCCTGTGTTTTCTAAATCCTTGATGCACATTGCCTGATAAGAGCTTTGTGAGAAAGGTAAACTGACTCCATCTGATCCTGTCAGCATCTTCCTATTTTGACTTTGCTATCATGTCTATTTCCACACTTTTTTCCTTTAACAAACTCCGTTACAGTACCTGTCAAAAATACAGTAAAATTTTAAAATATTATTACATTTTAATAAAATTGTTTTCTCTTTTAATGCATTTAAAAATGTAATTTATTCATGTGCGAAGCTGAATTTTCAGCATTATTACTCAAAGAATCCTGAAAAAAATAGAACAATTTCCACAAAAATGTTAAGCGGCACAACTTTTAATATTGATAAATGATAAAATAATTATAAATGTAACCTGAGCATCAAATCATCATATTCGAGTTATTTCTGAAGGATCATGTGAGTAATGAGTAATGATGCTGATACAGCTTTGATCACAGGAACAAATGACATTTTAAACCCATTTTAGAAAACAGTTATTTTAAATTTATAGTAAAATTATTTTGCAATTTTACTGTTTTTACTGTATTTTCAGCCCGTTCTCATCCCAAGGCGTCATCTAACTGACGCTTTTGACCATGCGTCAACTTCCGACGCACATGGCACCCAGACACGCCTCCTAGTGGTCTAACCCTAACCCTACCCCAGACCTAAACCTAAACCAGTTAGATGACGCACTAGGATGAGAATGCGTTGGTATTTTTGATTCAATCAATGCAGCCTTGGTGATCATAAGATGCTTCTTTCAAAAAATAATAATAATAAAGTTATACTGTTATCAAACTGTTGACAGGTACTGTATGTTGTAAAATTTGTCATTTAAGGATGAGCAATGTCTTCAAAGCAGCTCAAATTTATCTTAGTGGCCCACAGTGTAACACATAAAATGTAAAGTGCCAACCTTTGGCAATTCAACTCTCTCAGTTCCTCTCATATGGTAGCTGACAGTCCGGACCGAGCATATATCACTTGTTTCTGTATAGGCAAGCAAGCACAAGCGTGAAGCTATTTTTTTTATTTTCTTGATTCATTATACAGCTTGAAGAGGGAACCCAAGGCAAATTGTGTGTCATTTAAATCAGGCTGTGTGATATTTGACTTTTCTGATGTTTTAAACCACCAGTGATCTGAAATCCTCATTTACCTACAATAGAAACGGCACTGCAAAAACCCAAGCAAGGCCTTGTGTTGATATCAGCAATGTTTTGTCTGGAAAAGGTATAAGAGCATATTGAACAAAAAGAGGTCATGAACTGCTTTTATTTCATGTGAAGACTAAATATTAAGAGTTTTACACATTTCCGGGCTAATTGTGATCATCATTTGAACAAACCTAATATTTGTTAAGAATATAAAAACTTCACTTGTGTAATTGTTTGATTAACAGTTTTACAAAAAAAAAAACTAAGCTGGTAGTGGTATTTATTTTTAGTTGTTGATTATTACATCTATATAAAACCCTGTTGTTCATTTTTTTTTTATTCATATTTTCATAATGTACCAAGAACCATTATCTGACAGAATTTTATTTAATATGTACTGGAAAATGGACATTATATTTTAAATAAACCCAAATTAAATTGGATCTGATCAAATCTAAATACGATAAAATCAATGGCGTATGATTTTAGATGAATAGGTGCTCCTATTGACTAAATAGGTATGAAGACTGCTTCCCAGAAATTCCCTAATATCAGACTGATCTCATGAAATGGCGTGTGTATGACACGGCAATTTGTATTTCCATTTTTGGCATGCTATCAACGCATAATCGCTTTTCAGCATGTTTATTAACGCCGTTGACTTAACGTTACATTACTGTAAATATATGACCTACCCCAACCCCGTCCCTAAACCTACCCGTCACTGGGGTTAATACCATTTATGAGTCTTCCCCTACCATCCTAGGAAAAAAAATATCGCTCCCCAGATGTAGATCTACATTTCGCTCGGACATTTAACGGCGTAGACGTACACGCAAACAGCTAGCTAAAAAAAAATATTGTTGGTTTAACTTAAAAAATGAACCTGGTTGCCTTAAAATTTCAAGTTCATTGAAATGGAAAAATTGTAGTTAATACAATGAAGGAGATTGATTTAATCATCATAAACTCAAAATATTATGTTATCTGAACCACATAAATTAAGTTGATTTGTCAAAAGAAAAAATGTTGTGATTACAAATCATGAACATATTTATTTTTTTACAGTGTATAGATAACATGCCACTTGACTTGAAAGTGGTGTGTATGTTTACGCAAAAGTCATGATGTCATGTTGTCATTGTAAAGGTATTCATATACCAGTAAGTGATATTGGGCCATTGTTGCCCTATGATGAAGAAGTCTTCAGGCGGCAAAAAATTGCACAGCTCCCAGCATGAGAAACGTGGTTTTCTCACGGTGCCCATGTTACTCCGAGATAAACATTGAGCACTCATTCAGAGAGATATAAAACCCCAATCTGGCCTCATATGAGAAAGGGACAGAAAAGATTGGAGCGGGGTGGACTAAAAAGAAGAAACTGCTCCAATGTGGCATGTAACTGTAAACAGAACTAGAGCTCTTTGGTGCACCCTGTGTGGTCTCCGTCTTCCTTCTCAGCAGTACAGCTCTACTGCGAGCTTGTGTGAGGAAAGGGGAGAGGTCCAATAAACAGGCCTTTTTGATGCAGGCACAACCCTCTGCCAAATCCTCCTTTTGTCTCGGCACAGACAGGACAGCCATCTCGCAGTCTCTTCTGAATCCATTCCTCTTAGCTGCATTTTTTTTTCAAGCCCTGCTGCGCACAACCTGCAGAACAGAGACAGAGAAGAGAGCTTTCTTTATCCATATATCTTTCAGTCTACTTTGTGTGTACATATTTTGAAGACACATTTTTACCCAGAATTTTGTTAAAACTGACAAAAACTGCCTTTTTGGCAACATCTGGGGTCTCCTCATCTAAAACATATAGTATTTATAATCTCGTTGGAATGTCCCCATGTAGACAGCCAAGTAAACGTGTGTTTTTGTGTGTGTACTTACAGGTTTTCTTTGTCTTGTGCTGAAACATCGTACAAGCATCCACCCATTATGAGTATTGTGTCCAACCAAAGCACATGATGTCTATCTATCTCGGGCCCAGTTGTTTCACAATGTTTCATAAACCTGGTTTTAACAGGTCTGTAAAACTAATCAAAGTTGACCAAGCATTCCTCTCCAGTTGAAACGATTGTAAATATAAAATGAGGATAAGAAAATCTTTGTTGAGTAAAGCAGTGTTCCATGAAGACATTTTTACTTGAAAGCTCCTTCTTGCAAAATATGATTTAAAGCTCCAATTACATATCATAAATTTTCTCTTCGTATTTTAGCTCAGGGCCTATTTTTGAGGGCCAAGGATATTGAAAAGACTTTTACAAGTTCTGTTCCACTTGTTTGCCATCTCATATGAGCTATGGTTTGGCTCAGGCTCTTGGTATATCAGACCAACTGGCTCAGGTGCAAGTGCACAATATATCTTTTTGCTCTCACTAAAAGGAAAAGTACATGCTTCCCATTATTAAAGCTTCCCAATTTTAACATTGAGCTAATTTTTGTTTGTACATTTGGAGTGCTGTCAGTACAAACAAAAACGACAAAAATCGGTGTTGCCTACACCGTGTTATCGTCTTTTTAAAATTCGCACCCTGTTGACTTCAATGGGGCATGTTCTAAACCTGCTTTAGCCTCTTAACATCCTTGATTTGTCATTACGAGTGCACAGCCATGTGAGTGGTGTTATTAAGAGTGACCACGGTCAATCTGACTGCAGTAGATGTGAAAGATATTAAAGGGTTGATGAACTGAGAAATCAAATTTTCCTTGAGCTTTTGACATCTAAGAGGTCATCATATTATAAGAATATCCTTTAGGTTTCAGAACTGAAAACGTCCTTGTTAGTCCAATAAAAGCTTTTATTGACACCAGCCTCTGAAAACGACTCGTTTTTCAAAGTGGGGAACTATGACGTCAAAGAGGATTAAAACACCACCCCCGCAGAAGAAGATCAACACCTACTTCAACACGGCCGGTTCAGCCCCGCTCACCGATTCACGCATTACACGCATAGCTAAATAACATAGATGCCTACCTCGTGATGACAAATCGGATCGTTCTACCGAGCAATACAGAATATTGTGCAGTGCCTGGTTGTGGAAGAAGACAGTCGCTGCATAAGCTTCCTCTGGATTCCAGGACTGCATGGATAAACTTTATTTTTAATGACGTTCCAGCTGATGAGGTAAAACATTGTCCATCTGTTCGCTCCATTTCACTGAGGATTGTTTTGTTAACAATTTGCAGACCAATTAAGTGTAAAGAACAGTGCTGTGCCGTCTATATTGGATCTGACAGGAATGGTGCAACACACGGACTCTGGGTCGAACATGTATGGGCGAATCATTCCGGTTGCCATTTTACAACATTGGACGTTTTCGAAACAATTTCCCCCAAGTGCATCGACGGGTGAGTTGAAACTCATTATAATATGCAAAACTGTTATCCACTCACAGCAGTGGGCGTTTACTTCCAAGTCTTCATTGCGAGACGCCCATAAAAACTGAGCGTTTTTCAGCTAGGCTCAAAACTAGGGTAGAAAATAGCCTATTACTCATTCATTTTGATGTTTTTGGATGCAAAAACCAAGTTGACCTCAGACAACAATATAATAAAATTTAAAAGCCAGTTCATGACCCATTTAATAAAAATGATGTTAATTCAGCCAGCTCCTCTTCTCGGTCGAAGCCCACAGTAGTCGATTGTCAAATTTGTGATCGCGATCATTAGTGAATATCATATCAAACCAACCACGGTGTGGTGTTCTGAGAATATCAGCTCAAATGGATAGTTCATCCGAATCAGATGTTGAACACACGGAGGAGGTTTGAGATGATATTCACTAATGATCGCGATCACAAACTCGACAATCGACTACTGTGGGCTTCGATCGGAAACAGGAAGCAAATAGAGGTATGTGAGCTGGCTGAATTAACATCGTTTTTATCATAATCTTTCACGTCTACTGCAGTCAGATTGACCGTGGTCACTCTTAATAACACCACTCACATGGCTGTGCACTCGTAATGACAAATCAAGAATGTTAAGAGGCTAAAAGCAGGTTTAGAACATGCCCCATTGAAGTCAACAGGGTGCAAATTTTAAAAAGACGATAACACGGTGTAGGCAACACCGATTTTTGTCGTTTTTGTCTATACTGACAGTACTCCAAATGTACAAAAAAAATTAGCTCAATGTTAAAATTGACTGGAGTTGTCCTTTCACAGTTTAAAAACAGTCATACTATAGTCATATCAGAGCAGAAACTGAATATCTCTAGTAACTACACCTGTCCCCCATGCGGTCCCAATGAACTTCTTTGCACCAAGCTGGAATGGCTCTCTGAGAGTAGGATTTAAAAGCAGAGATTTTCTTTAGTTTTTGTTCTCTCCCACTTGGCAGAAAGGGGGTTGGAGAGCTTCCAGTTGTCAAGGGGACTGTGATTATCACCATCAAATGCCATTTTGTTGAGTTGTTATTTCAAGTTAAGCCTAGTTCCTCTGGTTCTCTCTGTCCCTCCTAATTTGTGGAGCTAGCTTGAGGAAACTCTAAACTGAGCTTGGGATCAGATGCACTCCGCTTGCTTATTTCCCACAGTTGGGAGAAGGCGGCACAGGCCAGATATTTGACACTAATCATTCATTAATAGCGTAATGCAGCTCCTGGCCAAACCAATGAGACTGAGCCTGTGACAGCTGCTGGTATGTCTAAGCGAGAGATTCCAAGAATACACAAAAACACTGAGACAAAGAATAGAGTCTATTGTGAAGCCTCTTTTCTTTTTCAGAGCCTGCATTTCGTTCCATGTGATAGTTTCAAGATGGCGAGAGAAATATGGCAAGCCAACCAGGATGATAAAACTACCCAGCCAACACAGTCATGTGGGGCCCACATTGGTTTGACCTGGGCTATCTAACTGGGACCCAGCCAGTTTTGTCCAAGGTTTCCATGGTGGCCCCAGATGGGTTTGCCCAGATGAAATGAACACTGCTCAGTGTGCACACTACAGGCTGTTAAATGTAACACTGAATCAGTGTGGGAATTAATGAAATAATTAATTGATTGAATAATGATTGAGCATTATTGATGAGCACCTGATTTTAATAAGCAGAATCACTGAAGACAAGAGAAACACAAGAACTAATTGCAGCCACAGCCTTAAATGAAATCAACTGAAGATACAGTACATTAAATCTCATAAGATCTGATTACACAACTCCACAAACAGCATTACCAGCTTCACTTATTACTAACCAGATTTTCTTTATTTCTGGTAGACGTCTACAAAAGTTCCTATTGAAAATTAACTGAGGTTAAGATGTTGATTATTTATTGAAAATAATAGTTTGATTGATGAGTAGAATATAATGTAGTAGTGGCTTTCAGATGGACGATATGATGCAGATATGAGTGTTAAATTAACACTCAAGAGTGGTAAAGTTAATGAGATGATTAAGTGATTAATTGAGTGATGATTGAGCATTATTGAAGACACCTAAAGCAGAATCACTGAAGGAGAAAATCATAAATTGTAAGCCACCGTTATGGTGATCAGTGTTTGTTTTAGTTGGGCTCTTGACCCTTATATTATTAACTTTAGATTTTGTTTGGCTGTTTTATCTGAGTTATAACTGCCAGATGAACAAAGAAAACAAATGATCTAATGGTTTTAGTTATATTATGACAATCATCATTATAACTTTATCTTTGTGGTCTCTGCTGTTGGTTACAGTATAACTGTGATTCTGCATAAATATCCAGAGTTTGAGATATAATATAATGGATTTCTTAAAAGTTGTTTAAAAAAATCTCTCTTTTAGGCACACACAGACCTCAAGATTCAGTCAATGCTTCTCTACAACGGTGACGAGCAGAATATTCAATTAGGAAAAGTACATTACATAGGCAATTCAGATCATAATTTATTCATACCGCAATGCATGATGGGAGCCATTAATGAGTTGTGATTGGCAGCAGCCACTGCAACAAGGATTATTATTGCCACCACTGTTGAGATTCACAGGCTGATTATTGATGTCTGTGTTTCTAAATACATTCTGTTGAAAGTGATTTGATCAGAACAATTTATATTAAACGTTTTTGGATTATAAGAAATTATTGATAATCATACTCTCCATTAATCCCAGAGCTGTTCCTAACAAATTTAACCAAATCATCTGAATAAGTTTCAGTTTTCAGATCACAGCATGATTATGCCACAACATAACTAACACTATCAGATCATACTTTTCTATGTTCATTTGACTGTTATAAATCAATAACAGCAGACAAACAAAATTTAAAGTGGAAGTATAAGGGTCAAGGGCCCAACTAAAGCAAACACTGATCACTATCACGGTGACTTACAATTTGTGATTTTCTCCTTCAGAGATTCTGCTTGTTATCATCAGATGTCTTCAATAATGCTCAATGATCACTAAATTAATCACTTAATCATCTCATTAACTTTAACACTCCAGAGTGTTAATTTAACACTCATATCTGCATCATATCTTCCATCTGAAAGCAGGTGAAGGTGATTTACTACTAATCAAGGAACCGGCTTTACTGATTAGATGCGCATAACAATATCGTTCAATATATCACTTAGCCCTACACAAAATGTGTAAATGGTGTTTTAAAAATCATTTGATTAAAATGTGCTGGTTCTCTTGCTGTTGAATCACAACAATAAAACAAAATGAATAACATATTTGGAATAACATCCTGATGAGTTAAGCTACTACTTGATTATATTCTACTCATCAATCAGTTTATAGCATCTGAATGCATTTTCTTTTGCTGTTCTCAACATAACAATCAGATCCAACTGAGCAGAGAGAAGCCAATGTTAAAAAGTCAAGAGCCCAACTAAAGCAAACACTGATCACTATAATGGTGGCATCAAACCAAACTATTATTTTCAATAAATAATCAACATCTTAACCTCAGTTAATTTTCAATAGGAACTTTTGTAGACGTCTACCAGAAATAAAGAAAATCTGGTTAGTAATAAGTGAAGCTGGTAATGCTGTTTGTGGAGTTGTGTAATCAGATCTTATGAGATTTAATGTACTGTATCTTCAGTTGATTTCATTTAAGGCTGTGGCTGCAAGTAGTTCTTGTGTTTCTCTTGTCTTCAGTGATTCTGCTTATTAAAATCAGGTGCTCATCAATAATGCTCAATCATTATTCAATCAATTAATTATTTCATTAATTCCCACACTGATTCAGTGTTACATTTAACAGCCTGTAGTGTGCACACTGAGCAGTGTTCATTTCATCTGGGCAAACCCATCTGGGGCCACCATGGAAACCTTGGACAAAACTGGCTGGGTCCCAGTTAGATAGCCCAGGTCAAACCAATGTGGGCCCCACATGACTGTGTTGGCTGGGTATCAGATCAAATTCATGGAGACAGACACTCTCTTTCCTGCAGAGTGGGAAAGAATGAGATGTTGAAGGCATCATCATTTTTTTCCAGCAGAGATTGATTTAAGACACTGTTGTGTGTTTTGTATTTAGGATTTAGATTGAAATCAGGTTTTAATGTTTAGAAAGGAACTTTTTGTAAAGGGAGACTTACTCCTTGGGGTTTATTTTTTGGGAGATTTTACGCAGAAACTAAGGCCCCGTTTACACGAAGGGAAAACGCAGATATTTCCGTGTGGTTTGGCCTCTCGTTTACACGAAAACCCAATTTTTATCACAGAAAACGATTATTTCTAAAAACTCCGGCCAAAGAGGAAATTTCTGAAAATGCCGGTTATGTGTTGTTGTGTCAACTGGGAGAAACGGGGTTTTAGGTTCTCTCTTGTCGATTCTAAGGATTCTGATTGTCTTGCGTGGTTTTATCCTTCTCCCTACACTGCCGCCCATAGGTTTGGCATAGTTATGATGGCGCTCGGCTGCGTATTTATGCGGGTGTGAACTAGTTCTGTGAACTACGAACACAGATAGAGTCCGCCTGCTGCAGAGAATTTCAACAATGGCAATTTCTCCTGAACGAAATCTCCGAATCAGACGAGCACACGGATGTTTGTGTTGTGATAGTTTCGCCTGACTGAACATCCAGGTATCATGCAGTAATTCACCATATAGAAATAAATACAAACGAGGCCCAGATAGCAAACTGACATTGAATCAACGTGGAAATATGACATCGAAACAACGTTGATCTGACATTGTTTTGCTCATCGAATTAACGTTGAACCAACGTCAGATGCGTCATTCTTTCAAAACTAACGGAAAATCAACTTGAAATCAACGCGTTGTTTCAACGTTATGAAAGCAAACCAATTTTCGATTTCATTTAGCTTTGAAGAATGCCGCGTCTGACGTTGGTTCAACGTTAATTCGATGAGCAAATCAACGTTGTTTCAATGTCATGAGAGACGTCGTTTCCACGTTGATTCAATGTCAGTTTGCTGTCTGGGGGAGTAATTCACTAATGACTTTGCCAATGTAACGTTAACAGGATTTGTTGTTGTGGGAAGAAGGAGGCAGGAACCGGCGAACATTTAAGCATTTTAATAGTAAAATGAACAAATACAAAACGAAAGTATAAGCCAGCAGCTCCTCATTGGCGACTGCTGTAACGTTACTCACAATAGAAACAAAACACAACATAAAATCAGGCCTGTTTCTCTCTCTCGATCTGCCGTCGTCGCTCCTAATTTTATGCTTTCGCTCCTCTGTTAGAGATACGAGACTGGCGCGCGGTGTCTTTCATTATAACTCACGCCACTGGACTCGCGCCGTCCTCTTACGTCCCTCGCCCTCGATCGTCCTGCTCGCCACAGCCAACTAACTAGAAATTTTGTGAAATTAATTTCAAACTCTGGTGACAGCTAACATTAGCCTTGTAGACAGAAGAGTTATTTCTCTGTTTGCGCTGTTCCGTATTAGTGGGTGTGGCTTGCGGAGCTGTGCAATGTGGTGCATTGTGGGATTTGGTGTCTTACATACAAATGCGCCCATCAGTTATTTTCTCTTTTCTCGGTCAAGAGGGCACCAAATTCAAAAAGTCTTTTACATTTCGACTACATATATGATCCACTTTCAATAAAGATTAATGTTGAAATGGGTGAAATGCTCCTTTAATATCAAGAATACTTGAAAATATCAATGCGCCTGCGAGGGCTCAAGATTTTGTCTTTTATCTGGTCATCAAGCAAGATTCGGCAACAAACTGGGGTTTTCAACTAAAACCTTAAGCCAGGAACACACCAAGCCGACGGTTGGCCGTCTGGTAGATTTTGGGCGTCGGCCAACTAAGTTTCCTCGGTGTGATACGCACAGTTCCGTGCCGTTGGCTGAAAAAAGTCCTCGTCGGCTTTGTTTCGTCGGGCCGTTGAGGAAAAAAAGAACTCTGATTGTGTGTTTAGCTTAGTGAAAGAGTCATTGCACGAGAATAAACGCAAAACAGCAATCAAAGAAGCAAAAACGGTAAAGATGGAAGGCTGTTCTTATGTTACGTCTTCTTAACTGAGTGTTCCTTGGCGAATATTTCAATATTAACATGAGCGAAGTGGAATAAAGAAAGTGTTTAGCGGGATTGATATTCAAAACGGTAAGGACGCACTGCTTTGTTTACGTTATGTGCAACGGTTTTCCTTTTTGAATGACGAAAATATAGACTAATATATCTGCAGAAATAGACAGTTGGTTCATTAAACGCAGGCGCAGAACGCACATTCTAGCTGACAGTCGCCGGTAGTTCTCTCGGTGTGTTCAAGTGCAGCTTTTTACCTCGACGAGAGGCGACAACACAGTTGGCTTTAATCAGCGCTAGTTCGTTGGCGTCTGCTTGGTGTGTTCCGGGCTTTACAGAGACAGATCCAGGGTTAAGAGCTGTGTTATCCAGCCACCAGTTAGCACATATCCACAATGAACCACCATTTTGAGTTCTGATAGGACTTTGTGTTATTGGAGAGTTCAGAGCACAGCAGTTATTTAATCGTCGACTGAACCCAAGATCTTTCGTGGTTAAGTCATGTCTGGCCTGTGACGTACTAATCTCAGAGGTTTATGACACTGTGAAGGATTTTTGCCAGCATAGTCTTCTAAAAAAGTGTCAGGCATTTCAAGGTTCTGTTATGACTGACAACAACTTGGATTACTTTAACATTTGAAAAAACATACACACCCGTAAAGATATGACTTCTATAACAAATTTTTTTTCTCATTAATAGCTTTCGTAAACATCTGGGGTTAAAAGTCAACTCTAAGGCACGCTAGATTTTTTTTCCATGGGTAGTGAATGGAAAAAATGCATGGCCTTTGGCACCTCTTCCCTCTTCACTCCAGCCTCTTGAGATAGGGATGCAATAAGGCCTGATTTGACTTGAGGGTTGTGGGCTTGCATGGACTGTGAAAGTCCATTTATAAAAAGATTGGTTTAAATAAGCAGTGGAAAAGAGAGCAGCACTTTCCCACAGTCATACAGAAAGCCAGCATGACCGGTCCTGAGGCCTGTACACTGCAATCCCCCTGCGGACACACTGTGAAAGCACTCGAGCATGGAGCCATTGCCTGCTCCATTTACCCTGACTGAGAGTAAGTGTGTGTGTGTTTGAGGAGGGGGACTCCTGCTCCCATCCGAAAGCGAGAAGGATCGTTGAACATGCATGCTTTACATATTCAGTGTAGTAATCATAGCTTCACTAAGAATGACCATACGAGTGGCGGACGATCTTTTTGAGGGATTCCACTCCCAGGATGGAAAAGAACAAAGAATATGCGTAAAGTGCAAAGCTGCTGCTACACTCCCGCCACCTGTTACTGACCAGAACATGCGTGAAAATGAACTTGGCCTGAAACGCAGGGATCACTTACAACTAAAAGCCTCCCTGAAATCTCTCAAACTCTCGGCCGTGCCGTTTCCCCCCCACTCCTTTAGCCGTTTTTTTTTTTGTACGGCTATCTGATATCAGCTACAGTGCGCCATTTGTCTTTTACGTTAACATAGTTCTTTTAAGTTTTCCTTCTCCGTCTTGGTGACTGACATTTGGGAATTGAGTTTTTGAAGAGGACTTATTGTAGATTAAAATACACATTTAACAGTGACCCACAGCAATTTACCTCAAAGCATGAACAGCATCAGGCCTCGTTCAGATGGCGGATCGCATTTCAAAAGTTCATGTCTCGTTCTGCATACACCTGTAGCTTTCATGTTTTACCCACCGCAATCTCTTGCTGTGGCTCAACTTCTCATTTAGACATCTCAAATGCACATTTAGTTGAGCAACTCCCAAGACAAATCACTTCTTTGCTGGAGAGCACAAAGCAATGGGTTCATCGAGCATTCTTTAAGAACTAAATGCAAAACAGTCCTCATAGGCAGCATGTTGGCACGCATTATTTAATCAGTTCTGGGCAGCTGTTCTGCAGCATGACGTCCGTTCAGTTTCCATTCAGCATGCAAGCGCTATGGGAACTACAGTCCACTTCATGTACAGCAAAGGTGAACGTTACTCGTTCCTTTAAAGGAGTAGTTCACTTTTAAAAAGACTTTTGCTGATAATTTACTCACCCCCATGTCATCCAAGATATCCATGTCTTTCTTTCTTCAGTCGAAAAGAAATTAAGGTTTTTGATGAAAACATTCCAGGATTTTCTCCATATAATGGACTTCAATGGGAACCAAACGGTTCAAGGTCCAAATGAGAGTTTCATTGCAGCTTCAAAGGGCTTTAAACGATTTCAAACGATGAATAAGGGTCTTATCGAGCGAAGCCATTTCAAAAATAAATAAAAATCTATGTTTAATGAGCACAAATGGTCGCCTTGCTCTGTGCTGTGATGAGCGTTCGTGACTCTCCTGTTCCAACTCGTTCATCAAAATGAACGAATCTTTTTTCGAGTCATGACTCGAAGGGTCCTAGATAAGACCCTTATTCATCGCCTGGTGTCGTTTAAAGCCCTTCTCATTTGGACCTTGAACCGTTTGCTTCCCATTGAAGTCCATTATATGGAGAAAATCCTGGAATGTTTTCATTAAAAACCTTAATTTCTTTTCGACTGAAGAAAGAAAGAGGACATCTTGGATGACATGGGGGTGAGTAAATGATCAGCAAAAGTTTTTTTTAAAAGTGAACTACTCATTTAACTGTAGACTTTGGTTGTGCTCCAGGACTATCTCTGTAGTCATGTGTTTTTGAATGGCCTCATTACAGATTTGCTGTGTGCGGTGTGGCCTGCTGGTTCAGTTTCCTGCAGTTTAGTGTGTGAGCTTGTTTCTTTACACTGACATGTTGCATCAATCTAGTGCCTATAAGGAATCATATCTTAAACCATGTTTCCTGACTTTCTCCTTCTAAGCGGGAAAAACCCTCAGATGGAATTTTTTTTCCTCCTTTCAAATCTTCTCTGCTTCCCACAGACGCCCCCAGCTTGATGACTTTGACTTCCCACATTTAAGGATGGCTAAAAAAAGCATCTTCAAATTGCAACCAGAAGTTACATTTAACCCCCTTTCTCGTTTACGAGGCCGAAGGGCTCTAAACACTGGGAACTGCTGCTCTCATAGGCCTATTTAAGCCTCCTTAGAGTGTGAGAAATCATGTAATTGTAACTTCACCTCTAATAACGGTAAAATATTAATCAGGAAGCCAGAAATGGGAATAGTGTCTGAGATTCTCAAAGCAAAAACAAACAATTGTGACAGCTAAAGAGCGAGTTTTCTAGTGGAGGAGAATTGTGGCCCATGTCAATGCAGGGGTCAGAGGCAGCCTCCCACAGGACCTCACTGAAGGATTAAGTGAGCCTGTTTAATGAGATCACTTCCTGTGGAACATTAAGCAGTGGTGAGAACGCCACCAGCAATATGGAGCAGCACAGGAGGCTGTCAAGGGGATGTGAACTTCCCACACTCATTACCTATACCATTTTGAAATAATGCAATACATTTATTAGATAAAATCATTTAATCAATAAAAGAAATTCTAAATTTGAAAATTCCGTCATCATTTACTCATGTTGTTGCAATCTTTCATTAATTTTCGAAACACAAACGAAGATATTTTAATATAAGAGATTTCTATCCCTCAGTTCACGTCACTACCACATTGTTGCTTCAAAAAGTTCATAAAGGAATCTTAAAATTGAATCTATAGGAATTAAGCGTTTAAATTCAAACTTTTCGGAAAAAAAAATCTTCAAATGCTTTATATAATGAACAGATTTAATTTAGGCTTTATTCACATTCCTCAATGCACACATCAGTTGTGTGGAAGTTCAAGAATATTTGCTTGACGTGTGCGAGAACCAATGAGGTTCATTCTTGTGTTACGCAGCACGTTTGAACTTCTGTAAGAACCAATGAGGTTCATTCTCGTGTTACGCAGCACGTTTGACCTTCTGCGAGAACCAATGAGGTTCATTCTTGTGTTACGCAGCACGTTTGAACTTCTGTAAGATCCAATGAGGTTCATTCTCGTGTTACGCAGCACGTTTGAGATTCAGCAAGAACCAATGAGGTTCATTCTCGTGTTACGCAGCACGTTTGACCTTCTGCGAGAACCAATGAGGTTCATTCTCGTGTTACGCAGCACGTTTGAACTTCTGTAAGAACCAATGAGGTTCATTCTCGTGTTACGCAGCACGTTTGACCTTCTGCGAGAACCAATGAGGTTCATTCTCGTGTTACGCAGCACGTTTGACCACCTGCGAGAACCAATGAGGTTCATTCTCGTGTTACGCAGCACGTTTGACCTTCTGCGAGAACCAATGAGGTTCATTCTTGTGTTACGCAGCACGTTTGAACTTCAGAAAGAACCAATGAGGTTCATTCTCGTGTTACGCAGCACGTTTGAACTTCTGTAAGAACCAATGAGGTTCATTCTCGTGTTACGCAGCACGCTTTAACTTCTGCAAGAACCAATGAGGTTCATTCTCGTGTTACGCAGCACGTTTGACCTTCTGCGAGAACCAATGAGGTTCATTCTCGTGTTACGCAGCACGTTTGACCTTCTGCGAGAACCAATGAGGTTCATTCTCGTGTTACGCAGCACGTTTGACCTTCTGCGAGAACCAATGAGGTTCATTCTTGTGTTACGCAGCACGTTTGAGCTTCAGCAAGAACCAATGAGGTTCATTCTCGTGTTACGCAGCACGCTTGAACTTCTACGAGAACCAATGAGGTTCATTCTCGTGTTACGCAGCATGTTTGACCTTCTGCGAGAACCAATGAGGTTCATTCTTGTGTTACGTAGCATGTTTGAACTTCTGCGAGAACCAATGAGGTTCATTCTCGTGTTACGCAGCACGCTTGAACTTCTGCGAGAACCAATGAGGTTCATTCTCGTGTTACGTAGCATGTTTGAACTTCTGCGAGAACCAATGAGGTTCATTCTTGTGTTACGCAGCACGTTTGAGCTTCTACGAGAACCAATGAGGTTCATTCTCGTGTTACGCAGCACGCTTGACCTTCTACGAGAACCAATGAGGTTCATTCTCGTGTTACGCAGCACGTTTGACCTTCTGCGAGAACCAATGAGGTTCATTCTTGTGTTACGCAGCACGCTTGAACTTCTACGAGAACCAATGAGGTTCATTCTCGTGTTACGCAGCACGTTTGACCTTCTGCGAGAACCAATGAGGTTCATTCTTGTGTTACGCAGCACGTTTGACCTTCTACGAGAACCAATGAGGTTCATTCTCGTGTTATGCAGCACGTTTGAACTTTCACGAGAACCAATGAGGTTCATTCTTGTGTTACGCAGCATGTTTGAACTTCTGCGAGAACCAATGAGGTTCATTCTCGTGTTACGTAGCATGTTTGAACTTCTGCGAGAACCAATGAGGTTCATTCTCGTGTTACGCAGCATGTTTGAACTTCTGCGAGAACCAATGAGGTTCATTCTCGTGTTACGCAGCTCGTTTGAACTTCTGTGAGAACCAATGAGGTTCATTCTCGTGTTACGTAGCATGTTTGAACTTCTGCGAGAACCAATGAGGTTCATTCTTGTGTTACGTAGCATGTTTGAACTTCTGCGAGAACCAATGAGGTTCATTCTCGTGTTACGCAGCACGCTTGAACTTCTACGAGAACCAATGAGGTTCATTCTCGTGTTACGTAGCATGTTTGAACTTCTGCGAGAACCAATGAGGTTCATTCTTGTGTTACGCAGCACGTTTGAGCTTCTACGAGAACCAATGAGGTTCATTCTCGTGTTACGCAGCACGCTTGACCTTCTACGAGAACCAATGAGGTTCATTCTCGTGTTACGCAGCACGTTTGACCTTCTGCGAGAACCAATGAGGTTCATTCTTGTGTTACGCAGCACGTTTGACCTTCTACGAGAACCAATGAGGTTCATTCTCGTGTTACGCAGCACGTTTGACCTTCTGCGAGAACCAATGAGGTTCATTCTTGTGTTACGCAGCACGTTTGAGCTTCTGCGAGAACCAATGAGGTTCATTCTCGTGTTACGCAGCATGTTTGAACTTCTGCGAGAACCAATGAGGTTCATTCTCGTGTTACGCAGCATGTTTGAACTTCTGCGAGAACCAATGAGGTTCATTCTCGTGTTACGCAGCACGCTTGAACTTTCAAAAGAACCAATGAGGTTCATTCTCGTGTTACGCAGCACGTTTGAACTTCTACGAGAACCAATGAGGTTCATTCTCGTGTTACTCAGCATGTTTGACCTTCTGCGAGAACCAATGAGGTTCATTCTCGTGTTACGCAGCACGCTTGAAGTTTCAAAAGAACCAATAAGGTTCATTCTTGTGTTACGCAGCACGCTTGAAGTTTCAAAAGAACCAATGAGGTTCATGCTCGTGTTACGCAGCATGTTTGACCTTCTGCGAGAACCAATGAGGTTCATTCTCGTGTTACGCAGCACGTTTGAAGTTTCAAAAGAACCAATAAGGTACATTCTTGTGTTACGCAGCTCGTTTGAACTTTCAAAAGAACCAATGAGGTTCATTCTAGTGTTACGCAGCACGCTTGAAGTTTCAAAAGAACCAATGAGGTTAATTCTCGTGTTACGCAGCACGCTTGAAGTTTCAAAAGAACCAATGAGGTTCATTCTCGTGTTACGCAGCACGCTTGAAGTTTCAAAAGAACCAATGAGGTTAATTCTCGTGTTACGCAGCACGCTTGAAGTTTCAAAAGAACCAATGAGGTTCATTCTCGTGTTACGCAGCACGCTTGAAGTTTCAAAAGAACCAATGAGGTTAATTCTCGTGTTACGCAGCACGCTTGAAGTTTCAAAAGAACCAATGAGGTTCATTCTCGTTTTACGCAGCACGTTTGAGTTTCAGCAAAAACCAATGAGGGTTGTTCTTGCGCGTCAAGCAAGCACAGCTGATCTTCTGTTTACGTTCGCTGATCAATGTTTATATGTGAATAAAAGCCGAAATTAAAACGTAAAAAATTTATTTAATTAATCATCTAAAATTTTGACTCTAAACCCCCCAAAGAAAATTTGCACTAAACCACTCAAATCATATGGATTAGTTATACGATCTCTTTATGAACTTTTTGATGTGACAAATTGGTAGTTGGGTGTCAATGGAAGGACAGAAATCTTTCAGATATCTTTTAAAATGTTTTAATTTGTGTCTCGAAGTCTTACATGTTTGTAACAACATAAGGTGCATTTTTGGCTGAACTAACCCTTTAAGGAATTGCATTAATCCCATCCATCCATCTGTCCTTCATTTAAACTTGTTTTTTTTTTTTAAAGTAGTTATATGATGTTTAACACATTTGAATTCTTTCTCACATTCAAATTTGAATTACAATTCTGCAGCCTGCTTGCCATCACAATTAAAATTCAGGAATTGAAATATAGTTTAAAAAAGGAATCCTCTAATCAATTCCTTATAGATTTGAAAAACACTAAGACTTCACAGATTTGTTAAAAGCCGGTATTACGCAACCAAATCATTTCTAGTGAGAATAGAAGCGTTGAAGAAGTTTGCTGATACAGCTGATGATTACAGTTCAAAGGTTTGTGTTCAACATTGTGGCTTGTTCTGATTTGATGGCTAATAGACTACAAGTGGTAAATGTGTCCCATCATGTCTGCCTCTCATCTGAGCTCTCCAGGCGGCTCTTGGAACCTGATCTCTGTGAGACACTCATAACAGATTGTCACTCACACTCTCAGCCCGGCTCTTGGAAAGCGCAACAACTTGCCTCAGTTATAATCACACTTTCACACAATTCATGGAGGCCCTTGCAGAGTAATAGGGGAAAGATGTTTGAAAGCATAAAGTTTAAACTGTTTTCTTCTCACCTGTATTGGGAAACCCACATTAGCCAACTTTAAGATGTGAGGGCATCATCTGTTATTGAATGTTATCAACCCTAACCCAACAGACAGGTGAAGCTGAATGACAACAATGCTGTTTTTGAAATCTCTGTCACTGCTCTTTTTTAGATTACCAAATCTGGATTATCAGTGCATTAAATGGGGTTACATTGCTTGATGTTGACTGCTAGCCTACAGTATGTCAAGAACAACAGGTAGAAGAGTCAATGTGGGGTCACTTTATTTGAAGAGGAAGAAAACATTTTGTTTTTAAGGCTGATTTATACTTGCTATGTCATAGGCTTTTCATGTTGGTTTTGACTATTTTGCAAGTGACTGAGCACTACATCGAAACTAATGTATCCATTTAAAAAAATGTAGCCTAGAGTTGCAAAGTAACACCGTTTAGGCCAATTTAGGGGTGGGTGGAATGAAATCCAATCTTTATTGAATTATTTTGTCTTTGTTATATAAAACGATGTGCATTACAAATGAAATGAACAGTGCTTTATTTTTTTTTCAGAGTATGTGTATTTAACAGTAGTGTTCAAATAAGAAATTAAATAAACAAATGTTAAAAAAACACTATAGAAACTATAAATTATATACACTCTGAATCTTATCAAAGCTACGTTATTAATGGAAGAGCAGTAAGAGATTTCTCTTTGCATTTTGTTGTTTGATTAACATTAATGACAGGATGACAATAGCCGGTTTTTAGGCTGCTGTCACTTTAAGACCGAATGCATGGATCTAAGGCTACGGTCACACTGCAGGGCTTAATGCTCAATTCCGATTTTTTTGAAAAAATTCGATTTTTTTGCAAGGCCGTTCACATTTCCAATTAAATGCGACCTTTTGTGATCTCCTGTGTGAACGTGAAATGACCCAGAAGTGACCCGCATGCCCAGAAGAGTAATCAACGGTCAACGACGTCATTGCCACAGCCCATATACAAACACAGACAATAATTATTTTATCGACGGGCAAAGTTTGCACATAAATGTACGATTTTTCCGATCCTCACCGACCTCGTCATAAAACCCGTTTAATTGATAGTGCGTGTCCTCGGCGCTCCTTGCTTTTTGTCACCGGCGGCCGCGGTGCGACACTGGTGGCTGGTGTTGCCAGATTGGGTATTTTTTCGCTACATTTTAAGGCATGTATACATGTGTTTTAGCCAGGTTTTCGCCTGGAAGGCTCTATAGAAATCTGGCACCCTACTGTACGAAGTTATACTGACAGAGAGCACACGTTCACAGACACCAGAATGAACGTGTTCACAGTAATGTTTATCAGGCAGTAATACAGTATGTTTATGCACTATCGTTCATTGAACGCGTTCAGGCACAACACTGGGGAAGAGACACGTCTGCAGTGGCCCATAACAGTGGAAGAAACGCGTTGGAGTTAGCGTGTTGGCTGGCTACAGGTGCGTGCAATGACGTGCGGGTCGGATATATGTGACCTGGCCGTTCAGATTGAAGTCGCATTTCAAAAGATCGGATGCATATCGGATTTGGACCACATACCCAAGTGGCCTGGGCCGCATTTGAAAAGATCGGATCTGTGTCGTTCAGACTGTCATGAAAAAATCAGATACAGGTCGCATAGGGGCAAAAAAATCGGAATTAGGTCGTTTCAGCCTGCAGTGTGAACGTAGCCTAATACACAGATCCGGTTTTCTCCCAACTGTTTTCGTTTCCTTAAGACATAAACGACTGTGTTTATGTTAACCTCATGTGTATCTGACAGTTTAAACACAATCAAATGTGAAAGATAACTTTAGTTAACTTAAATTTAGCACTCAAACACTGTTTGACAGGCTTTTAGTGTGTGTGTGTGCGCATAAAAGATTTTGTGATTGTGAATAACTGCACTTTCATGTGAGCGTAACCCTAAATCTGTGTTAACTTGTGATGTGTTGACTTGTATGTTGGGACAGAGGCGTCAGAACTGCGACTGATAGAACTGCATAGAATGCAGCGATGCTACAATATTTCTCCAAAAGCAGATTGTGGAGACATTTTAATCGTTCATGATCAAAAATCCTGATATTGCACACCCCTAATCTAATTCTAATTTCAGAATCAACGTCCCATTTTCAAGATTCGATCTAATCCGATCTAACTTTTGAACAACTTGGCCTTGCTGAGGATTAACATGTTTTGGTGTTTGTTGAGGAGTTTGAGAAAGGGGAGAAAAGATCAGAATTATGGTTATACAGTATATATGGAGCTGTAAGATTATAATCAGGGTTGGGAACAGAGAACTGGTTCTTGAACCGGTTCTTTTTAATGAAAAATATACAGCACTACCAGTTTAGTCCAAACCCCTTATGAATCACAACGATTACTGAACTAATTGACTCACGTACTGAACTGCAAGTTAGCTCATTTATCAGTTCTAGAGAAACAGGAACTGTTCTGTTGTAAGGCTTGTGAGACTTAAATTAATGCTGTTGCCTGAGTTTACTTGTAATATATATGGTTAGATGAAAATTAACAAATGTAATGAATTAAAAAAAAATGTATATAGTTTGGGCCAATTATCAGATTGCATTTATTTTGTGTTAAGACATTTTTGTGAGAATTTTATATTTAAACGTTATGTCTGATTTACTTGGTTCAAGTGTGTAGGAAAGGATATTTACTCTTTCTCTTCTCAATTGTACACTCTAAAAATGCTGGGTTGTTTTAACCCAATTTTGGGTCAAATATGGACAAACACAGCCATTGGGTTACACTTTTTTAATGAAATTTTTAACCCAATGTTTGAGTTTGTCCATATTTGACCCAAAATTGGGTTAAAACAACCCAGCATTTTTTAGAGTGTAATCTGAGCTTTAGAAAAAACATTGCCGATACTTTGACACGAGAGGTTTTTGTTTGAAGGGCTGAGTCATGTTCAATATACACATTTGTTTCAGAATACTGGAAATGGCAGCTTAGATGTGTGCGGGTGCTTCCTGAATGCTTTGTCTCTTTATGATTTATGTAATGATCTCTATTGAGCAAGCATATAAAGGCTGTTGTATCTTCAACTTGTCAAATTGAATGAAAATACATAGTTATGGTGACTGACACAGAACAATGTACCAAAAGAGAGAGAAGTCAATGCTCAGACCGCATTCTCCTGAAGATTCTTCATCTAAAATGGAAACTGACATCCTTGTAAAATGTAATCTGTTGAGACCGTTGTGTAGACTCCACACAGACCCTGTGAGACTTTTGTGAAATGGAGAGTAGATTCCTATTCCAACCTAACTTTCACATTTTAAAACTACTACTTCAAAGTTTGTACTTAATGCAAACCTAATATGATTTCTATTAAATTACAATTTGTCATGGTTTAAATGATATTAAATGCAGATAGCTGAACGTTCGAGTACTTTTTGACCCACTTAAGTAGGATTTAAACAACACATTTATATGTGATTTCAGAATTACTTCTATAGTCTTTGAAATATAAAATATAATTCTTGTGGTCTCTTAAAGGGGACATATCATGCAAAATCCACTTTTTTAGCCCTTAAATGCATTTTGTTGTATATTTGGAGTGTTTATAAGTACAGAAGAGTTGAAATTATTCTCTTCAGGTGCTTCGTTTATATCTTTATATTCTGTTTTGGTCATATTTTTCAACCTGTTCAGATTTTTCTGTTATTCGTGACATTTTTTGAGCAATTACGTCACAGTATTTGCAGTGGAACTGCCAAATAAGGACATCGACTACCGGCCCAACACTTCGAGAAATCCGCCATTATTATTTCTCGCTCCGAATTTGTAGTCCGAGCTCAATGATGCAGAAGTTACGAGAGGGCAAGTCAAAATGTTCGGTTGTTGGATGTACGTTAGTGACCTGAAGCACTTCAAGGATTCCCACTTCGCCAGTATAAAGAAGGGTTTGGCGATCGACTTCGTCTGAATGAGGGGTCAATTCCTTCTATCTTTGGAGACGACGAACAGAGCATTTCGATAAGCTGTAAATATCGTTAATAAAAATAAAGTACTTTACTTTCTTAAAACACATGGTGGTCATGGTTTAGCAGTACCTTTGTCTTTCTTTGGTTTTGTTTTGAAGTAACGTTACACTTTTTCAACTCGCTCGCTCTGGCTCGAACATGTAAGGTTTCATGGACAAGTCTTCCGTTGTTGACATTTTGAACGTTTTGAACACGTGTGAATAACGCAGTAGCTTTTGTATCTTTGAAACTATATATTCGTATATCTCTAATCAAATTACAAAAATGGCAGAACGGGGTGGATTTGAACCGAGTGTGAACTCCGCGACCTGGAGAGCGGGCGGGGTATGACGCATCTCCTTTTTATTTAAAGGGGCCGTTTCAAAACGAGTTGCTCACAGACGCACATCAGAAAAGGGGTAAAAAAAGTGGCCTGTGGAACTATAATAATGAGGAATTCAGACCCAAGCATTGCATTATGCTTTATATAGACCACAAATGTATGATTTATATGTAAAATTGAATGATTTAAAAGCATGAAATGTCCTTACAAACCCGTAAGACTTTCGTTTATCTTTGAAGCACAAATTAAGGTCTTTTTTTAATGAAATCTGAGAGCTTTCTGTCCCTCCATTGACAGTCTACGCAACTACCATTTTCAAGCCCCAGAAAGGTTGTAAAGACATCATTTAATTAATCCATGTGACGCTAGTGGTTTAACCCAAATTTTATGATGTGATACGATGCTTTGTTTGCGCAAAAACACTAAATCATTTAAAAAAAAATGTAAACTCCAACATGCGTTGATGCAACACTGCCTGCTCTTGCATCAACATAACACTCATGTGTCGTGGTGCTCTCGTGAACATGCGTTGGAGATTAACATTTTGTAAATATAGTGGTAAATCATGTTTTTTTTCCTCAAACAAAGCACTCACACTCTCAGAAAAAAAGGTACAAAAATTGGTACCTTAGTGATACATATTAGCACGTAAAATGTACATATTAGCACCTAAAATAAAATGTACATATTAGGACCTAAAATGGAAATATTAGCTCCTGAAATGTACATATTAACACTTAAAATGGACACATAAGCACCTAAAATGTACTTATTAGCACCTAAAATGTACTTATTAGCATCTAAAATGTACATATTAACACTTAAAATAAAGTGTACATATCAGCACCTAAATTATACATATTAGGACCTAAAATGTATATATTAGCACCTAAAATGTACATATCAGCACCTAAAACGTACATATTAGGACCTAAAATGGACATATTAGCTCCTGAAATGTACATATTTAACACTTAAAATGTACTTATTAGCACCTAAAATGTACATATGAGGACCTAAAATGGATATATCAGCATCTAAAATGTACATATTAGGACCTAAAATGACATATTAGCTCCTGAAATGTACATATTTACACTTAAAGTGTACATATTAGCACCTAAAATGTACGTATTAGCACCTAAAATGTACATATTAACATTTAAAATGCAACAGTGACAGCTTTTTTACCTTTTTTCTGAGAGTGCACATCGCTTCAAAAAATTTGTGTTGTGTAGGCTGTCAACAGAGGTACGCTCTCAGATTTCATTAAAAAGATCTTCATTTGGTGTTCCGAAGATGAATAAAAGTCTTACTGGTTTGTAACGAAATGATGTTTAATAACAGAATTTTCATTTTTGGCTGAACAAAACCTTTAATACTAAAGGGACCCTCCCACCCCCCTTAAGTTTAAACACGGGTCCCATGTGCTCTCTTCTTTTCAGCAACTCTTGCTGAGTTTTCTTCCCATCTCTTCTCTTTAAGTGATTGACGTTGTTTATCGCATTTTGACCAACAAGCAGCAACATGTCATTCTTCTTGTTTAGGCAAATGTGAGTAGTTATCAGGTTCAAACACACCTCGAGGGAGTGGGTGCGAGGGTGCGGCAGTGGGTTCTGTCTTGAGCGCCTTTCTCTCCAACTTTAAGCTAGTTTGTCTCGCATCCTCCCTCTTCGGCCTACCAGCCAAGAACAACTCTGCTTGTCCATCTCAGGGGTTGCATTAGACGTTACCAAACTGAAGAAAAATAAACGAACTAATCCCTAAATTGTAGTGTGTGCGTGGGAGAATTCATAGCTCTCAAAATAGCTTTGTGTAAGGTTTGAGGAATGAACTGGAAATCTGGACTGTTTCACCATACAAGGTCCTGCCACCAGACCCCCTCCTCCAGTGTGACTAAACCCACAGTTAGAGCCACTTCACCGTATGTTCTCCCTGCTCTTCCAAGTCCAGTGTTTCTCTACCCTTCTCCTGGACTATATTTTCAATTGTTCATGTCTTGCACACCTGATTGAACTTGCTCAGCTCATTAGCAGAGTGCTCCATGACATGCGATATGTCCGAAAACCTAGGGAGTTTACTTGTTGCTTCTCTGCTTTATCAGGCAATGACTTTGCAGACAGCGTTTGAGAAGGAAAGTATCTCACGAAACTGATTTCGGCCCTCTGAAGTAACATAATGGTTTAGTGATCTACGGCAAAATTTCTCGCTACAACTATCAAAGTTGGAAAGTGTTTAAAAAATTTTTACATTTACACACAAAATCACCACTAACCGCAAGTTCCGCAACATTCAGATGCCATCTTTGTTTTTTGGCTGCACAGGATTGTGGGATATCAAAGGCACCTAAGGATACATCTATGCTGCCTTCAAAAATCGATTAAGGGTGTGTTTCCTGTATAACAACGTAACTCGCTGCTGAACTGCCATAGTACGATAGATCGTTGAAGAAATCAACTCGGTAGTCACGACCATTTCCACAAATTTGTCGTTCAACCATGTTGGTTAATGATGGGTTAGGCTTAGGGTTAACCCTAACCCTAACCCACATGGTGGAGTGATAACTTGTTTTAATGAATCCATTTGAGATCGAATTAATTTTAGATTTTTTTGCTATAAATTACAGAAATGGCATCTGAGGTCTAATTTGTGCGTTCTATTATGGCCAACGAACCGACTCGGATCTCGAATATGACGTCACGTCCACACTTCAAGTGTTCTATTATGTTTTGCACGTCCGAGTCGGAGAAAAAAAAAATGGACGCCACCCGGAAAACTTTTGTATACTGTGATGTTCGGATTACCAAAAATGTGATTTAGCACTTACATTAAAAAAAATAAATATTATGACTACACCTGATCAAAATGCAGCCATTTGAACTTGAAAATGTTCACTTTATTTCATGTTTATCATGTTAATCTTCTGTTAGCAACGTAAGTATTTGCACTCACAACCGATTCCCATACCTACAGGGGGCGCAGTAATACAAGTGATTATAATCGTCATTTTAAAATACCAAAGCGGTTCAAAAACAATGAAAACAATTCATTCTTACAAGTCACACAGGGCGCAGCTATCTTGAATTCCGCAAACGGTTGTCCGTCGTCCGCTAGGAGAAATCCGAGGAAAGGGGCAACGTCTGTCTTCCGATTCGGATCTCCGAGACGGATAAATAATAGAACGCACCATAATTCTAGATTTTCCTGGTTATTTTGCTTTATTTTCAGATTCAATCATTCTTATGTAATTGAGCACTTTCGCACATATGACTCTTCAATATCAGTGCTTTAAATCTCTCGACAAACTAAAAGACGTAAATGGTATTTGTATATAGTCGAAATAAAAGATATAGATTGTACTGAATATCAGCTTGGTTATTTTGCTCAAGTTAAGGATTTATTAAGTCCACATTTCATGCAATCTAGAAACTTCTAAACACAGCTTGAGAGTTTGTCGTTCCAACCACACAACTTTGCGATGCTGTTTGCGAATGCTCGTTGGAACTATGGTTTTGGGAAACACAGACTCGTTGAACTATGCTGATGTAAGGCCAGTAAGAGCTGTGCTTGTAAACCTCACTCCCTTGGCCTCAAGATGCACGTGACCGACGCCAGAGGCTGCTGTCTTTAGCGTCCTTGTTAGCCCACGCTGTAGACCCTGGTTCGAATCCCACTCAGAGCGTGTCAGTAAGGACTGGTTACACTGATAACAACGGAACTTGCGACCATAGTTGTCTGATGATGCTTTCGGGAAAACGCACCCTAGTTGAGGGTATCTCAGGAGACAGGAAGTGAAGCTAAAATTGGATTGGGATTTGCCATGATTGCATCGTCCAAAGGCAACATCTTTAAGCTTTTTGGATGCGGCCCTAAATTTAGTGGGGTGTGACACTTGTACAGTGCAAACATTGTGCATTTTGGATGACGGATGATTCATTGGATGACAGTGAAACAGGTGTAGATATTTCACAAGTGATGCGATTAGGTAACAACTCCTTGCTGTGTCGATCCACCTGATTTTTCACGAAAGAGTGGGTGTGGCTATTTGTTAATTGAAAGTGTCTGTCTTCCAGCTCCAATTATTTTTCACAGTACAAAACCACTCGTTCTGCTGCTTGATATTGTAAACTGGTTTTTCATACCAGAATATTTTAATGTTTTTTCTTAAGTATGAACACACTGTTTTTTTTCCCGCAAATAGTTTTATCATTTCCTACTTTGTCATCACTGTAAAAATATATTTTCATGATTTTTGTCAAATCAACTTAAATAATTTAAGTAGTTCAGATAACATAATATTTTGAGTTTCTGTTCACCTTCATTGTATTAACTCAATTTTTCCATTTCAATGAACTTGAAATTTTAAGGCAACCAGGTTACTTACTTTTTTAAGTTAAACCAACAATTTTTTTTACAGTGGTTTATCTGTTTCGACTAATAAATCAGAAGTCGTCACAGAAAATAGCTTACAAAATAAGATATGGTAGCATCGTGTCAAACACCCAGACAGACACGCGCCATGTTGAAGGTTTGCACCGTTCAATCGTGTGCTGTTTTGATTGAGCACCCGTTGGTATTGTTGACTGGTGTGTGAAGCACACTCCCAGACATTGGAAAACTCACTTAACCTGATTAGTGTTTGTCAAACCTTCAGATTGTGGAACTGATTACAAAAACATACTTGTTTATAGGCCACCGTGTCTGCACAGACACAAAGCAAACAAAATGATTGTATGCTTCGGAAACAAATCTGCTTCTCACACTCTCTTCACAGCTTCTGGCACTTTCCATTTCCATTTATACATTTTGGTCTCTTATTACATTTTGTTTTCAGAGCGGTAGAGTCACAAGCCCATGTTTTTTATGTTCAATAGATTGAACAAATTTTTATCTGACATACAAAGCCTTAAATGTTGATTTTGGCCTGTATCCACCAATTAGATTAATTACTTTGGCATTCAGTTAAAATCAGTAAAACTATTTTTTACTACTGTCCCACAACACTCGTACTGCATGACCCTCCTTCTAAAACAAATTCATGAAATTACATGTCCATGTAATCCTTAAGTGGTGAAGGTTAAACAAATTGGTAAAGGTAATCTTCTTACTTTTAAAGTAAAAGATTAACGTTTTGCACAAAAAAGAGGGATTCATGCTTGAAGTTCCCCCTCTGACTATAAACTTAAAGGGACACTCCATCAAAAAAAAAAAAAAATACAGATCTGTCATCACTTACTCATGTTGTATTTTTTCAAAATCTACTTGCATACAATGTCATGTTGAGTAAATGATGACAGAATATTCATTTTTGAGCAAACCATCCCTTTAATATATAGTAAAGATTAATAATCAAGGTGGAGATGGGGTAGTGGTGGCATGTTGGAAGAAATGTCTCTGGAGTGAGGTAAGCAGCAGCTTATGTGTGCTTTTGTTGTATTTAACCCTCTGGGGACCAAGGTGTATTTGGGGTCCTTGAGATGTTCTGACATGCCCTGATATTTGTACTTTTCTCAGTTGCTTATAAACATATTAATGGCACAGATGAAATTACACTATATTTAGCACAAACGGCTACCATAATATGTGAGCAACATGTATGTACATGTTTGTATTTTTAGAGGATATTGTTTATGCGTGGTTATGGAAAAAACTAAAAATGAAAGTTTCTGAAAAAAAAAATTGAAAGGACAACAAAAATTCAAAAGGACAACAATTGAAAGGACAAAAATTGAAAGGTTTTAAAATGTATGTTGACATGTTCCAAGGTTTGGTAACAGGGTTGCAAAAATCACAAACCACATGAAACTTAAAGTTGGGGTTCTGTAAAAGTACTCTCTTATTTGATCAGAATACAGTAAAATTTTGAAATATTCTTACAATTTAAAGTAACTTTTTTTTCCTTCTATGTGAACATATTTTATTTATTCCTATTCTTGCAAACTGTGATTTACTTTGATTCGTTGTTGAATAGAAAATTCAAAAGAAAAACATTTATTTGAAATACAAAAACTCTACATGTCTTTACTTTTGATTGAATGCATCCTTGCTGAATAAAATACACTCAAATACACTCACATTTGGGTCAAATATGGACAAACCCAAATGTTGGGTTAAAAATGGAATTAAAAAATCTACAGTTGAAAGTTGAAGCTGGGTTCAAATTTTAAATTAAATTCGGGTTTGTCCATAATTGACCCAAATTTGGGTTAAAACAACCCAGCATCGTTTAGAGTGTAATTAATTTAATGAAAGGAATCTTACCAATGCCAAATTTTGTCAAATAAAAAAACACATATTTACCAATTTAGTTTAACCTCCTGACCTTTTTTTTAAGAGTTTATCTACCCTACTTGTGGAAAGTGCCTCCTATTTCACACTCTCCATGATAAAAAGTACAACTTTCTTAAAGGGAGTCTTACTCCTTCTTTCCTAGCAGGCCCAGTTCCTCTTTCAGACGGTATTCTGGGCCATTCCTAATGACTCACTGAAGAAGGCTTTACATCATGGGCCCCAGCACTGTTAGCCGGCTGTTTAATTGCTTCTCTTGTGTGCCACTGCCAAGTTGGATCCCTACAGTGTGAAAAAAGACCCCAGAACAGCATCAGTCCCAAAGGCTTGCTTGACTGTTCTTAGCCAGTTGGGCTAATCCTGTGTTCTTGGCTTACGGGACCTTTGGAGGTTTAAAAGTGCTGGCATGTAGCGAGATCTGTCAGTCTGCAGGACTATAGGAGAGCTGTGGTAAATTCGTTTGAGAGGAACAGACCGCTGCAGAGGGAGGACGGCCTTTTGTGACTGTTTTATAGTTGGGTACCGTTGGCTGTGTGTGTGCGGGAGGTTGTTTTAAAGTTGTGACCGCGAGTCAACGAGAAGGGGTGGAAGCTGTGCGGTCGATTGTGATTACTAACTCATATCTAACAGTTTTGTGTGGCTGTAGCGCGGTTGATGTGTGATATATGATTTTAGAAGCTATGCTTGTACTTGTTTTGGCTTTATCCATAGCCCACAACCCTGGGAGAGTCTACCTCTCTCTCCAAGATTACTCAACTGTGTCAGAGCATGTCAAAGCATAAACTGCTGTAGTAATAGCCCATGGATGAGCATAGAGGTCTGAAGTATTATTGAGCAAGCAGACTTGACTGTTTCACAACCGAGGCTGAGCCTTTGTGTGTGTGAACTTTCTGGTTTCGTTGTTGTCGCCATGCTCTCCAAACATCCTGAAAAGTGATGAGTGTGTTAAGCAGCTTGGTGTGTGCACGGACTTGTACTTGCGTTTTGTGATGGAGGACGGATGACGGATAACGGTGAGGCCCGGCCAGTTTTTCTGGTTCCCTGTTTGGGACTCAGGCAGTCAAGCGATGGCTTGCCCTCTCCGCTCCTCCCAGAGCCTGGGAACGAGCTCACCGCTGCGCCTCTGCCTCTCCACTCACACTTGGGAGCCTTTCCCATCCATTTCATGTTTGTTATTTTCCTGTGTGGACTTGTGTGTTGCAGAGAAAGAAACGGGGGGAAAAAAAGGGCGCAGGAAGGGGGGGTGTAGTAAAAAAGATGAAGTGCTCTTATATTTCCTAAACAATATTCTGAGAAAAGGCAAAAGTATGCTGCTTTTTTTAACACAAGAATATTTGTCTCTTCTGTGGTGAAGGGAACCGACATGAAGGATTTGTTTAATGTCACTGGAACAAACTTTGACATTGTGCTTTAGCTTTACATGCCTTGCCAGGACATGCATCGCTTTGTGATTTTGTTTTGTCACTGTCCTTAGGGTAGTTCATCATGTTTTGATTTACATTTTCAGGGAAAAGTTCAGCCATAAATGAAAGTTCTGCCATCATTTACTCGCCCTCATGTTGTTCCAAACCCGTATATGACGGTCTTTGTTCAGTGAAACACAAAAGGACACATTCTGGGTGAATGTTCTGGTACTTGAAGTTACAATTCATAGGAACCGGAGATTAAGCTTTGAAATAAAGAAGAATAAAAAAAAACACATTCCTACAAGATCAGTTTAATACCTTAATCTTTTTAGTTTTTTTAGCTGTATGTTTTTACAAATAAATAAATTAGATCGACAGAGACAGACAGACAGATAGACAGACAATAACTAAATTAATTGGAATCATTATTTACAGAAAATATTTTATCTTCTGTAATAGCTTTATCTGTTCAATTTATTTAGCTGTGCTTTTAAAAATAATAAAATAGATAGACAGACAGACAGACAGATGGATGGACGGACAGACGGCTGGATACAGTGTGATGATATAAATGATATACTGTAGATACTGTAGATACAATGATAGATAGATAGATAGATAGATAGATAGAACGACAGAGAACGATAGATAGATGGATCGAACGATAGATAGAACGATAGATAGCTAGCTAGCTAGCTAGCTAGCTAGATAGATAGATAGATATAGATAGATAGATAGATAGATAGATAGATAGATAGATAGATAGATAGATAGATAGATAGATAGATAGATATAGATAGATAGATAGAGTGGGGCCAAAAAGTATTTAGTCAGCCACTGATTGTGCAAGTTCTCCTACTTAGAATAATGAGAGAGGTCTGTAATTTTCATCATAGGTACACTTCAACCATGAGAGACAAAATGAAAAAAAAATCACATTGTAGGATTTTTAAAGAGTTTATTTGTAAACTATTTTGGAAAATAAGTATTTGGTCACCCACAAACCAGCAAGATTTCTGGCTCTCACAGAGACTGTAACTTCTTCTTTAAGAAGCTCTTCTGTCCTCCACTCGTTACCTGTATAAAAGATACCTGTCCACAGCCTCAAACCGTCACACTCCAAACTCAACCATGGCCAAGACCAAAGAACTGTCGAAGGACACCAGGAAGAAAATTGTAGACCTGCACCAGGCTAGGAAGAGAGGATCTACAATAGGCAAGCAGATTGGTGTGAAAAAATCAACTTTCGGAAAAATTGTAAGAAAATGGAAAACATACAAGACCACTGATAATCTCCCTCGATCTGGGGCTCTACACAAGATCTCATCCTGTGGGGTCAAAATGATCATGAGAACGGTGAGCAAAAATCCCAGAACTACACGGAGGGACCTGATGAATGACCTGCAAAGAGCTGGGACCAAAGTAACAAAGGCTACCATAAGTAACACACTACACCGAGAGGGACTCTAATCCTGCAGTGCCAGGCGCGTCCCCCTGATTAAGCCAGTACATGTCCAGGCCCGTCTGAAGTTTGCCAGAGAGCATATCCAGAAGAGGATTGGGAGAATATCATGTGGTCAAAATTGACCTTTTTGGTAAAAACTCAACTTGTCGTGTTTGGAGGAAGAAGAATGCAGAGTTGCGTCCCAAGAACACCATACCTACTGTGCAGCATGGGGGAGGAAACATCATGCTTCGGGGCTGTTTTTCTGCAAAGGGGACGGGAAAACTGATCTGTGTTGAGTGAAGAATAAACGGGGCCATATATCGTGAGATTTTGAGCCAATACTTCCATCAGTGAGAGCCTTGAAGATGAAATGTGGCTGGATCTTCCTTCCAGCATGACAATGATCCCAAACACACCGCCCGGGCAACGAAGGAGTGGCTCCGTAAGAAGCATTTCAAGGTCCTGGAGTGGCCTAGCCAGTGTCCAGACCTCAACCCCATAGAAAATCTGAAAGTCTGTGTTGCCCTGCGACAGCCCCGAAACATCACTGCTCAAGAGGAGATCTGCATGGAGGAATGGGTCAAAACACCAGCTACAGTGTGTGCAAACCTGGTGAAGACTTACAGGAAACGTTTGACCTCTGTCATAAAGTATTGAGTTGAACTTTTGTAATTGACCACATACTTATTTTCCACCATAATTTACAAATAAGTTCGTTAAAAATTTTTTTGTCTCTCATAGTTGAAGTGTACCTGTTGGCTAGTATACTTGTTGGCCCCACTGTACTGTAGATAGATAGATACAATGATAGATAGATAGATAGATAGATAGATAGATAGATAGATAGATAGATAGATAGATAGATAGATAGATAGATAGATAGATAGATAGATAGATAGATAGATAGATAGATAGATAGATAGATAGATAGATAGATAGTCACCAATGTTATATAGTCTAGACTTGATGAAGATTACTCATCCGGTGACAACTCTTATTCCAATCACGGATGGGTGTGTCTCGGGACTTCTCGGCTGGCAGATTTGTCATTCAGAGGTGTGATACTGAGCTAGAAAGGATCTGTTGTCCATACGGTATGGGAACCAAAGGAGAGCTGAGTGCCTCACTGTGTGTGTGTGTGTGCTGCCCGAGGGCTCAGTCTGGAGGTACAGTAAATGTGTTGTGTCAGCAGTGGGTTTTGTATGTTTGAGAGAGTAGGAGTGGGTCGGAGAGAGTGTGGCCTGACCCCTGACCCCCCAGATTATCCCTCAGCCTCAGGAGCCGAGAAATACAGGGCCTTCTTGCCAGTCCCTCCCCACGCCCCTCACGAAGTCACATTCCGAGGGACACTTTTCCCACCAAATCCCAAACACACAACTCTATTCTCTCCTGGCAGAAGACCAGGAAAAGTGGGTGTTCACATGAGATGGATTCTAGCTTTCTGCTCATGGTACTGGTGACCCCACATTTGAGGGCACAACCCAGTTCACCCAGCCAGGCCCACGGCCAGGGAACACACTGGCTTCTGTCACACATCGACCAACCAGCTATCATCGTATGTGCTGGTCACACACATTCAACTCAGCCCGTAACTAACAGTTATTAAGATAATCTCTCACTTATATCGTTGATAAAAAGATCTATCAGATATTTAAGTTGCCATTAAGTGTTTACACACTGAGATCCATAGTGTTACGTCACTGATGCTTACATATATCAGCCTGTTGTTCTTTTTAAAGGGATAGTTCACTTTGAAATAAATTTTTGGTATGTTTTAGCTTACCTCAAGGGCATCCAAGATGTAGGTGTCTTTGTTTCCACAGTATTTTCAATTTTGATATTTTTAGGTCAAACCGTTTGTCTGTCAGTCATATAATGGAGGTGTATGGTCACCACCTCAAAGAGCATGCACAGAGAAGTCCAAATTAAACACGATTTAATGACTCGTGAATGTAACGCATTGATGGCCTAAGACACGAAACAAACGGGTTTTTTTTTAGCAAGACCGTTTAGTTGGATTCTGTATCAAATATGACCAAGGTTTTGAGGAATGTTGATTTATCTCAATCATCACTGTATTGTACAGTGGTGGAATGTAACGAAGTACAAATACTTCGTTACTTTACTTAAGTACATTTTTCACGTATCTTTACTTTACTTAAGTACAATAAATAGTGCCTACTTTTTACTTTTACTTCGTTACATTTTGCAGCAATTATTATACTTTCTACTCTACTACATTTCTACAACTTCTGTTACATTTTCGTTACATTTTCTGATCAGTTTTTTCCCTGCCAAAACGTAATCTGACCGTCCGTTCATTGCACGTTTGTCTCACCAGTGACGTTTGGTTGCCATAGATACAGTATATCAACCCGGTCACACTAAATGCGTCTCACACGCAGTGTGTTTATCATGCAACTCATACGCGAAAATTTGTTTTTACGTGCATAGGAAACACATCGTGTGTAATATATGTTTGGTTTGGATTATGGCAAGCCAAGAGGTTCAGAATTACACCATAAATGAATCGCGTTTAGCCTACTGCCAAACACAGTTATTAACATATAGTACTAAGGATAAGCATGATATTGCCTAATTGCAAGCTTGTTTCAGAAATGGTGACATTTTTTTTCCATCATTATTGAACATCATTATAGGAGTATTAGGTTGAATGAGTTAGAATTAAATGTTTTATTAATCATTAGAAAATAGACATTAAGATAATAAATTGTTATGCAAGTACTTTTACTTTTAATACTTAAAGTACATTTAAAATAAAGTACTTTTTACTTTTTACTTAAGTATGGTTGTCATTGTGTTACTTCTACTTTTACTAAAGTAAATATTTATCTGGGTATTTGTACTTTTACTTAAGTACTGAGATTCAGTTCTTCCTCCACCACTGGTATTGTAGTAGTGCATCATTGCATCATATTTATATACATTTATGTAAGCAGTCTGCTGTTGTGTTATAAAGATCAACTTACATTAGCTATCAGAATTTCATCATCTTACTTTTTGCCTTATAAATGTCATTAACTGAACCAAATTGCTTTTTTCCATTTTTTTTCTCTTCAAGTATGAGCTCCATATTCTCCTATTAGCTAAAAACCAAATGGTAACCAAATACGAGATAAAATAATATTGAGTGTTATATTTTATACATCAAGCTTTTATGGCTATTTTTTCTCCCTCTAAAGTTTCAATAAACTGTTCCATTTTATTTAAAGATTTTTTTTTTTACTACTGTCAGGCTTTACAGGTCTAATTCCTTTAATTTACTTGAGAGTTGACATATTACATTTTAAGTCAATTTTTCGATGTCTATTTTTAGACCGTTATTTAAACGTCAGACAAAGTTACTTGTTATGAATTTCAGATTTACTTTTTTTTGGCAGTATATACTGTACGCTTTTCAGTTTAAAGCAGTAGTTCACTTTTAAAAACACTTTTGCTGATAATTTACTCACCCCCATGTCATCCAAGATGTCCATGTCTTTCTTTCTTCAGTCGAAAAGAAATGAAGGTTTTAGATGAAAACATTCCAGGATTTTTCTCCATATAATGGACTTCAATGGGAACCAAACGGTTCAAGGTCCAAAAGACAGTTTCAGTGCAAACTGTTCAAAGGGCTTTAAACGATTCCAAATGACGAATAAGGGTCTTATCAAGCGAAACGATCACTCATTGAAAAAAATAACAAAGTTTAAGTTTTATAAGATCAAATGGTCGCCTTGCTCTGTTCTGTGATGTACGTTTGTGACCGTCCTGTTCGAACTCATTTATCAAAATGAACAAATTTTTTTTCCGTGTCATTTGCTTCATTCAACAAACGAAATGAACGAATTGACTCGGAAAAAGATTTGTTCATTTTGATGAACGAGTTCGATTCATCGTCTGGAATCATTTAAAGCCCTTTGAACAGTTTGCACTGAAACTCTCTTTTGGACCTTGAACGGTTTGGTTCCCATTGAAGTCCATTATATGGAGAAAATCCAGGAATGTTTACATAAAAAAACTTAATTTCTTTTCGACTGAAGAAAGAAAGACATGGACATCTTGAATGACATGGGGGTGAGTAGCTAAATTATCAGCAAAAGTTTTTTTTTTTTTTAAAGTGAACTATTTAAGTATGAACTCGACAATGCCTGACATACAGTAAGTGTTGAGATTGAAAATGATTGTGGTTTTGATTGTTTGATTTACATTTCTTGGAAAATGTGAGCAAAGTTTGTGAGACTCGTCCCAGTACTGCAGTGGTATTTTTCCTCAGAAGCAGGAAACTGTTTGCCAGTCTAAACCAGTCTAGCACAAACAAGACATTAAAGATATCTTTTTTGTGACGTTTTAATTACGGTGGGAACAAACCCACATTTTGGACATATGCAGTATTTCTACAAGAATCCCTTATTGTCATTCCTGTATTTTGGAGAGAAATGTTTTTGTTTTTGAGAGATAAGACTTAGTTTTAGCAGTGGCAGATGTTTGGTTTTTCTGTTGTTCTTCAACAAAGGCAGAAAATGACCTCCACAGCCAAACTGCTCTGGTCACGGCCGAACAGCTGTAAGAGTTCCCGATCCTCCAAAATAAAGGGCATAGACAGCAGTATGGATCTCTGACAGAACCACTTACATTGCCTGTAGTCCACAGAGAAGAGGACAAAATGGAAGAAAATCTAAAAAAAAAATTGACGTCAATGATAGAGAAGAAATCTTGATAGTGAAAAAAGATGGAAATTTAGAGGTAATGAAGAAAGATTCTAAGTGTGGGTGTGTGTGTGAATGCGTGAGGAACAGCTGCCAAACCACAGAGGCTTGTTTGCGTTCTGATTGGTCCGCGGGACAAACTGAGACAGAGAGTTCTTGGAAACAATCAAAAAAAGTATAATGAGAAATGATGGAGCTGCGAAATCAAAATGGAGGTTTCCTCTGTATTTACATATGAAAAAAATATTTTAGAGAAAATTTTAAAGCTCTGTCTGTTTTTACAGTTTCTGGGAAATATTGGAATGAGCTTCTGCATCCAGTCACAAAAAGTGATGCATTTGAGCTAAATAAGCAATGATGAGAGATAAATGGCCTTTGTACAGTCAGCTGGCATAAAGATGAGTGGTTCCCACCCTAACCAGGCCTGAAAGAGAGTCAGCGAGTGAGTGTGGAAGTAAGTTTTGAGCTCATAATCTTGGCACAGTTTCACGTAGGCTCTGGACATCTGCCCATGTAGCCACGGGAAATGTCAAAGACACACCTAAGATAATTAATGCACTCCAGAATCTAATACTTTTAATCAGTGGTATTCTTGTTTCCTATACCGAAACATCCTAAAAACAAGATACATTTACTTAAAGGATTAGTTCACTTTTTTAAAAAAACTTTTGCTGATAATTTACTCACCCCCATGTCATCCAAGATGTCCATGTCTTTCTTTCTTCAGTAGAAAAGAAATTAAGGTTTTTGATGAAAACATTCCAGGATTTTCTCCATATAATGGACTTCAATGGGAACCAAACAGTTCAAGGTCCAAATGAGAGTTTCAGTGCAGCTTCAAAGGGCTTTAAACGACTCCAGACGATGAATAAGGGTCTTATCTAGCGAAACGATCGGCCATTTAAAAATAAATAATAAAGTTTAAGTTTTATAAGCTCAATTGCTCGCCTTGTTCTGTTCTGTGATGAGCGTTCGTGACTCTCCTGTTCTTTTCTCGAGTCATGACTCGAAGGGTCCTAGATAAGACCCTTATTCATCGTCTGGTGTCGTTTAAAGCCCTTTGAAGCTGCACTGAAACTCTCATTTGGACCTTGAACCGTTTGGTTCCCAATGAAGTCCATTATATGGAGAAAATCCTTCAACTGAAAAAAGAAAGACATGGACATCTTGAATGACATGGGGGTGAGTAAATTATCAGCAAAAGTTTTTTTTTTTAAAGTGAACTAGTCCTTTAAGAGGTGTGATACTGTAGACTATATATAGTATCTTGCTGGGTGCAATAATTCAGTTTTTATCTCCATAATTGGGTAATCATTGGTATTGGCGTTTTATTTTTGTTTTATTTTTATTTATTTTATTTTTTATTTTTAATGCATGTAGATGTTTGTATGTGTACTGTATATATGGATTTATATTTATATGTATGTATATTTGTACACACACACACACACACACACACACACACACACACACACACATATATATATATATATATATATATATATGAAGAGTTCAGATGCAAAAGCCTCTAAATGCCATTTGAAATTTTCTTCTTTAATTATGATTTTTTATCAAACTTGTATATTTAAGTTCAGTAATATACAAGTTTGATAAAAATCATCATTAAAGAAGAAAATTTCAAATGGCATTTAGAGGCTTTTGCATCTGAACTCTTCATATATATATATATATATATATATAGGCATTTATTGGTTTTTATTTTTTGTTTATTATTTTTCATTTATTTATTTATTTGTTACTGATTTGCTGGCATGGGGTGGGGAGTTGCTTTGTAAAATTTGAAAATCTTTAAATAAAATAGAAAAAAAGAAATCTAACATTTATAAATTCCGTTTTAAATCAAATTGAATACATTCTTACGGAGGCGTGTTGCATTCACTTGAAGAAAAAAAAATCTGCTCTGTTTTTCTGAATTAACGAGTTAATTTTTCATGAGAAAAAAATTTGCTCTGTTTTTCTGAATTAACGAGTTAATTTTTCATGAGAATTTTTTTTTTGCTCTGTTTTTCTGAATTAATGAGTTAATTTTTCATGAGAAAAAAAGTTTTTCTCTGTTTTTCTGAATTAATGAGTTAATTTTTCATGGAATTTTTTTTTTGCTCTGTTTTTCTGAATTAACGAGTTAATTCAGAAAAAACAGAGCAAAAACTTTTTTTCTCACGAAAAATTAACTCATTAATTCAGAAAAACAGAGAAAAACTTTTTTCTCATGAAAAATTAACTAATTAATTCATAAAAAACAGAGCAAAAAAAAATTCTCATGAAAAATTAACTCATTAATTCAGAAAAACAGAGAAAAAAAAATTTGCTCATGAAAAATTAACTCATTAATTCAGAAAAACAGAGTAGATTTTTTTCTTCAAGTAAATGCAATACGCCTCCGTATTTATCAATGTTTTTTTAAAAACAATAAAATTATCTTGTTTTAAAGATGTTGAAATACTGTATATTTAGATCAAATGATTGACTCTCGCTGAATATCTGCGATTGAGTGTTTTCCATCACAAACAGACTACACAGACAGCAGTTTATGATCTTTGTGATAAGAGAGCTGAACTGTGAAGCCAGTGTCAAGCCAGACCAGCCAAGGAATTCTGGGAAAGCTGCAAAGTTGCTAATAGTGTGAAGAGAGAAAAAAACCTACTAGCTTAAATGAGAACAGGAAACAAGCAATTCCTGGTTTTTACATTTACATGACGCTTTTATCCAAAGGGACTTACATTGCATTTCAAGGCACACATTTAAGGGTTGTGTTTTTCACATATTTAACGAAAAACTGAAAGATGACACCTAAAAGGGTGCTTTTATGACATTTGTAAAGGGAGGATGCCAAAAAAACAACAACTGAGATTCCCAAAGTAGAGGGTGGAGTTGACGAACAAGAAACTGTTATTCAACAAAGAGTAGTTGGAGATGAGGGAATGTGTTCTGGCTGGGGAGGAGAGATACATGCAGGTAAATAAAAGACAGGATGGAGTGGGAAAGGAATGATTGGCAGGGTCTGTGGTTTGGCTGTCCACCAGGAGCAATCCCCCAGGAATCGTCGTAGTGCCAATAATTACCTGGAGTAGGAAAGACGGGAGTGAGGGATGTTTCCGCCTGTTACCTGCATACACAGCTGAGCCCATGGATTAGTGCAGTCTCGTTTTTTGACACCACTCTCCTCCTTTTCCTTTCATCCTCTGATTGGCTGTAAAAGCACCAGCCAAAGGGGCTTATGGGAGGCTCAGTTTTTGTGTCCGCAATAAAATCAGAGATATCGAATGTCGTCCCAGCTGGGTGGCAGCGGTTTGCTTGTATTCGTCACCCAAGCCCGGCACAATCACGGCAGTCGAAATGAGGTCTGACTAGGTTAATAGCGGAACAGGAGATTGAGTCCTTTAATCAGACTTTCAGAGTCATCTGAACCCCTGGAAGTATTTCAGCCCTCTTTTTAAGTTCATGGAAATCCCTGGAGAGGGAGCCGGGAAAGCGAACAACTGCAGCGTAGTAATGACATTCAACTTTTTGTTTTTATACAGTAACAGACTTGCTTGGTGTGACCTTTTGTAGCAGTAGATGAGATCTGTAGAGCGATAGCACTGAAGGACCCAACAGTGAGCTCTGAAAACATGTTTGTTTATTTCATGTTGATTTCTGTGTTCTTTAGCAGGCATGCAGAGAGACAGACAAGAGATAGCCCTGGGTGCTTTACTGCCCTGTTGTTTACACTGGCAGCTTTTGACAGGCTGTGCTCCAGCCAACGGATAACTCTATAATGTATGCCAGGTGTTCTGCTTCCCTCAAAATAATCATTTTCTTAATCAAAAAATCATTTTCTTAATCAGCATTTAACCAAAATATCTAAACATCCTAAAACAGGGCAAATAAACAGATGTGGTATTAAGTCTTGTTTTTAATTTAATCAGGTACATGTTTAAATTAAGCACTGGCCAGTAAGAAAAATAATTCGTCTTTTATTTGTTTTTTTTCACCCCATTGGCCAACATGGCATCATGACTTTTGCGTAAACATACACACCACTTTCAAGTCAAGTTTTGCATTTTGTGCGCATTTTGAGCATCTACATCTGGGGAGCGATATTTTTTTCCCTAGGATGGTAGGGGAAGACTCATAAATGCTATTAACCCCAGTGACGGGTAGGTTTAGGGACGGGGTTGGGGTTGGTCATGTATTTATGTATACAGTAATGTAACGTCAAAGGAAAGCGAAAGCTTGAATGAAAGCATGAGCAAATTATGATGTATCTGTATGTAACGGATGTAGGCCAGTAAGAGCTGGCCAGGTAAACCTCACTCCCCTGATCTCAAGAGGTGTGCTAGTGCACCCTCCTCCTATACCGGAGACCCCAGTAAGAATCCCGCTTGGAGTGGGTTGCAATGGGCCGGTAACGCTTCCTTTTACAGTACAGTACTTGCAGTGTACTTACCTAGAAAGTACTGGCTAATAGAAGGTAAGTACATGGAACAGGGGTAGGTTTAGGGGTAGGTTCAGGGTTAGTACTAGTTATTACCCAGTAATTGTAGTTACTAAAATAAGTACATAGTACTTACATGGGTAACTGGACTGTAAAGGGAAGTTACCAATGGGCCTAGGGCGCTGCGTGTAAACTTTACTCCCTGGCCTCAAGAGACACACTAGCGGGTCGAGTAGGACCGGTTCCCTGTAGGCATACGGGCACAGGCCACAACACCACCTATTGGCTTAAATATCTCCAGCAGAACTTTTAAAGTAAAGCTTTGGCCTGTTTGAGAATGATGGGAACATCCTCATATATATGTACGACTGCTGCTCGTGCAGAGCTTCCGAGGCCTGGGTCTTACAGACGACCAACTGGGAGATCTGCAATGTCCTGCCTCTGCACTGCAGGCTGAAGTTGTTTCAGACTGCGAAGGTCTGAACCAGAGATGACCCAGGCTGTGTAGAGACCAGATGTTGCAGGAATGTCTCAGACAACCAGCACGCCAAAGATAATGCTGGAAGCCTTGCTGTTCCAACTCTTGATCGTGTGCGTCTCATAGAGCCAATCTATGTCTGCTCGGCAACAAATTGCTTTTATATTGTGCATGTGAAAGTTGTGACAGGACGACGAATGTTCCCATATTTCAGTCAAAACCTGTGAAAGACGTCATAACTGTTTTGAGAGATCACAATGGTCTGATATGAATAATTGTGTTGTTTAATGAGATTTGTAACTCCTGCAATCTCTCAATTAGTAAAGAGGTCCTCTTTTGAATGCAAGGATTCTCAACCCTCGTTTCCCAAATCAGACGCATCTCAACTCCACACCACTCCCCCCAACCCCCTGCACGCCGTGGCCCACATCCCGTCCAAAGATTCGGGACACACAGCGGCCCCTTCCTCCCCCTCTGGACTGCCTTCCATTTCCCTTTTGATTGTGATTGACAGATTCTTTGTCCCATTGTACTGAGCTGTCGCCTCTGATGAAGACACACACACACACACAAACACAATCTTGCTCGCGCACCTTGGCCTTGTTGCGCCGGACTGAAAGGTCTGTCATCGCCGAGACGTGAACGTAGTTGTGCTATCTGTGCTGGGTAAGTTTCCAGTGGTTTAGAAAACCAAGGACATGGTTGCACGATGCCTGACGCAGGCCGGAAGAATCTCGCGCAGTCCGTCTGCAATCTGCGCCGTGCTGAGGTGGTGTTGCTGAGCGGGACAGCTGGTGGGGGAGGCGAAAGGGATGCTCAATGTTGTCTGAAGTGGTTGTCATTAACACAGCTCCTCAGGGATGGGAACCAGGTCACATTCTCTCACTCCGCACAAAGCAGTGTGTGTGTGTGAGAGGGCTGGGGGTGCCGAGGGAGGGTGGCGGACGGGGACTAGGCCATGACCTCTTTATATCCATCAACATATCATTGGCCGGGTGTGCGCTGTCCAATCTGCAATGCGTCGGAATGTACTTTTTTGCTCTATTTGCCCCTCTTGCTTTTGCGGTCTCTCTGCTCGCAGTCACAGTCTTTATATCTCCTGCATCTTTTGCTCTCACTTTGTCTCCTTCACTTTTCCCCATTTTGTGTTGGCCTTCCTTGCATAGTGACTCAGACAAATACCTTGGCTATGTGACTAAAACAGCGCACAGGGCTGGAGGGGGTCCGGTACTCTGTATAATCATAAATAAAACATTTTCCGTACAAGGAACATGTGCTCAGGGTTATACACACCTTGTCAGGGATTTTGACAGCCTAATATTTAATCCACAATTCATACTTTGCAGTCACGTGACTACCATGGATACCTGGCGGGCAACAAACACTGACAAAATGGCGACAAACAGTGGCCAGCCAGGGGAATTGCAGCCTTCAAATACTACAATCAATTAACTATTTAGACCATATGTCACCGATATCTAAAATCAAGAATAGATTAAAATACTCGGAACGTGTGATCCATACACAGTCCCCGCTGATTTTTCATTGCTTTGAAGCTGGCAAAGTCTCTACTTGGAGTTTGGAGATATTTACATAAGTTATGTCTTATATCATATTGTCATCGTTACGTGACCAGCAGTTTCTTCTCTTCACTGCCATTCACAAATGGGATAGTATGTTTATAGAGTGGTGGAGGTTGATGTCACGTTATAAACACTTTACTAACCCATTTGTGAATGGCAGTTATAGACCAATGGACAGTTTGCATCACACTGGCTCCCTCTACAAAAACCCAATAGGATTTTTCCATAGGCTTTTGGATTATCGCAAAAGGTAAGCTCTGTGAAAGACTGATGCTTACACATTTTGTCCATCAAGATAAATAGCACAGATGTAACAGATATAACACTATATATAGATATAAAATGCAGTAGCCAGAAAAAGCTAAAGGTAGGCTATAAATTTTACTTAACCACAGTCCCACGAATTCAGCGTCTCCGTCAACTCTTTCAGTTTTTATTTTAAAACATTTTCTCTGAAAGTTGGACTTAGAACATTTATAAGAGCACAATTATAAGCATAACAAGGCTGTAAAAGTGGACTGAGTTTACCTGTTAGGCGTGATGATGTTTAACCTCCCTGAAAATCTCAGTAGTCCCATTAAGTCACATGTTAGCAAGCAGCTTTTTTTGAAGCGTAACCGCTTCAAAATTCATGAGTGGGCTAACACTGATGTACACTCACCTAAAGGATTATTAGGAACACCTGTTCAATTTCTCATTAATGCAATTATATAATCAACCAATCATATGGCAGTTGCTTCAATGCATTTAGGGGTGTGGTCCTGGTCAAGACAATCTCCTGAACTCCAAACTGAATGTCAGAATGGGAAAATTTTGAGCGTGGCATGGTTGTTGGTGCCAGACGGGCCGGTCTGTGTATTTCACAATCTGCTCAGTTACTGGGATTTTCACTCACAACCATTTCTAGGGTTTACAAAGAATGGTGTGAAAAGGGAAAAACATCCAGTGTGCGGCAGTCCTGTGGGCGAAAATGCCTTGTTGATGCTAGAGGTCAGAGGAGAATGGGCCGACTGATAGAAGAGCAACTTGACTTAAATAACCACTCATTATAACCAAGGTATGCAGGAAAGCATTTGTGAAGCCACAACACGCACAACCTTGAGGCGGATGGGCTATAACAGCCCCCACTCATCTCCACTACGAATTGGAAAAAGAGGCTACAATTTGCAAGAGCTCACCAAAATTGGACAGTCTCAAAATTGGATGAGTCTTGATTTCTGTTGAGACATTCAGATGGTAGAGTCAGAATTTGGCGTAAACAGAAGGAGAAGATGGATCCATCATGCCTTGTTACCACTGTGCAGCTGGTGGTGGTGGTGTAATGGTGTGGGGGATGTTTTCTTGGCACACTTTAGGCCCCTTAGTGCCAATTGGGCATCATTTAAATGCCACAGCCTACCTGAGCATTGTTTCTGACCATGTCCATCCCTTTATCGCCACCATGTGCACATCAACTGATGGCTACTTCCAGCAGGATAATGCACCATGGGGCCCTATTTTAACGATCTGAAACGCAAGTATCAAGCGCGAAGCGCAAGTAACTTTGTGGGCGGGTCTTGGGCCCTGTTGCTATTTTACCAGCGGGATCAATTACTTTTGTGCCGACGCAAGTTTAAAAGGGGTTGGTCTGAAGTAGCTTCATTATTCAAAGGTGTGGTTTGGGCATAACGGAAACAAACCAATTAGAGCGTCATATCACATTCCCTTTAAGAGCGTGATCAACGAGGTGCGCTTGTTCCATGGCACAATTCTACTGTATTATAACGGCACATTTACCAGACGCGCTTCAGCATCGGTTCACAGCCGAGGAGATCGATGTTCTTGTCAGGGCCGTAAAAGAAAGAGAAGGGACATCGGGGATGGGACAAACCCACTCAAATTAGCTTCGGGTTAACATGCATATAATAATTTGAGTAAATGTGTAAGCTTTATGCCTATTTTTCCCATCGTCATGGACACAACAATGATTTCCCCCGTGTTTAAATATTTTTTCCTTATAACATTTGCAAACAAGTAAAATGCATCTGTGTAGATGAGAGAATCATCTACAGTTTATGCATGTTGTTCACACTCTGTATTATGGCCAATGCGCGTTTAAAATATAATCTGAATGTACGCGCAACGCGCCACTGACTTTAGACAATTTTTTTTCTGGTCATTGGCGCAATTGCTTTCTGGAACTGCAAAATAGCACCAGGGATAGTTTGCGCCTAAACACGCCTCCTTTTTTGCGGCAACCTGCCCAGGGATCGCAAGTCCATTCCCTAGTTTACTGATGTGCGTCTGTGGAGGGAAAAGTCCGCTTTGCGCAGGTTCAAAATAGGAATGACACATGCGTCAGTGTATAAAGTCATTTGCGTCAGGTGCAAAATAGGGCCCCATGTCTCAAAGCTCGAATCATTTCAAATTGGTTTCTTCATGACAGTGAGTTCACTGTACTAAAATGGCCCCCACAGTCACCAGATCTCAACCCAATAGAGCATCTTTGGGATGTGGTGGAACGGGAGCTTCGTGCCCTGGATGTGCATCCCACAAATCTCCATTAACTGCAAGATGCTATCCTATCAATATGGGCCAACATTTCTAAAGAATGCTTTCAGCACCTTGTTGAATCAATGTCATGTAGAATTAAGGCAGTTCTGAATGTGAAGTCAAACACAGTATTAGTATGGTGTTCATAATAATCCTTTAGGTGAGTGTATTTTATGTTGTATAAAAATATTTAAAATGTCTTAAGCTTGTGTTCACCACAGACCTTATTTCAGCCATTTAACCTCAATCATATTACAAAAACCCATTGACTTTGGGACAATGAAGCCAAAATTGCTAAAATGCTAACTCACTTCCGTGTTTTGGCCTACAAAGTGATGTCTTGCACCACTCTATTGGATGTGTGCTTCTGAATCCCCCCTGGAAGTTGATGTTCATCCAAGTACTTTTTGTCAACTGTTGAAAACTGTGAATTCGGACACATCCTACTCTTTTTACATTTTGTTTTTTGCCTACTTTATAGTAGTTTCTCTTCTCAGTAAGAATGAATCATCAATGCCATCCCATTTTGAAGGATCCGAGGAATGCGGCCTTCATTTCTCATCCTTCATTTGACGTCATACGTAGGATGCATCAAGTAAACAAACCAATCACCCACAATTCTTAACACAAATTCCAAATCAGTAACTTTAAATTCAGTTATCATAAATAGGCCTATATTTAATATAAAGTGTTTATATTAAAGTAACTTTAATAGTATTTTTTTGTACTTGACCGCGGGGCAGAAAACCTAATTACAAACGCACTTACTAGATGCGCACTTACCAGACCGTCTCATTCTAGCGTTCGGTGCTGAGAAGAAGTTTAGCATAGGAGCCTTGGATGGATTGGACCAGAAAGGAGGACACAGATCTAATTAGGATACAGCTTCCCAATCCCAACTGAGAAGCGCCGTAATGACAGCACATCTGTGTGCTATTTCTTCTTTACTCTGCTAATGTACTCTGTCGCCCTCTGCTGGTTAAAATGAGAATGTCTGGCAGTCTGTCATTGGCTAATGTTGAGCATCCCACAGAGTAATGTGGTTAAGGCAGTTTCACTCTGTTGAGTGGTGTATTCAGTGTTGAGGTTTTTCTCAATCAAAGGAGCAGAATTAAGGTAAATGAATCTGGCACTGGATAAAAGTAAAAGCAGTTTGAACAAGAAAGACGACAAGTGAAAACTACGCTTTAATACGCTTCCAGCCTTGAGCAAAACGATCACATTACATTGTTATTTAGGTTCAAAATCAGCACATCTTTAAATAAAGCTTTAAGACCTCCTAAATGTTCAAGTTAATTCAAATAAAAAACATAGACTTAGCTTATAAAAGGAGAAAAACAGATTTTAAACATAAGACAGAGACATTTCCATGTACGTCATTAGTACAAATGAAGGCAGCTATGTGATTATTTTTCACTTGATTGTGAACATGGTCTGTTTATTTTTTACAGACTAAAATGCTTCATAATTCACAATCATGGAATAACATAACCCACCTACTCTTTTAATACATCTGTTGTTACGAAGTTGTTCTGATGAATAGAGTTGCTAGCATTAAAACAAAAATGCATGTGCATGTTTTTTTTTTTTTATGTGTTTCAATGTGGAATACTCATATGAGGTATTGTATTATCCTGCTTGTTGCATTGAGTTGTGTCCTATTCTTCTGTAAACTGAGGGAAGTGTGAGTGTGTGCGTCTCACTGCTGCCCTCTTCAGTCAGGAGAAATGGTGCGTCTGCGCAGACAGTTGCATGTCAGGCATTTGAGGATGCTCATGGTAATGTGCATAAGCGAGCCAAAGTTAAAGAGCAGGTTGTAAAATGTGTGCACTGAAAGTCCTCCGGTCTCATCCGCGTATTTCATGGCCACAATGGGTGTGTAGAGGTTGTTGGTCAGATTCCGGAATCGAGGTCGGCTGGATTCAATCACTTTCTTGGTGCACTGGAACAGAAAATGACCAAAAATGCATGGAGAATTAAAAGAATGCAAAGCTTTAATGGGCGGAGCTAATGGTTTTCAATGCAATGAATTCGTCAAACGGTGGCACACACTTTAGCGATGTCATCAGGCCTTTGTCCCAATGCCTCAAAGATATCGATGGATGATGGAATGTACACATCCTTGAAGTATCTGACAGTGTCTGCGTCTGCTCCTGGATACTCCATCTTGGCCACTTCTTCCATCATCTTGGTTTCAAACTCTGTATGCACTGGGCCTGGCTCGATCATAGACAGTCTGGGAGTACAGAGGGAATGTTACAGTACATTGCAACTTGAACAAAAGAAAAAAAAAAAAGAAACAAAATGTCTAAAGGCGCCACGCGATACCTTGCTACAAACCTGGTTTAGTTAAACGGTCGGAGTCATCTGTATGACAGATAATTGTATTTTCTGCATTCTCGTTTTCTGCCTCGTTTTAGCAAAAGTATCTATTTTGCTGCTCATGGTGTTTCTGCTACTGCTGTTAAAATAACCATGTCATCTGCAGCTCTTTTCGTCTTTAGCGGGAGAGAGATGCAATGCGTACAGAGCGGAAAGGACTTGAATGAAGCTTGTTTGGCTCCATATAAAAATATTATGAAGATGTAGAGTGAAAAATCTGTGGTTCACCATTTAAATACCAAAGCTTTAAAGGGATAGTTCACCCCAAAAAAACAATTTGCTGTTAATTTAATCACCCTCAGGCCATCCAAAATGCTGTTGACTTTTTTCTTTTTAGCTGAAAACGTGGTCCTTGGTAATTAATTTTGGTTTCAGCTAAAAGTCTTCTTTACATTTCTACTGAAGAAAAAAATACACCAACATCTTGGATGGCCTGAGGGTGAGGCCATTTTCATTTCGGCTGAACTATCCCTTTAAGAGAGTAGTTCACTTTAAAAAAAACAAAAAACTTTTGCTGATAATTTACTCACCCCCATGTCATCCAAGATGTCCATGTCTTTCTTTCTTCAGTCGAAAAGAAATGAAAACATTACATGATTTTCCTCCATATAATGGACTTCAATGGGAACCAAACAGTTCAAGGTCCAAATGAGAGTTTCAGTGCAGCTTCAAAGGGCTTTAAACGACACCAGACGATGAATAAGGGTCTCATCAGGCGAAATGATCAGTCATTTAAAAAATAAATAAAAAAGTTTAAGTTTTATAAGCACAAATGCTCGCCTTGCTCTGTTCTGTGATGAGCGTTCGTGACTCTCCTGTTCAAACTCGTTCATCAAAATGAACAAATCTTTTTTCGAGTCATGACTCGACGGGTCCTAGATAAGACCCTTATTCATCATCTGGTGTCGTTTAACGCCCTTTGAAGCTGCATTGAAACTCATTTGGACCTTTGAAGTCCATTATATGGAGAAAAATCCTGTAATGTTTTCATCAAAAACCTTAATTTCTTTTCGACTGAAGAAAGAAAGACGTGGACATCTTGGATGACATGGGGGTGAGTAAATTATAAGCAAAACTTTTTTTAAAGTGAACTACTCCTTTAAGGCAAGGCATTTCACTCGGCGGCCATTTTTGAAACGCCTCTTGGGAAGCTATTTTAGCCATGCTCCTATCTCTTTGAATGGGGAAACATCAAATTCTCTAAAGCTGTTCAACAAACTTAAGATTAAATTTCATAATAGAAATCACCAATGCAATTTGAAAACTGTTTCATCAATTTTGTTTCTAAACACTCAAATAATGACAAAAAAACCTACATTTTTCAGGCTGGACCAGCTAATGTGCATGTGCAATCAATCATAAGGACAACTTACATCACACTGACAGACGGCAACGGACACTTCGCCGGGTTTTGTCGGATCAGTGTGCTGTTGAACAAGCTGAATCGGATTTAGAAAATCTGAAAAGTGACGTGCTGTAATCTGGTGACTGTCAGCTTTGGCCTGCTTCTGTCGCTGGATACCGGTAAGCGCCCATCTCAGAACACTGTTTCTTTTGCAACTGGAGCTGACTTTTTCCAATTAGTGATTGGCTCTTTTATTTAGAAGCCGGGACTTATTCCGCCATATTGGCCGTTGCACTTTCTCCCATTCATAGTAATATGATTGCATTACATTTGCTTATCTAAAGTCTTGTTTTCTTCACGTTTTTAATGCAGAGAATTCAGACTTAAAGGAGTAGTTCACTTTAAAAAAAACAACTTTTGCTGATAATTTACTCACCCCCATGTCATCCAAGATATCCTTGTCGTTCTTTCTTCAGTCGAACAGAAATTAAGGTTTTTGATGAAAACATTCCAGGATTTTCTCCATATAATGGTCTTCAATGAGTTTCAGTGCAGGTTGAAAGGGCTTTAAACAACACCAGATGATGAATAAGGGTCTTATCAAGCGAAACGATTGCTCATTTAAAAAAAAAAAAACAAAGTTTAAGTTTTACAAGCTCAAATAGTCGCTTTGCTCTGTTCTGTGATGCGCGTTTGTGACTCTCCTGTTCGAACTTCTTCATCAAAACGAAAGAATCTTTTTTCGATCATTTCGTTCGTTGAATGAACCAAATGACACGAAAAAAGATTTGTTCTTTTTGATGAACGAGTTCGAACAGGAGAGTCACGAACGCTCATCACAGAACAGAGCAAGGCGACTATTTGAGCTTATAAAACTTAAACTTTGATATTTATTTTTGAAATAACCGTTCGTTTCGCTTGATAAGACCCTTATTCATCATCTGGAGTCGTTTAAAGCCCTTTGAACAGTTTGCAGTTTGCACTGAATCTGTCTTTTGGACCTTGAACCGTTTGGTTCCCATTGAAGTCCATTATATGGAGAAAAATGCTGGAATGTTTTCATCAAAAACCTTCATTTCTTTCCGACTGAAGAAAGAACGACATGGACATCTTGGATGACATGGGGGTGAGTAAATTATCAGCAAACGTTTTTTTAAAAGTGAACTACTCCTTTAATGTCAATATGCCCTCAACCATACTTCAAATCACTTACTTGACATTAAACTTCAGCAGCTGCACAGCCATACTCTCACAGAAGCCCTCTATGGCGAACTTAGAAGCCGTGTACACATCATTGAAGACCACACCTGCAAGATTAGATCAATAGAGATATATTCAGTGATAATGTCATTGGTCTGCTAATGTGTCTCAAACCATGTGTGGCATTTCTTCCGTCATAATGCTAAGTGCAGAACTCTGAATGGCTTTATTGTTGATCTGACTGTCAAGCATTCAGCTGTGTGACACAGAAGGTTTCAGTCAGGCTTGGTGTGTCCGTTTTACCCTGCAGGCCCATTACACTGCTCATGACGATAATGTGGCCGTCTCGCCTCTTCTTCATGTCTGGCATGACCTCTTTTATCATGCGCACCGTTCCGAAGAAGTTGGTCTCGAACACTTTCTTCATCTCGTCCATACTGATGCTCTCCACGGGTCCCAGCAAACCCACTCCTGCATTATTAACTGGAAAATCAGAAAGGGAACACGGATGGTTATGGACTAGTATTGTGAATCATTCAATCCATGCTTATTATAGTTTCTAGCAAACTCATGTCTGTGGTCATTTTAGTACTCTATCTAATAGGCAGGAAAACAAATCTGTTCAGTTTGTATAACGCCAATCCATGCCTAAACCAAATCCTATTAAAGTTAATGCGTCTAAGTCTGAACAGTCCAATAGGATTTGGTGCACGTGTGTGGTTTTTTTTTTTTTAGTAGTCATGTGACGCGTTTATACAACAGGTGTTTGGTCAAGAATAGCAACAGGTAGTGAACCCTTCATAAGGTAGTGCACTTAAAGGAGTAGTTCACTTTTAACCCTCAGGTGCTCTTCGGTCATTTCTGTTTTGCATTTCTAAAAATCACAGCTTCATCGGAATGTTATGAAACTTGGTGACTTTTATGGCATTGGGTATGTGAATACAAAAAAAAAATTAAGTCATGATCCGAGCATGCTAAGTGGTCGTAAAAAAATAGTCACACTTGTGGTCTTCGGTCAGAAATGACCGACCCATAGGAAATGAATGGGAAATTGACAAAAACACAAAAAAATCACTATTTTTTTATTTTTATTATTATTATTTTTTTTTATAAAAAATCGTTTTTGAGATTGTTTCAACTATATATTCAAATCCACCAAAAAAAACATAAACATCTGGGGAATTCACATGATTCTCCATAGAGAGCTGTACATGCCATCTACTGGTTGCACCATGATTCTACGCTTTTCTCTATACTGTAACCAGATTTTCTTTCATGTTTTGTAAAAAACGTCAAGCATTGCTTTTTAAATCATTATGTTTCAATATTTTTTGCCATGCTTTAAAGAAGTACACTTGTTTTAATGTGTTGACTAACATTCTAAAGCACATGCTTTAGTATGTTAGTACTAAAGCATGTAGTACTAACATACTTTCATGCTGGGTTGGCTCCGCCGCCTTTCCAAGATGGCTGCATGTCCTTCTGTCTGCTCTTTGCCTGTCCATTTTTAGCTCTTTTAAAGGTTTTTAAAACACCTTTCACAGAAATAATCCAGACAGTGCCTTCATTTAACCTACCCTGTTGTATTTGTGAGCTTGTGAGCTCTTGGCCTATTATTTGGTTTGAGGCCTATCTTCATACTTCAACCCAAGGATCTTCTGCAGTGTGGCTTGTCTTCAGCCTAGATCTGTGACGGTTTCTTAAAACAGGATTTACAGCAAGATAACAACACAGCTGCTATCTCCAGCTGCATTGTTGTTCGCCTCCAGCAAACACTAAAGCCTATGGGATCTGGCTACAGAGGTTCTCGGCCTATTCCACCTGGTCTGAGGCCTACCTATTTGTTTTCAAGAGGATCTTGGCCAACTCCACCTACTCCATCACGCATCAGGCTTGTCTCCTGCACGCATCGAAGTCTGTGCTACACTACTAAAGAATCATGTATTACTTTATAAAAATCCTACTGGTTCTCTGGATTTTGTCATTCACCCTTTTGCTGCATGTACAGTACCAGGACCCCGGGCCTGTTGGTAAACGCACTCTAGGATCTCCTACAGCATTGCACTGTCGGGGAACATTAGACTTCATTCTTCAATCAAGAGATGTCACATCCTATTGGATTACTAAATCTGTTGGACTTTCTGTCACCCAGGTATTTCGAACCCTTTCATATTTTTCAATTGTGCTTCTGCAGGAACTGTTTGACTCTAACTTGTTACTAGCTCTGCCCTTTGTTCTGGTGTTGCTTTTAGACGTATGTTAATTATTCTCATGTTATTTATCTCTGGTAATGTTCGTCCAAATCCTGGCCCAGCTAACTCAGTTACTGCCCAGCTGTCATTTGGTGAATTTTGTGACCGTAAATCATTGGGTTTTTTACATGTAAATATCTGCAGTCTGCTGAATTCTAAGCATTTTGACACTTTAAAAACATTGGTGCACACAGCTAATCCTGATGTTCTTGCTGTCTCTGAAACCTGGCGTAAAAAAGGGAACTCTAATCTTGACATATGCATACCAGGCTATAATGTGTTTCGTCAGGATAGGGTTACCAGGGGTGGTGGTGTAGCTATGTATGTTAAAGATCATCTGCAATGTACCGTTGTTCTTTCTAAGTCAGTTCCTAAACAACTTGAACTAGAGGTACTAAAGCTTCGGCTTTCAACTACTTTCTCAATCTCTGTTGCTGTTTGCTATAGAGCACCTTCAGCTCCAGCTTCTGCACTCACAGCCTTTAGTCAACTCTTAGCTCCTTATAGATCCTCTGAGTTTGTCCTGATGGGTGATCTGAACTGGGACATGTTCAATCCCCCAAATACAGTTTTGCAACAGCTTGATGCTCTAAACCTTACTCAGATGATATCAGAGCCCACCAGACCTAATTATAAATCTCCCGCATCATCCACTCTGATTGACCTTATTTTGACTAACAATCCATCTAATTATCAAACAGGAGTGCGCTATTGCATGTATACGGTCTGGCCTTTCATTCAACTTGACATTCATTCAACTTTTCTTTCAACTTGACACAATCTATCATTCAGCCATCCGTTTTGCCACTAATGCACCCTATCACACTCATCACTGCGACCTGTATAAACTGGTGGGTTGGCCCTCCCTTCATACCCGGCGGCTCCATCAATAGGTTTCTCTTCATATATAGACGAATCCGACGAGCGTTCTTGTGTAGGCTGCCATCTTGTGGCGACGCCATTACTGAGCTGTTACACCGGCGTAGACATATGCACCGGTATGTAAACAAACCTCGGAGATAAGGTGATAACGCATCCTTGATGACAGCTACAGACAGGCAGACTTGTTGGGTTGATGATGTTAGACATTGGCCTCCAGTCACAGATGAAGGTACAAACGATCTTACAGATTATTTATGAAAATAGCTTGGCAAGCAAGCTAGGCTAACGTTTGCTACCGAGGAAACTAAAAAAAGATCTGTCCATTTGGCAACAATAAATAAATAAATGAAATCAAATAAACAATTTCATGTGTTTCATTTGTGTCCATTATTTATCTCATTTTTACATTGCAATGGGCATGGGTAAGGTAACGTTACAGCTAGAAAGTATAATATCGACCAATTAGTGTTTTTAAACCATGGAAAGAGGTCAATATAACAGCAGGAGAACAATTATGTCACATAACGTTACATTCAGCTCAGGAAAGCCATTTAATGACCATAGCATGTTAATTGAATAGAAAAAATAACAAGAGCAGAGATTTTGCTGATCACTATATCACACATTTATTATATTTTTTTTACTTATGTCATTAAATAATTGTTATTATACGCGAATGTCCGCGTCTTGTACTCGCCCAGGAAATCTGTGTTTACCGTACGGCTCCAGACAGGGGCACTCGACCCGGGGTATTCACAATGTTTTCTCTTCAAAATTGAAATTTTACTGCCACCATTGAAACAATTTATAAAGAGAAACTGTTTACCCACTCGACATTATACAAGGGCTAACGTTGTAACGTTAGTGTCAGTCGTAAATCTCGAGCTGTTTATTCCCAGTGGACGCAAGTTGCAACTAAAACAATAGAAGGCAATGGCGCAACGCTACCCAGCAACAGCTCAGTAATGGCGCCCGCTTACTTCCGGTAGTTTCGCCGGATTCGTCTATAAGACAATTCTGGGC
>NW_024121321.1:34378032-34390886 GCF_016745375.1 Pimephales promelas | reverse complement strand
AAAAAAAAAAAAACATGCAAAGTGCTTGATTATAATTTTAACTAATAATGTGTAATTCAATATTACTTTTAAAGTTTATATAATGTACTATAATTGATCATTACAAACGTGTAATTACAAATATATTTAAATACGTGACATATAAGTTTCAATAGAAATTATATTTCAAGTATATTTTAGTTTACTGCTTGCTCGTGCATTCGGCAATACACTTTAACCACATCACTGTAAAAAAATATATTTTCATGATTTGTAATCACAACATTTTTTTTTATTTTGTCAAATCAACTTAAATAATTTAAGTAGTTCAGATAACATAATATTTTGAGTTTCTGACTCCTCGATTTTTCCATTTCAATGAACTTAAAATTTTAAGGCAACCAGGTTACTTCATTTTTAAGTTAAACCAACAATATTTTTTTACAGTGTAGAAGTATAAATTACAAGATGTACTAAATTAAAAAAGCAAGTTCAGCTAAATGCTTATAATATAAATTCAAACTATAATACACTTTCACTTATTTGCGATTAACACATGCCCGATACACAATATTACTCAAAATAACCACTCGTTTTAAAAGTACGTTTAGGATGTAGAAGACCATGAAGCATGTTTGCAAACAGTTTGATGTTAGCAGGCCAAGGAAAGTTGGCTTGCTAACTTGCTAATTTTTTTACAGTAGACTTTTCGCTCTTTTCACAACCCCAAATCTGATCCTGCTGCATATAAATTACAGTTACTGAACTTACTGAACAGCCCATGTAATATATATATATATATATATATATATATGAAGAGTTCAGATGCAAAAGCCTCTAAGTGCCATTTGAAATTTTCTTCTAGAATGATGATTTTTATCAAGCTTGTATATTTAAGTTCAGTAATTTCACTTAAATGGCAATGATAATTACCCATTAATTGTTATTTAAGTGAAATTACTGAACTTAAATATACAAGTTTGATAAAAATCATCAATAAAGAAGAAAATTTCAAATGGCATTTAGAGGCTTTTGCATCTGAACTCTTCATATATATATATATATATATATATATATATATATATATATATATATATATATATATATATATAATATATATATATATAAATCGGATTTCCCCTGCAGTGTGAACAAAGCCAATGAGGTCAAAGGCATCCCGCACTCACTGAGAATATCGATGTGGCGGTCCTTTACACTGTCAATACACTGCTTGACCGAGTCATCACTACACACATCCAATGCCAGCAGTGTCAGGGTCTTGCCATAAGCGTCACCCGCTGCTTCCACCAGCTGGTCCTTCTTTTTCAGGTTTCTCATAGTGGCAATAACTTCAAGACAAAATGACAGGGAACAAGCATGTCATTAACAAAACAGTAATCACTCGAAGTTCAAACCTTGTATCTACAACTAAGAGGATTTGGATGCTTTGTTCTGAAATCAGCACAGGAGATTGCAGTTCGATTGAATTTGGTCTAATTCATGATATGCTGCTGACCCAAACAAACACTCAGTGTAACCAGTGGTGTGTGTTGCTTAATTTAAAACCGTGGCTGAAAGATAAGCTGAAGAGATTAACATTCTAATGCACTTTGCACTTTGAACGCAACGCATGAGTGACACTGACCTACATCAAGCGCCCATCCCAGATTTTCCGAACATTTTTCATCTGAAATAATCAGTTTTATCAGTTTTTGAAAAAACTATCCAGTCCACTCTGATGTCAGTGATCAGCTGTGCTGGCAAGTTCTTCATGAAAAGCAAAGCAAAATTATTATTATTTATTTTTTATTTATTTTTTTTACCACCTTTCCATATTTTAGGTTGATTTGATTGACTGTTCTTTATGGGTGGAACTCTAAACCTGAACAGTTCCTTTCATATCTCAAGAAATGATTAGTTTTGTTCTGTGCACACTGAATTCTTTTAATGGACCCACTCTCTATATTTATTTATCAAAAACTACAATAAAGAAATGCACTACCATTTAAAAGTTTGGGGTCAGTTTAATCGTTTTTTTTTTTTATTATTAATACTTTTCAGCAAGGCTGTTTTAAATTGATCAAAAATTACAGTAAAGGCTTTTTTAAAAAAAAAATAGATATTTCAAATAAGCGATGATTTCATATTAGAATGATTTCTGAAGAACCGTGTGAATCTGATGATACTTAAACATTCCGATTTGATCACAGAAAAAATATATATTTCAAATTCTATTAATAATATTAGACAATATGACAATTTTACTGTATTTTTTTGATCAAATACGAGACTTCTTTCAAAAACGTTTAAAAAATCTTATCGATCCCATTCCCAAACTTCTAAAAGGTCATTTTCATAAATACATGATGACCTGTTGTTAAAGTCACCTTTATTAAAGGAGAACTCCGGTCAATTTTAACATCAAACTCATTTTTTGTACATTTGGAGTGCTGTCAGTACAGACAAAAACAATCGTCTTTTTAAAATTCGCACCCTGTTGACTTCAATGGGGCATGTTCTAAACCTGCTTTTAGCCTCTTATCATCCTTGATTTGTCATTACGAGTGCACAGCCATGTGAGTGGTGTTAATAAGAGTGACCACGGTCAATCTGACTGCAGTAGACGTGAAAGATATGAATAAAAATGATGTTAATTCAGCCAGCTCACATACCTCTATTTGCTTCCTGTTTCCGGTCGAAGCCCACAGTAGTCGATTGTCGATCTCTCGCGCGCGATCATAAGTGAATATCATCTCAAACCTCCTCCGTGTGTTCAACATCTGATTCGGATGAACTATCCATTTGAGCTGATATTCTCAGAACACCACACAGTGGATGGTTTGATATGATATTCACTAATGATCGCGATCACAAACTCGACAATCGACTACTGTGGGCTTCGACCGAAATGAGGAGCTGGCTGAATTAACATCATTTTTAATAATATCTTTCACATCTACTGCAGTCAGATTGACTGTGGTCACTCTTAATAACACGTCTCACATGGCTGTGCACTCGTAATGACAAATCAAGGATGTTAAGAGGCTAAAAGCAGGTTTAGAATATGCCCCATTGAAGTCAACAGGGTGCGAATTTTAAAAAGACGATAACACGGTGTAGGCAACAACGATTGTTTTTGTCTGTACTGACAGCACTCCAAATGTACAAAAAAATGAGCTCAATGTTAAAATTGACCAGAATTCACCTTTAATATAGTGCTTTGATTGTTTCAAACATCTTCACGATAATAAACAGGAAAATAACAATCAATAATGCCAACTTCAAATCAAATATGAAATAAATTATAATTCTGCTGTCATTATTCATCTCAAATCAGTTCAGTGTTTATTCAGTTCAGTTCAATAACCGTGTAAAGTTCATCAAATGAGTTCAATTCAGCTACAAAGGCCTCTTTATTGCCCATAAACGCAATAGAAGAATGAAGTGGTGTAACATAATTTTCTAAATTGAAGTATATATATATATATTGTTTCTTTAAAAAAGTCCCTTTCTATATTTTCAGTTTCTTTTTCTCACTTTCTTGTATTGATGAATAAATGAATACAGACGATATTCAACTTCAACGTGCTTACTTTTCGCGTTGACAATGATATATCTTATTTTTGCTCTCTTTCTCTGTGGCACTAGCACATCTTCAGTAGCCTACATTGAGGTTTGATTTGCTGATCAAATCCTGTCTGATTTACAGATCAAGCCTTTGTAGCTTTTTTTAAGCGTTGTTCATTCAGTCTGTCAACATCCCTGATCAGTCAAAGCCCAGCTGCTGTTGAAAAGTGCCAGTAAACATGCGGAGACGAGAGAACATAATGCATCTGTAGGGTGATGATGATGGAGAGACACAGCTGCTGGGAAATCTGCATTCCTGTCTTCTCAAACTAGATTTCACTTGTATATAAAGAATAAGCTGTACTTGACGAGAGGAGAACTTTAATTCTTACGACACACAAGGCATGCGGAGCCAAACTAGGCCACGATATAAATGTGTTTACGCGAACAACCGCCTCATTGTTAAAGCTGTTGTTTTAAGACTTGAGGCCGATTAAACATTCTTGAATGAGCCACCCTCAATTATAATTGGATTATTCTTTTTTTTTTTTGGCTTCTTTGAAGTTGGCATACATCACAGCACCTCATTATAACCAGAACCAATTGGAAAAGGATTTTATTTTTGTTTCGGAAAAAAATCCACTGTTGCAATGCTCTTAGAATGGGAACAAAGTTCAAATGGAATTCATTTAAAAGATGAAAAAGAATGAAAGATGGTTTGCTTTTCAACTTTCTTAAAAGCCTCCCTTACGTTTGCAGCGATACTGTAAGAGAGGTCCACCACTCTTTAAATACACTGGCTGTTTGGATTTAAATAGGCAAATGCTTAAGAGACTGGATCATCATGTTTGGTATCAGTTCTTGTGTAGCGTTCATGTAGGAAAACACGTCAGATCACAATACAAGATCTTGTATTGTCAATGCAAGAGTCCAGCACTCTGTAAAGTCTCCTCCAGCACATGCCAAAGACTTTCAGTGAATTCAAGTTCCTCCCAACCATTCTTACACAATTTGAGCCTGATGAATCATTGTCATCCTCGAATATGGCCATGATGCGTCTTCCTACATGGGTGTTTAGAGGAGTGGTTCACTTTTTAAAAAAAGTCTTTCTTGTCTTTCTTTCTTCAGTCGAAAAGAAATTAAGGTTTTTGATGAAAACATTCCTGGATTTTTCTCCATATAATGGACTTCAATGGGAACCAAACGGTTCAAGGTCCAAAAGACAGTTTCAGTGCAAACCTCAAACTGTTCAAAGGGCTTTAAACGATTCCAGACGATGAATAAGGGTCTTATCAAGCGAAACGATCGCTCATTTTTTTTAAAAAATAACAAAGTTTAAGTTTTATAAGCTCAAATGGTCACCTTGCTCTGTTCTGTGATGCACGGTCGTGACTCTCCTGTTTGAAAATGAACGAATCTTTTCCAGAGTCAATTTGTTCATTTCGTTTGTTGAATGAAACAAATGATACGAAAAAAGATTTGTTCATTTTGATGAACACGTTCGAACAGGAGAGTCACGAACGTGCATCACAGAACAGAGCAAGGCGAGCATTTGAGCTTATAAAACTTAAACTTTGTTTTTTTTTTTTTTTTTTAAATGAGCGATCGTTTCGCTTAATACCCTTATTCATCGTCTGGAATCGTTTAAAGCCATTTGAACAGTTTGCAGTTTGCACTGAAACTGTCTTTTGGACCTAGAACCGTTTGGTTCCCATTGAAGTCCATTATATGGAGAAAAATGCTGGAATGTTTTCATCAAAAACCAAAAGAACGAATGACATGGACATCTTGGATGACATGGGGGTGAGTAAATTATCAGCAAAAGTTTTTTTTAAAAGTGAACTACTCCTTTAAGAAATGAAAAGCTGCACACTCCATCAATTAGAATTAGAAGAACTGATGCCAAACATATAACATGATAGAAACACAATAATCAGTTCAATAATGATCCAGTCATAGACTCTCAAGCATTTGCCTATAAATTTTATTTATAGCGACTTTTATTTTTTGTTTTGAGCGGGCAGTGAATTTAAAAATGTTTTCAAGTCACAAATACATTTATATATACATTTAACCAAATTAATTAAAATGTAATGTAGAAGTACTCAATCAATGTTTGCAGTAGTCTAAGCATCATAAGTATGTAAATAAATTAAACGGATAGTTCCAAACCTATATGAGTTTATAAACAAAGATATTTTGAAGTAACTAAACAGTTGATGGACCCCATTGACTTCATTGAATGAACTGTTTGGTTAACAACATTCTTCAAAATACCTTTTTTTTTTTGTTTAGCAGAAGAACTAAATAATCTATTAACTATCCCTTTAATGTGCTACTACTATACACATGTCATTATAGGGCAGGCTTTATCTCTCAATCCACTGAAAAAGGTTGAGGGCCCCCAGCAAACCATTTGATTGACATTAATGAGTCTCTGTATGCAGTCGAGTAGGAGATAACAAATGTCCAATGGTTTTGCCCTGCTCAAAGTGCAGATGAAGTCTTCAGAAGACCCTCGCTTTAGAGCCCTCAACTTGTACAGGTCTCAAACTTTGTCCCTCTCCCAACACTCATTCCAGTGTGTGGACTATTGGCGCATTAGACACGGCACTAAACCAGGGCAGCGGTCTACAATTCACAGCCATAAAGAGAGCTTTGTACTGGAGAAGTCACTTGAAAGAGAACTGGCAGTCTCTTTATGATCTCCGCCTGGCAAGCTGTATCCTCGCGGAGCCGTACCCTGGAAACTGCGCTTTCACATGATAATAAAGACCCTTTGGGTTCAGCTAAAGAAAAGTGAATGTATAATCTTGCGGTTCGAATGAAGAGACAAACTAATGCGAAAATGTACAGCGCGTTATGTCATAAAAATACCCAACAGCTGCGTTTACAAAGTAAGACAGGCTATCGGCTAGAAGCGCGTGAACTTATAATACCTACAACTTCTGAAACAAGTTTAAACGAAAAGTCGAAAGCCCGAAACGTTCTATAGAGGTGTGAACGCTGAATTAGAACGCGTTTACCATGGTAACGCTTGTGTTCGTCTCTGGCCAGCAGCACGGCGATCCTCAGTCCGATCCCAGAGGAGCAGCCGGTGATCAGCACCACTTTCTGCTCGCCACCGCCACTCGCCATGGCAACTCCTGTCAGTCTCAGCTGGATCAGGGGACTCCAACAAACTTAAAGCGGATAACGCAACCCGGCGCTCATGTGAGCGGGTTATGCGGTCACATGGCAGACAGAAAATCGTTAACGCGCATCAGCGTTTACTGTAGCCTACTGCTTTGAAAAACAAACAGATTAACGCAGTGAGATGCATCGTGGGCTGTGGGCGCAAAGGGGAGAGAGGTGTGTGTTTGGGGAGGGGACGGGTGTCTGAGCCTAGGAAAATACACTCAATCAACAATCAATTACAAGAAAACACATTTAATTAGTTTAATTTAAGTTCATCTGAAAAGTTAAACTTTTATTTTGGATGCGATTAATCGTTTGACAGCCCAATATATATATATTGGGCTGTCAAACGATTAATCGATTGTATCTATATACAGTATATACATGAAAATATTTCTTAAATATATACAATGTGTGTGTGTGTGTGTGTATTTATATAAAATAATTATACACAGTGCATCCACATATATTATGTAAACACAAACTTTTATTTTGGATGCGATTAATTGCGATTAATCGTTTGACAGCCCTAAATATATATATTTAAAATCCTTATATAATATTATATTATGTAACACTTTATTTTAAGGTGACATTATTACATGTAGCCTACTTATAGTAGTAGCCTAACAGTAGCCTACATTATGTTGGCCTATATTTATAGCCTACTGTAACTTAATGGTTGCACTTTTTTAAGGTGACGTGGGCCTACTTACACGTTAGGCTACTAAATGTTCTTACTATAGAAACAGTAACTTATGCATAATTAATTTACAAGTAACTAGGCCTAGCCCTAAACCAAACCCTATTAACCGTAACTCTAGTAAAAGGCTACATGTAGTTTATTAAAATTACTCAGTCCTTATTTGAGTAAGTAGCCTACAGTACACTACGTCCCCTTAAAATAAAGTTTAAACTTACATTAGGCTATATTATATTATTATCCAGCAAACTTACATAAGTTTTGGAAAATGAGTGGAGGGATATATTATATTCATCATTTTTTTTTTTGTTTGTTTGTTATTCATGGTTATAATTAAAGTGAATTTGGTTGATTGTTCTCGTGACTCAGTTTATTAAGCGTATTTGTTTGAAATTGCACTCTAGTGGTCTATTTTTACACAGAGGACGACTGTTTTGGTTTTAGTTTCATTTTAATGTGAATTATGAAAATATGACCATTGGCATTTTCTACACTCATGAGTAAATTTACACTGGTCTGTACTGCCACCTGCTGGTAAAACCTCTTACAACACATGTACTTTAACACTTTAATAAACGTTAAAAAACGACTAGAATGGTTGGCCATAATTGAACTGATGCCACAACTTAGGGACATAGTAAAAAAAATAAACAAAAAAAAATACGTTTATAAAAAAAAATAAATGATTGAAAGTCTCCAAGATACTGTAGTTCAATGTCGTCATAGGCAACAGTGATCACCCATGCCACCATAAATATTCAGAATTTTGCTAGGAAACTCGATTTTTTTAGAGAAGATAGAAAATGTAAACCCTGCCTCCGTGATGCAATGATGCTCTACAAATACTGTACTGTGAAAAGTGTTTGAGGAAAGATTTTATTTATCAATTAACTTCTATTACCTAATAATTTTATTCAATATTGTGTCTAAACCAGCTTTTGTCCAGTTACACTTGCACATTGTTTTTCAAAAGGTGTCCTCTTGATATACTTAAATACTCACTGATATGCCAAAGTCTTTTGCTCAGCACTGTGTATCTTAAAGGCGGTCTATGTTAGAATTTGTATGTATTCATCATTTGTAATGTCAATGTATGAATTGCTTGTAACGAAACTTAAAAAACGAGACCTTCCCTAACTTATAGGTTGTCTATGAAAGCCTTTAGACTGATTTGTATGTGAAGGATGTGGGACGTTTCTGCTGGGACATCATAAGGATGTGACATTTCCACACGCCTCTCTTCTGTACTCTGTCGTTTAACCCTTAAAGACCTACGCTGTAAAAAAATATTGATGGTTTAACTTAAAACAGTAAGTAACCTGGTTGCCTTAAAGTTCAACTGGAAAAAGTGAGTTAAATACAATGAAGGAGATTAATTTAACCATCAGAAACTCAAAATTGTATGTCATCTGAACTAAATAAATTATTTAAGTTGATTTGACAAAAGAAAAAATGTTGTGATTACTACACTGTAAAAAAATATTGTTGGTTTAACTTAAAAAAGTAAGTAACCTGGGTTGCCTTAAAATTTTAAGTTGATTGAACTGGAAAAAGTGAGTTATTACAATGAAGTAGATTAATTTAACCATCAGAAACTCAAAATAATAAGTTATCTCAACTAAATAAATTATTATAAAGTTGATTTGACAAAAGAAAATATGTTGTGGTAACAAGTCTTGAAAATATTTTTTACAGTGTAGACCATTTTTGGAGCACCTGCGCGCCGCCTGATCTTTTCTTTGTTTTTCTAACAAAGAAAGAGCCATATATCATTTTAACAGGGGAATTTGAAGTTTCAATCTATCTCATTTAAATAATCCAATTTTACATTTATTTTGTCTTAGAATGGATGAATTTACCAGATTTTAGAAAAACGGCAGCATATTTTTAGTGATTTTTATTTTTTTACTCAACTCTAACAAATCCTCCTGAAGTTTGGATTTTTTTGCTTTATAAAGCTGTACTTGGATATTCTACATTTCTATATGAAGAGTTCAGATGCAAAAGCCTCTAAATGCCATTTGAAATTTTCTTCTAGAATGATGATTTTTATCAAGCTTGTATATTTAAGTTCAGTGATTTCACTTAAATGGCAATGATAATTACCTATTAATTGTTATTTAAGTGAAATTACTGAACTTAAATATACAAGTTTGATAAAAATCATCATTAAAGAAGAAAATTTAAAATGGCATTTAGAGGCTTTTGCATCTGAACTCTTCATATGTAATTTTGACCACATGTAACAATCCCTAAGCAAGTTATAGGCGATTTTCCATGAAAAGCCGTTTTTTTATTTTTTATTTTATTTTTTGTCAGTTTTTTATTTACTGACAATTTACTGTAGATGTGTCCAAAAAAGAATTAAAATAAATAGAAACATTGTGATAGAACACTGAAGCAAACCTTTATATATAAACACACACACACTTACATACATAGCCTATATTAACTTTCACACCTCAGTTCAAATTTCCAAAGAAAGATGCTAATGGGTCGTGCAAAAGACCAAAAACTATTTTTATTGGTTGAGTAGATGATAGTTTCAACCAATCTGGACATGAGGGTGGGACTAAGCATTAACGGTCATTCATGATTGGCTCAGAGGAATAAACCGCACGGGTTTCTTTGACGAATCAATGCTGATCAAAACTTGATGACGCAATCACATTCACTAACTTCTGAATGTCCAAACGCGATTAACCCGATATCACAGAAAAGCCGGGAATCTCCTCTTTATTGGACATTTTAAAGCATACGGATCAGAGTAGCGGTTCAAAAGAACAACAGTTATTTTTTTGCCGCCTGCGGCCGTATAGTTTTTAAGGGTTAAGAAAGATTCATTCAATCTGTAGTCTCACATAGTTTATAGTCTCAAATATACTTTAAACCTTATCTAACTATCACAACAGTGTAATTTCACCTGTAAAATGACCATATAACAGGGTAACTTTCATTATCTTATCTGTCGAAATGATGCTGGTGAATTGCAATGCTCGTGCAAACATATCCACATTGCTATCAGATGCTTTCTTAACCGATGTTTTCTCACTGTCATTTATTTTTATTTTATTTTTTTAGAAGAAGAAAGCGTGTTTACATACAGTATTCGGGCTCTAAATCATGTCCTCTTGCACACTAAGTTGCTGGCTGCAGTTCACCTAATGGCCACCGGTGTCGCTAATAGCAAAGTTTCTGAATTCTACATATAGCCCCTTTAAAGGAGAATTAGACACTAGAGTTAAGTTGTTTGTACCCTTACGATGACCAGTGGTGACCTCTCCACTGTAGTCACATGGATGTGTTTGTGTTCAAATGTTTTTCCGAGGTAAATAAAAGATATTGATCCAGGCCATTCTTGGAAAATCACAATCACTGTAGGAATCTAGTCTGGTTTCATCTGTGCCTATGTTTTGAAAGTGAATATATTTGAAATGTGCTACACATTTCAAAGACAAAAGAAGTAAATATGAAATTACATATAAAGATGTACTCAAGTCGTCCTTCTTAAGTGGGTGAAAAAGCACTCGAAATTATACTCTAATGCATTTTCATTTAATTGCAATGAACATTCAGAAAAGTGCCTGGAAATTTTACCTTCAGTTTGCACTTTTTTATTATTTCTCATTTTATTTCTAAAAGTATGATAAAGTGCACTACTTTTTTCACAAGGGTTGTGAAGTTTACCCATCAATGCTTGAATAGAACAATCCGCAGTAATAACCAGTGAAAATGACACCTTCTTATCCATCATAAAAAAAGGAAATGCTAAACTGTAAGCGGTAACACTTTTCAATAAGGTTCATTAGTTAATTTACTAACATTAACCTGTTAACTGTCACCCCCCCTTTTTTGAATAGACATGAAAATTCACATTTTGAAATTAAATGGTTGTAATTCAAGAATGCTTTGGAATATAGACATATGATTGGTCTTGTTTTAAAGAAGACATTTGGCAGATTTTTGTAAGTGAAATAAATTAAGAAAGTGAAACAGAAAAAAAGTTATAGAAGTTTGAGTTTATGAAAATGTACAATGTAAAAATATTAATTATTCATATTTTACATAAAATATATATTTTCAAAACCTGGGCTACTCTAAAATGGCAGAAAGATCAAAGCCAAAAATCTGAACAAGTTGTGTTTCAAATTTTAGGTTGATATCTCAAAAAATGAGCTTTCAGTAAGATTTTGTTTGAGCGCAGTACCAAACTTTTTCACTAGGGCACAATCAGACTCCATTACTGCCCATATAAGGGCGTCTGCATTTCCATTCATGTTTTGAGTGATATGAACCATTATTTTCACAATTTTCATATAATTTCTGAAGTAGAGATCCTATTCAGAAGTAGCATGGAAAGTTTGGCAGATTTTGATATGAATTGAACCTCTAAGAAACACATACAAAGAACACGCATGTAAGTCATAGCTAGCTGCCACGTCACAAATGGTGAATTTATTATTTTTTTTCTTGATATTTCAAACTTTTCAGACCTTTTTTTTCCAAAATAATTGAATGGATTCTATCTTTTGAACTTTTGGCATGAAAACAAACTGAGATATCTACCATTTTTTCATGATTTTTCATGTTTACTGCTATTTTAAAATAATGGGCTGAACACGCCTTATGAGTATGAAAATATTCTTGTTTTATATTGATAAATTATGGCTCCTCTGTAATATATTTTGAAAATCAGTCACCAAATATGGAAACTAGAGATTGTAAGCTTTCAAATGATATATAGTTTGTCAATATTATTTAAGGTATTTACTAAGATATTATTGTTTTAAAAATATAGTGGCAAACGTCCCACCTGTGGGACGGTGACAGTTAAGCTAACAATGAATAATCCATTTTTAGTTACATTATGAGTTAATCTTTGTTAATATTAACAAACACAACCTTTGATTTTAATAATGTATTGGTAAATGCTGAAATTGATATTAACTTAGATTAATAAATGCTGAAGATTATTGTTCATTCTTAACCTGTTAAGCTGCAACCCCAATTAAAAAAAATCCCCAAACTGAAACAGATACACTTCATGAATCCTTTTTCTGTTTTGAATCAAGCTAAGGCAAGCAGAGAACACTGGCTGGTTATGTATTTTCTCAAATATGTATATTGGATAATTCTTAACCCCCAAAAAAGCTATGGACTGCAGCTTTAACTGATGTTACAACCTTATTGTAAAGTGTTACACTTTAGCTTCAAGGTTAAAGCCTCACACAATGATTACATGTCACAGGTATAGTGAAAATGCAATTTTCTGAAAACTGCGTTAAGAATTTCTTTGGCAAGGGTATTAGATGTGGGTCAAGTTGAATTTTGGACTTCACTGAGAGGTGTCAAAGTGCAGATGACAAGAACAAATGCCGAGGTCACACATGTTTGGTCTTGTTGGCTATGTTGCGTCCACTCCTGCGAG
>NW_024121321.1:34275532-34373032 GCF_016745375.1 Pimephales promelas | reverse complement strand
GCGTCAGTTGTATGACGGCCCGGGATCGCCATCTAGCGACGGTTAAGGGGGCCCTAAAAAGGCGAATATTGACGTATGGTCAAAAGACGTCCCAAAACGTCAGTTATATGACTTTTTGGGATGAGAATGTGTTGTATATATAAATATATGACCTACCCCAACCCCTTCCCTACACCTACCCGTCACTGGGGTTAATGGCATTTTTGAGTCTTCCCCTACCATCATAGGGAAAAAAATATCGTTCCCCAGATGTAGAACTATGTTTTGCCTTCGTTTCGCTCGGATATTTAACGCCGTGTACATACACCCGGAATCACTCGGACATTTAACGACGTAGACATACACGCATACACGCGGATAGCTCAAAATGCGTATAGATAACACGCCACTTGACTTGAAAGTGGCATGTATGTTTACGCAAAAGTCATGATGTCATGTTGAAATTTGTTACTTTTTTAGGGAGTAACGCAATATTGTAACGCATTAGGCCATGTGTCCACCAAAGCGTTTTTAGCCAGCTGAAAACGCTAGACGCTCTGCTGAAGACGCCGTGCATGAGAGCGTTTTGGCAGCACAGCGTTTTTTCCGTTGAGACGTTTCGTTGCTATGATACAGAATATCCGCAGCAGTTTGAATGTTGACAGTTGGTCGGTGTGGTGTTAGTCCCGCCCCTCCTCCACTGTGATTGGACGGCTGGGTAAAAAGTGACAGTAATGAGCGCTGCGTTTTATCCAAAGTTGAACATTTTTCAACTCTCGGCGACCAGTAAAAACGCTGGGCGCTCGGCGCTTCAGCATGAAAAAAACGCTCAGCGCCTCGGTACGCTCATGGCGTTTAAAAAACGCGGCGCTCCCATTGAAAACAGTTGAAAACATACGCCAGGTGCGTGGAAAAACGCTTTGGTGGACACACGGCCTTAGAATCAGAATAGACCAACGCCACTTTTGCGTCATCGAAGGGTAACGCCCCCTTTTGGGGGAAAACACCTCTATACTGTCTATGGGAAAACAAACGGATTCCCATGAGAACAGAACTTGCACTAGATCTGCAAAGTTTCTTGATAGCAAAAATGGCACAAACTTAAAGAAGCTAACGTTACTGAATACGGGGTTACAGAGGTGTCCCTTTGAAATGGTCGAAAACTGGATTAATGACCCCACACAGCGGCCAAATATGGACTATTCAGACATCTAACGTTACCACTCTCTCGTGGAATCACCAAGTAAGTAGCCTTTTTTATTTATTTATCATTTACACACTCACAGTAGCCTATTACAAACTACTAGACGATGAGGCCATGTCACTTGGATCATATTTAACTTGATTTAAGCTATTGACAGTTTTGTTGTCGACTAGCTATTAGAAAGACTAGCTGTTAGCAGCTAACGTTACCTTATTAGACTATGTAGCTTAAATCAAGTTAAATATGATCCATTCATCATCTAGTTTGTCATACTGTGAGTGTTAATGAAAAAAAAGGCTACGTGCTTACTTGGTGATTCCACGAGATAGTGGTAACGTTAGATGTCTGAATAGTCCATATTTGGCCGCTGTGTGGGGTCATTAATTCAGTTTTCGACCATTTCAAAGGGACACCTCTGTAACCCCGTATTCAGTAACGTTAGCTTCTTTAAGTTTGTGCCATTTTTGCTATCAAGAAACTTTGCAGATCTAGTGCGAGTTCTGTTCTCATGGGAATCCGTTTGTTTTCCCATAGACAGTATAGAGGTGTTTTCCCCCAAAAGGGGGCGTTACCCTTCGATGACGCAAAAGTGGCGTTGGTCTATCGCTTTGTCACATCACTAACAGCACATGTGCAGCACACATTCATTTTGAAAAGTCACTTGCTATTGTGTTAGAATATTAAATATGTGACGTGAAGGCCAATCATACAACCCTTACTCGGAATTTGTTAACCCATTCAAGTTATAGTGCACACACACCCGGAGCAGTGGGCAGCCATTTACTCCGGCAACCAGGGAGTGATTGGGGGTTGGGTGCCTTGTTCAAGGACACCTCAGTCGTGGCTATTGAGAATAGAAGAGAGTGCGGCTTTGAAAATTGATCCCGCAACCTTATGGATTACAAGTCTAACTCTCTAACCCTTAGGACACGACTGTCCATGCCTAATATATACTTTTCACAGCTGGTTTTCTAACCAATTAATTGTTCTTAAAATGAGAAATAGTCCTTATGCGTCCATTTAATATAAAAGCACACGAGACTCCAGGCTCCTTCTCTCTGGGCAGCTGGAGGCGTGTTAGAGAGACATTCACAAGAATGTTTGCTGCAGGTCAAGAGTGGTGCTTTCTGCTCTTTTGTTTGCTGTCTGCTGAGGAGGTGTGGAATGCAAACTTCACAAAAGCAGGGGAAAGAAAAGGGAAGGACAACGAGAAAGAAAAAGAATATGTGCCTTTTAAATTACGGGAGGCGAACTCACAGAGAGGGACAGAAGAAAGAGAGAGAATGTACTGTAGGAAATGAGCACACAGACGAGGAGAAACGAAACACGAGACGGAAAACACATCACTGCATTTGAGTGTTCATTGATTTAGCGTCTCATTAAAAAATCTATCCTGCATGCTAATTATTTTGGGCACCACCACACTGCTAATTATCAAAATAAACACCACAGTGAGAACTCCACTCTCAAACGAAATGAGCAATCCGGACCAAAACAGAGGTGGAAAAATCTGTTGTGTTGTGACGCCAGGCATTTTCCACATTAAGAATGAGTCGTGCTTCATTAAAGGAAGTCTGGTCCTCCGCTTCCTTAAGATTTTTTACTCTTCTTTAAGTGGAATGAAGTGTTTTAATGGGGTCAAAGCAATTACACAGAGGAGCTGTGACTGTTTTTTCCCCTGCATTGAGCATTTTGTGGCTTGGGTGCTTGAAGTGTCGGAAAATAAAACTAATGAAATCAAAGATGTTTAATACGTAGAGCAATTTCAGGTGTTTTCTAAGTCATTTTTTGGATTCTCATCAAATCTAGAGTTTCCTCAGCACAGTCCAGACCACCTCCACACACATACACACACACACACACACACTTCATCCTAAAGATGACCCCTCAATAACTGTGACATTTTTTTTCTTCTCAGACACTTGGCGAATGATTGCGAGAAAGTCTGTGTGGGAATTTACCCAGGACTTACTGTAAGAAGGACACCGATTGGCTCTTTTGAAACAGATTACGTCATGATAGGTTATTATTCAAACAATTAAGGGATAAAGTACAGTAAGCTGATCACTGTTGTTGAATTATTACAGTTTTTATCAACTGCTTACACACAAAATCCTTACTTGTCACACAGTTTCTGAAACCTGATCTGCAAAACCTTACATCAATTCTTGGCCTTCGACTCGTTTTAAATTTCATAAAACACTTTTTGCAAACCACAACACACAATTCTCTATGTAACACAAACAAATCTAACTGGAATTATCTTAATTTTCTTTTTCAAACACAACCTGTCAAAATGCCACTCGCATGTGCAAACACTCATTGCTTTACTTAACACCAACCAATCATGGCTTTAGAATAGGCCTGTAAATAGGCTAGTCTTTTTGTTATAGGTTTTTCAGACTGTGTAATATTCTATTCATCACAACCACAAACTGTGTGTATATGATATATCCAAAATATAATATTAGGGCAAAGGTGTTTGCAACGCAAGACAAACGTTTGCTTTTGATATGTGTTTGTGATATTTTGAATGCAGTCCTTTATTTTGCAAGGCATTTTGCATTTTGTGTGTATTTCTTGGATTTGGGTGTAAAGTTTTTTTAAAAAAAAGAGGCAACGTTTTGAAAATGTGTGTAAGCAGTTGAAATAACTGTAGTACCCCAATGTGAGGCAGAGGCTGCACTCGCCACAGGGTTTTACAGTGTAAAGTTGTCCACAGACTACAGTATGTTTAAGCTTACCTCAAGGACATCCAAGATGTAGGTGTCTTTGTTTCCGCAGTATTTTCAATTTTGATATTTTTAGGTCAAACCGTTCTTGTCTGTCAGTCATATAATGGAGGTCTATGGTCACCACCTCAAAGAGCATGCACAGAGAAGTCCAAAATAAACATGATTTAATGACTCGTAAATGTAAGTACACATTGATGGCCATATCGTTTGCGCAGCCTGAAGCGCCTGTGTCCTCAGATCACTCGGACGTGGCTGTGGTTACAAGAGGTAAAAACGATATAAGTAATGTTGGTTTTCTCACACAAACCGCTCGTTTCGTGTCTTAGGCCATCAGTGTGTACTTACATTTACGAGTCATTAAATCATGTTTAATTTGGACTTCTCTGTGCATGCTCTTTGAGGTGGTGACCATAGACCTCCATTATATGACTGATAGAAAAAACGGTTTGACCTAAAAATATCAAAATTGAAAATACTGTGGAAACAAAGACACCTACATCTTGGATGCCCTTGATGTAAGCAATAACACACCAAAAATTAATTTCAAAGTGAACTATCCCTTTAAATGGCCTTTTTCATTAATATTATATTATACAGTTTTTTTTAAAAAATATACATTTAAGATTTGAAGTACAATACAAGTGCACTATAAATATAATTAAGCACACTTCCTTTTTTTCACATGTGTAGTTTTGATTTCTGTTTTAGAGTGAAGTTAGACATTGTGAAAATGTATAACAGGATTAAATTATACGGGTGAAAAGACTCCCATTGAGAAACGATTAATATCAAAGACATTTTTTCTCCTCAAAATCCCTCAAATTATGTTTTGGCAGCAGTGGAGACTCTTTATTACACTGAAATATCAGATGCATATTTGACTCTTTTGAACAGATTGCTGTCCTGTCCCGGCACACTCCACCTTTGTGAAGCATGAAAGAAAGCAGTTGTTATTCCCAGATGTTCAGGTCAACCTTCACTTTCTCTTTCTGTGGTTAATGGGATTAATTCTGTGGGAATAGAAGCCTCTATGGCGTCTCACCTGCATCATTCTTCTCTTATCTGTGGTCTCCAATCTGGACTCATGGAGACTCCGTAAAAGCACTTTACTCAAGTGCCTGTCAGAAATATGTCACTGATATGACCTCAAGATGGAGAAGTGCAGTCAATGCAGACTCTTTATCACACTCTTGGTGGTTTCTCTTCAAGGAAATCTAATGGTTTCATTCACTGCCAGCTCTTATATCTGCTGTAGGTTTCTGATCTGTTACACGAGACTTGTGTCGAGTCACAGATGTGCTTTAATGTAACGATGTGGTGCGCCATATGTTTCATGAACACCCAGGGTAGACAAAAGAGGCTGTCACATTTCCATGATCCATGCAAACAGAGAAAGTGCCAAATGCAACATGAAGCCTATAAACACAATATAAATGCACAGCTCTGTTTGTGAAATTAGAGGACCACAGGCCTTTAGTGCATGAATTATGTGTTGATCAACACTCTTACTCTCAGCAAGGTCCTTTCACAACTTAATCATTAGCATATGGCTTGAAGAGACATTGGTTTTGATGATTTTCAGCTTAGACAATTACTCGTTTGAGTAGTGCATTTATAACAGCAATTTCAAAGTCATTGCTGCAAATTTTAGAAGTGTTTGTAAGACTAAACTGAAGATGTTTGTTTGGGTAAACTGAATGTATATTTTTAGATCTATCTATCTATCTATCTATCTATCTATCTATCTATCTATCTATCTATCTATCTATCTATCTATCTATCTATCTATCTATCTATCTATCTATCTATCTATCTATCTATCTATCTATCTATCTATCTATCTATCTATCTATCTATCTATCTATCTATCTATCTATCTATCTGTCTGTCTGTCTGTCTGTCTGTCTGTCTGTCTATCTATCTCGTTCTATCGTTCTATCATTCTATCGTTCTATCATTCTATCTATCATTCTATCTATCTATCTATCTATCTATCTATCTATCTATCTATCTATCTATCTATCTATCTATCTATCTATCTATCTATCTATCTATCTATCTATCTATCTATCTATCTATCTGTCTGTCTGTCTGTCTGTCTGTCTGTCTGTCTGTCTGTCTGTCTGTCTGTCTGTCTATCTATCTCGTTCTATCGTTCTATCGTTCTATCGTTCTATCATTCTATCTATCTATCTATCTATCTATCTATCTATCTATCTATCTATCTATCTATCTATCTATCTATCTATCTATCTATCTATCTATCTATCTATCTATCTATCTATCTATCTATCTATCTATCTATCTATCTATCTATCTATCTATCGTTCTATCTATCTATCTATCTATCTATCTATCTATCTATCTATCTATCTATCTATCTATCTATCTATCTATCTATCTATCTATCTATCTATCTATCTATCTATCTATCTATCTATCTATCTATCTATCTATCTGTCTGTCTGTCTGTCTGTCTGTCTGTCTGTCTGTCTGTCTGTCTGTCTGTCTGTCTGTCTCGTTCTATCGTTCTATCTATCTATTGTTCTAGCTATCGTTCTATCTATCTATCTCTCTGTCTATCTATCTATCTATCTATCTATCTATCTATCTATCTATCTATCTATCTATCTATCTATCTGTCTGTCTGTCTGTCTGTCTGTCTGTCTGTCTGTCTGTCTGTCTGTCTGTCTGTCTGTCTGTCTGTCTGTCTGTCTGTCTGTCTATCTATCTATCTATCTATCTATCTATCTATCTATCTATCTATCTATCTATCTATCTATCTATCTATCTATCTATCTGTCTGTCTGTCTATCTCGTTCTATCGTTCTATCTATCTATCTATCTATTGTTCTAGCTATCGTTCTATCTATCTATCTCTCTGTCTATCTATCTATCTATCTATCTATCTATCTATCTATCTATCTATCTATCTATCTATCTATCTATCTATCTATCTATCTATCTATCTATCTATCTATCTATCTATCTATCTATCTATCTATCTATCTATCTGTCTGTCTGTCTGTCTATCTCGTTCTATCGTTCTATCTATCTATCTATCTATTGTTCTAGCTATCGTTCTATCTATCTATCTCTCTGTCTATCTATCTATCTATCTATCTATCTATCTATCTATCTATCTATCTATCTATCTATCTATCTATCTATCTATCTATCTATCTATCTATCTATCTATCTATCTATCTATCTATCTATCTATCTATCTATCTATCTCTCTGTCTATCTATCTATCTATCTATCTATCTATCTATCTATCTATCTATCTATCTATCTATCTATCTATCTATCTATCTATCTATCTATCTATCTATCTATCTGTCTGTCTGTCTGTCTGTCTGTCTGTCTGTCTGTCTGTCTGTCTGTCTGTCTGTCTATCTCGTTCTATCGTTCTATCATTCTATCGTTCTATCATTCTATCTATCATTCTATCTATCTATCTATCTATCTATCTATCTATCTATCTATCTATCTATCTATCTATCTATCTATCTATCTATCTATCTATCTATCTATCTATCTATCTATCTATCTATCTGTCTGTCTGTCTGTCTGTCTGTCTGTCTGTCTGTCTGTCTGTCTGTCTGTCTGTCTGTCTGTCTGTCTGTCTGTCTGTCTGTCTGTCTGTCTCGTTCTATCGTTCTATCTATCTATTGTTCTAGCTATCGTTCTATCTATCTATCTATCTATCTCTCTGTCTATCTATCTATCTATCTATCTATCTATCTATCTATCTATCTATCTATCTATCTGTCTGTCTGTCTGTCTGTCTGTCTGTCTGTCTGTCTGTCTGTCTGTCTGTCTGTCTGTCTGTCTGTCTGTCTGTCTGTCTGTCTGTCTGTCTGTCTGTCTGTCTGTCTGTCTGTCTGTCTGTCTATCTATCTATCTATCTATCTATCTATCTATCTATCTATCTATCTATCTATCTATCTATCTGTCTGTCTGTCTATCTCGTTCTATCGTTCTATCTATCTATCTATCTATTGTTCTAGCTATCGTTCTATCTATCTATCTCTCTGTCTATCTATCTATCTATCTATCTATCTATCTATCTATCTATCTATCTATCTATCTATCTATCTATCTATCTATCTATCTATCTATCTATCTATCTATCTATCTGTCTGTCTGTCTATCTCGTTCTATCGTTCTATCTATCTATCTATCTATTGTTCTAGCTATCGTTCTATCTATCTATCTCTCTGTCTATCTATCTATCTATCTATCTATCTATCTATCTATCTATCTATCTATCTATCTATCTATCTATCTATCTATCTATCTATCTATCTATCTATCTATCTATCTATCTCTCTGTCTATCTATCTATCTATCTATCTATCTATCTATCTATCTATCTATCTATCTATCTATCTATCTATCTATCTATCTATCTATCTATCTATCTATCTATCTATCTATCTATCTATCTATCTGTTGTTCTATCTATCTATCTATCGTTCTATCGTTCTATCTATTGTTCTATATATTGTTCTATCTATCCATGAACTGTAGTGTTTTTCAATATTACATAATTATTTGAATTTAATATATTTAAACTTAGTTGCAACTTTGTTATTACAAATGAGTAGCACATACCTTTAAATAGACACATGAGCTTTGAGCAACATGAGAGTAAAGATGATGATGATAGACGTAAAGCAAATTATCGGTGACTTGATTGGACAGACCAAATTTAGACATGTGAATATGTGCTTTCTGTCACTTGGCAAACCCTTTGTGCATCGACAGTAATCTTGAAAGTTAAGAGGCATACTTGTTTGGAAATTCCATTCAAAATTGCATCCACTTAGTGGAAAGAATCTGTGGTGGGATGTGCATCAGTTTGAAATGGCATGATGCTTCTGTGATATTTGGTCTGAGAGTACCGTCTTGAATTGTCCATCTGAATCCGTCTGACTGAAACTCACTGCGACAATTAGGAATTTCTCACTTTCTGCTTAAACGTCCAACTTCATTCTTAGTAACTATCTGCTAAAACCGCAAGGAATGCGGGTCTGACTTATGAGAGCCTGACTAAACTGAGGTGAAAGTGTGTGTGAGGGTATAGAGTTTACGCAAAGGATCAGTTGGGATCTATATCTGAATATCTATAGTGGCTCTTATGTCTTTGTTCCCTTTGTGCACTTCCCAAAATCATCCCATGTTTATCTTCACACCCACAGGGCTGATTATTAATGAATCTTTTGTGTGGCATGCAGACTTTTCATTTTTAAAATCAGAGCCAATCAGAAGCCATGCATTGTGATGTATGTCAGTGTTATTGGGTAAGTTACATTTAAAAAAATTATTAATTACTAGCTACTAATTAGGTATTTAACTATGTAATTACTTATGACTCTCTAAAAGTATTGGATTACTTATTACTAGGGCTGTCAAACGATTAATCACGATTAATCACATCCAAAATAAAAGTTTGTGTTTACATACAGTTTTTTTTATTCGCTTTGGTACTATTTTCACAAGTAAGGTGTACATTTTCAAAACTCTTAGTACAAAAATCCAAACTGATCACACAACTAAACCTGATGTAATGCTTTCAGTCAGTTGCACATGTTTTCAGTCCACATAATCATTATTTCAAACACAAGATTATTGTAATATGTAATGAGAACATTTGGTTTAATCACTGAAACACAACAATATGATCTTCTTTCAGTTTAGTACTTTTAACAATCAGTTCATCCAACAGCAAACAATGCAAGATGCAAGTTTCAAATCGGCCTTAGAAGTGCTGAAATGAGTATGCTACAGTACTATAAAAGGCAGAATACACAGTTTTACTGTAACATTAGGCAATACACTACATAATCTATAATTTCCAAATATCCATCATATATGTAATCAAGTGAAGGATCAATGAAGACATCCTCTACAATCATTTACAGTATATTTAGGCCAATTGTGTGAAATCAATTAGCTAAAACGAGTATTCATCATGTGTGGTTACATGTAATTTAAATATTCATACAAACACGCATTTTATTTCTGTAGTTCTCAAAATCCATACACTGTATATTGCTGAAATGAAACTCTATAGGTTTAACAAATGATTAATTGACTAACTATTAAGATCTGTTGGATTAAATAATAGATTAAACTGAACAAAAAGAGATGCAAATCAAAAGTTTGATAGTAAGAGCTTTATGAAAGGCAGTTACTGTGAATGAAACAATAATGTAGATGAAACACTTATTTTGTGTTGTGAAAAGGATACTTTGTGATTGTGTGAATTGTACTAACACAGTTGAATACATGATTAAATGTTTGAAAAAAGTGCACTTTTGATGATCTGTTGTGATATTAGCACTATGAGTTTTTGAAAATGTACACCTTACTTGTGAAAATAGTACCAAAGCGAATAAAAAAAACTGTAATATATGTGGGTGCACTGTGTATATTTATTTTGTATATATATATATATATATATATATATATATATATATATATATAAATACACACAGATGTATATATATTTAAGAAAAAAATATGATTTATATATAAAATATTGATATTTATAGAGAATATAAATTATATATAAATCTATATACAGTAATTTTACATGAAAATATTTCCTATATATACAAGCATGTGTGTGTATTTATATATATAAAATAATTATACACAGTGCACCCACATATATTGTGGAAACACAAACTTTTATTTTGGATGCGATTAATCGCGATTAATCGTTTGACAGCCCTACTTATTGCTAATTACTTTAGAAGTCCCATATCAACATCGACCAGTTGAACTATAGACAAGGGTAGACATGATAGAAAATTCTTTGAAATAAACAATATAAAACTGCACAAATAATTCTTGAACTGACCAAAGTATTTAAAGGGAGAAGGTTACATGAAAGCACACATTTTGATGTTACTGTAAATCTACTATTGTTTTTAATAATTTGGCATTTTTCATGAATAATAATCAGAGAGAGATATGAAAAGTGATCTGATTTCCTGTGGTAAGACAAATATGTACAAGGCCATGCTGTGATGGAGGACACAACTGAGAGAGGATAAAGAAAAGAGAGCTTGTTATGTTTCATAGTGTGTCCCACATGATTTCTGGGTTTTTCTCCCAAGGAGGAAAGCTGTCAGACGAAGAGCATCACTTTTCTTACTCTCTTGTACTCTTGAGTGCTGGCTCCTCCACAAAGGTTTGTCATATAGCCTGGGTTATGGTGATGTCAGCTCCATTAATTAGAGGAATCTATCTCGTAAAGGCTTGTCAGTCTGCGAGTCCAAACCAAATCCGCAGCAGAATATTTGGCCGAAGTGCCTCAGCGACCCTGCAAATATAAGGCAATATAAAAGTATTGTGTCAAAGAAGGAATTCCCCAGTGGGTTTTTTTTCCTATGCAAAACATCTCAGCCTTGACATGCAACAAAAAAAAGCACATTAATTATTTTTTTTCACACTACTGTGTGGAATTGTGATATGTTGAGGAGAGTTGAGTAATGGATATGTAGCCTAATCAAACACTTTATAATCTAATGATATGCCAGGATAATCTTGTGAGGCATCATGGAGTCATGATCTTGTTGCAGTAGATGGGGGGTGCATTGTTGGTCTGAGGTGTTCAATGTGTTCAAGTTCCTGTATTACTAAATGAAGTTCAAGACTTGGACACAACTATGTGTAAAATCTAATTAGTAAGTCTTACTAAAAAAAAAAGCATGCAAACCGAACCCTTAAAGGGATAGTTCACCCAAAAATAAAAATTATACCATGATATACTCACCTTCCAGCCATCCAAGGTGTATATCTTCTTTCAGACGAACACGCTCAATACCCTAGTCTCTTCCAAGCTTTTTAATGAATGAGGGGTGAGATTTTGAAGCCCCCCAAAAATACATCTATCCATCATAAAAAAGATTCCATACTGCTGCAGGGTTGTAAAAAGGCCTTCTGAAGTGAAGCGATGCGAAGGATTTTTGTAAGAAAAATGAATATTTAAAACTTTATTAGCTATGATAACTTCCGACAGGCGGCCGTACGCAGCGATTTGCGGTGGAAGAGTGACCTCTGACCCGACGCGTGATGCAATGACAAACAGAGGATAGAGCAAAACAAAACACGGGTCACAAGTTAGAAGCCTAAAACAAGAACTGTCGGAGGAGTTCGATATAAGAGAATAGGAGCTTGAGTTCGCTGCACAGCACTATTTGTTTAAACAGAGAGAGGCGTCTAAGCTTACGATACTCGTACATCCTACGTCATGCATCGCGAATTGGTACGATTTTTGCTAAATCATACATATTTTACGAGTTGGCCAATTTGTATGAATTCGTACGAATGACCTACCCCTGACCCCACCCCTAAACCTACATCACATGGGTTTAGACAAATCGTACGAATTCGTACAAGTGAGATCGTATGAATTAGCACGAATTAGCCACTTTTTAATCACTCGTACGAATACATACGAATTGGTCGTGAGATAGCGTTGGGGTTACTCTTGTAAAATTGAAAAAAAAAATGTAATTGTTGCGTTTCGCAAAAAGTGTTATTTTGAACAACTTTTGGATTTTACAGTGTGGCATTTCTCCTGCGAGTTTCATCTAACAGAAATGTGTCAAACTTGCCGACGTACAATTTATTTTGTTGCTTTTTTTTCTGTTGTGCACTGTAAACCCTAACGGTCAAAATAATTAATTGGTTTGAGTAGGACAAACTTAAATTCAACGAATTAGTTCAGTCAAATTCATTTTTATGAGCATTTAGCACTTTCTTTTCCTTTCAAGTTCACAGAACTGATATATTTTAAATAAACTGAACTGTTTCATTGTTTTGAGTTTTCTGAAATTATTTATTTTAATTTAGACGAACTTAAGTTTAACTGAAACGGCTGGGATATCTATTTCCCAGCATGCTTTGCCGATGGCACTCGGAAGAGAGTGTAATTGCTAAAATTAAGTGCAATATAATGTTGTTGTTTTTTGTGTAAGATTAATGTTAAGTGTGAGATTTAGTAGTGATTAATGTTTTGTTATGCTAATTTAGAAGAATTTCTGTTAATGTTGGCTTTAGGATAGTTACCATCATGATGACAAGTGGTGCATTCAAGTTGATTTGAGAGCAAATTATATTATTATGCTCATACAGCAAGTGCTTGTGCTTTTAAGTGCTTATAACAAACTGTTTCTAATATGTTAGCATTTACGTCAGCAGATTAGCTATTAAAGCTAACTAAGTTTATACTATTAAAAGTGATTTGAGTTCTGCCAACTTATTTGGGTTTACAGTGTACTTCATTTAAGTTATAGCAACTAATTAGTACTATTAGCTTTATTTACCCAAGTTATCTTAACAATAAGTTATTGAGTTACTTGGAAACAATCAAATATTTTTTTATACTTAAATTGTTTGAGTTAATAAACGTTTTTAACGATTTAAGGCAAACGGTTTCCTCAAACGGTTTGCGTTGAACTAACTCATCAGGTTTTACAGTGTGTATTAATCTTATTTGTTCTTTTGAATATCTGAGTAAAATAGGTCTTTATTCACTGCTGGGGAAAGCAACATTAAACAACACAAACATTAAAACTGGCTAAAATTAGCCTTTTAAAGATAGTTTGATCAGCAGAAAAGGGTCCAAAACCTCTCTAAAACCAGTAAAACTAGACTTGGACCTGTAAATCAGTTAAATATATATTTTTCTGTTACTTTAAAACTTCACTGTATTAGGCCTACATTAGGTTATATGGTATAAACACATCACATCCAATTTCTGACACGTGTCCTATGGGGGCACCGTTAAACATCGGGGTCTGGAGATAAACGCATCATTGGAGGGAGAGGAGGGGACGTGGGAGAGTTTGGAAAGGAGTGAGAGGAGGCAGAAACTGAATGAGAGGGACAGAGCTTAGCGGTCTTGGAGGAGAGGAGGATACTCAGAGAAAAAAAAAGCCTCTCCATCGTGTTGCAACTACAGACCGGAGCACTTGTCACTCTCTTTCTCTCTTCGCTTATGGCTTGTGGGCTTTCTCAGTCGTAATCTCCTCCTGGTGTTGATAAAGCGCGTGAGTGGAGGAGGTAACGGCTCCTGAACATGAGGCGGCTGAAGGACACTGCGGTCTGCGCGATTGTACCGCTTCTTCTCTCTCTGTGTACCACAACGACGCAAACAGGTAAATAGCCCACGTACAAACTTAAAACAATAGTTTTTAGCCTTTTCATAATACTTTTAAACCTTGGGACATGGCATACTTAGCTATCTCCTGTGCACTTGACTTGTTACAGATGCGGAGTCAATAGGATGTTTTAGAAAAGTTGTGCAGAATGTAGTTATCGTGTGAATTTGCGCGCATCGCTTAGATTTTCTTTTCCTTAATCATTTCATAACGAGCTTGTGGGGGAAGCTTGAGATAAATGTTGAATATTCATTGTTCCGCCGGTTTGAACTTGTTCATCGAGTTTCAGGATGACTGACAGCCGCTAAAGTTTCCCAAAAGAAGCTGATCTCCAACATACTCCATTTACTCATAGTAAAGACTGCCTATAATTTTTTGCGTGATGTATTCTGTGCTTTAGCTGTCTTAAGAATTAAAACACAGAATAGGCTACAGTAAAAAAAAAAAAAAAAAAAAAACAATTAGCCCACGCTTTCCAATAGTATTTTAATTATTTGTATTAAAATGAAAAGTTTTTTTTTTTTTTACAAATTAAAAACCAAAAACAGACCCCCTCATGAGTCATGACCCTACTCAACTCCACCCTAATTTTTCTCCCCCTAACAATTTAGCATTAGTTACTAGTCTCACATCATCAACACTGTCTGCACAATCTTAGTGCCGCAGAAGTACACTGGGAAGTTGTCCTTGTCTGATCAGATTTGACATTTTTTTTATTTTTAACTCATTTTGGTTAGCTATATATGAAATTAAACTCACAAACTTGCTGATTCAGATGATGCTATAGTTTTGTCCTATACATCCTTGTGGACAAAGACGCAATTCAACTGTCACCTTAGGAAGGTAGTCACGTGTATATGACCCATCTTATAGCTTTAAACTGATGATGTAACAATTCACAACACTGTCGACTGTCCTGTTTTTTTCTATTAAACCAATTAATTACCTTTTCATCCCTTTTAGTAGCCTGTGCTCTATTAGGGTAATATCATTAATCAGGTGTAGTCACATAGTTGGAATAGTGAAGGATGGAAATTCTCCAGCGGACTGTCATGTCATGTTTGAGTTTACTTGTGACCCATGTCGGTTTGCTGTGAAACAGTTTAACGTTGGCTTGAGACACAGGTGAATGAGTGCTTACTGACCTACTCCAGTAGATTAAAATTCCTTTTGGGCGGTTGGCCAACTGTGCTATTGTACAAATGTAGTATATGTGAACACCATAACCCCAAACCAGGCTGCATAAGATGTGGGCAATTTCAATTGAAGAATGGTTTTGTATTGTCTAGTAACTTATACAAGTAAATGAATCTACTAATTTTGCAGAAAAAAAATCTAATTGCAATGTCATGGTGGTCTAAAATATTACACAATACATGCTGCTGTTATGTTTAGTGTGGAAAGGTCAGTGGCATGTTTATAGTGATTACATACAGTATAAAGCATATAATCACTGCTTTTTCTAAACGTACTGAGGCTCATATGTCCCTTTAAGTGAGGGGTGGTGCAACCTGTATTGACAAACAGAAAGCATGCAAATAAAAAAAAGAAAATTAAACAAAGAAACATAATGCAAAAAAAGATCTAAAATTTGTATTAAATTTACTGATTTGATCTGTTTTACAGACAGTCTAATGTTCTTGCTTTCTTTGAATCTCAAGATGTTCTTGATCACCTCAAATCATGCTGGAGAACAAGATCATCAGGTTTTAAACAAGCATGCAGCTTGAGTGTAGCTGGAGGATATAGATGAATGGGCAGATGTTTTAATTGCAATCAATATCCCTTAAAGGTAGGGTAGCCAATTTTCGGAGAGGCTAGCAATAGTGAGCTAGCTTTGAAAGCATAAGTTCCCACCCTCCCTACAGAGCGTCTCCAAATCCACACTAGTTATGGTGTGAACGCAGCATAAGCGGGTTGTTTTGGTTCAATAGGATCTGTAATACACTCACTTAAAGGATTAGGAACACCATTCTAATACTGTGTTTGACCCCCTTTTGCCTTCAGAACTGCCTTAATTCTACGTGGCATTGATTCAACAAGGTGCTGAAAGCATTCTTTAGAAATGTTAGCCCGTATTGATAAGATAGCATCTTGCAGTTGATGGAGATTTGTGGGATGCACATCCAGGGCACGAAGCTCCCGTTCCACCACATCCCAAAGATGCTCTATTGGGTTGAGATCTGGTGACTGTGGGGGCCATTTTAGTACAGTCAACTCACTGTCATGTTCAAGAAACCAATTTGAAATGATTCGAGCTTTGTGACATGGTGCATTATCCTGCTGGAAGTAGCCATCAGAGGATGGGGACATGGTGGCCATAAAGGGATGGACATGGTCAAAAACAATGCTCAGGTAGGCCGTGGCATTTAAACGATGCCCAATTGGCACTAAGGGGCCTAAAGTGTGCCAAGAAAACATCCCCCACACCATTACACCACCACCACCAGCTGCACAGTGGTAACAAGGCATGATGGATACATGTTCTTATTCTGTTTACACCAAATTCTGACTCTACCATCTGAACGTCTCAACAGAAATCGAGACTCATCAGACCAGGCAACATTTTTCCAGTCTTCAACTGTCCAATTTTGGTGAGCTCTTGCAAATTGCAGCCTCTTTTTCCTATTTGCAGTGGAGATGAGTGGTACCTGGTGGGGTCTTCTGCTGTTGTAGCCCATCCACCTCAAGGTTGTGTGTGTTGTGGCTTCACAAATGCTTTGCTGCATACCTCGGTTGTAACGAGTGGTTATTTCAGTCAAAGTTGCTCTTCTATCAACTAAATGCCCTCTGAAACGTATTCGAAACAGATTTGAATCTGATCACTCATACCACTTGAGGAGGTGGCCTAGGCCGCATTCCAGATTAAACTTTATGAAACTTTATCTCAGATAAGTCAGACTTGATCTCAGTATGAAAGGCAGTTTCAGAGATGTAAGGAGACGCGAGATACACAGCCGTAGTGGTCTCACTCCTGTCTGGTGCAACAGTGGATCCTGAAATGACGAAGCAGGATATGGTTAGTTGAGTCAGCTGTTAGGTATTTGCCTGATCACCCTGAGGAGGTCTGGTGTGAGTTTCATGTGTTTAACCATAGGACTTTGGAGCCACAGTGTGTTGTCATGTCTGACATGGAGAACAAAGAGCAAGTTTGTGATTCTTCTGTCTCTCTTCCTCCCCATATTTATATCCCATCTATCTGTCCCATCTTCTTCAAAGGCCTTGAGTTCTAAGAGGACTATTTCCGATGTTGCATCGTCTCTTTATGGTTATCATGTGTTACCATATGCCTGCTCGTGCCTCCCGCTCTGCCGCCCCCGTTCCTCACCTTTCACACGGCCTGTTTGGGAACTCATACATGTTCCTTTTGATCCCACTGAACAAACAAATACATGAAACAGTATGGATGAATATGTTTAAAGACAAGAGGCCAATGAGTATGGGAGTTTCCATTCAAAAGAGCCCTTTCTTTCTCTAAACAGACATGCCTTCCTGCTGCTGATGAACTTGGGCCAATGGTGCTGCTGTGCAAAATGTGTCATCCATCCAATAACAATACAAACATCTGGCTAACATAAGCAGAGCTCCTTATTTCTATATGGCCATATACTGTATTTTTCATCAAAGGCCTTATGATCCTTACTGAGGAGGGATGTCCTTATGTACATCATGATACTCATGTAAACATCTCCTCTCCTGCTGTTTTCCACCAAAGTTCCCAATTCAGTTCACTTTGTGGCCATATTCATAATTACCCTAGGCAGTTATTCATGCATATTCTTGATGTGGAAAGATTAAATTAAACAAATCTGACAACAATTGTACTTTAAAATCACTCACGAGATCACAGCAATAGCAAACGACAACCATCCAATCAATTCCCCATAAACAAAATCGAGTCCCATCTTAGATTATTTTTCTTGTTCAAAAAGCCGTTTCACTCGGATATTCATCACAATAAAGGAAAATAGTTTCATGCAGCCTTTAATTGTAACAGGGCTACAGTCATATTTAATACATTGTCTCAATTTCACGATAGTGTTTGATCCGATTCTGAAATTGTGAAATTTTCACATTTCAATTACATAGACAAATATTGTAAATCAAAGTGATTGCCATTTGCTTATCAAATATCAGTTAGATAAGCAAAGATTTAAGCACATCTAGGGACACCAAAGAGAGTTTGTCAATCTTGAAGTCACATCATTGGTTGAGTCAAGCCCAAAATATGGGGTGGTGATGGTGCAGTGGATAAGACACATGCCTTTGGTGTGAGAGACCTGGGTTCGAATCCACTGTGCGACACCAATGTGTCCCTGAGCAAGACACTTAACCCCTTATTACTCCAGAGGCTTGTGACCTCTGACATATATAGCAATTGTAAGTTGCTTTGGATAAAAGCGTCAGCTAAATGTAAATGTAAAATATACTTTACGCGCACAGTTGTCCGTATAGCGCTTCAAAGCATACTCCATTTATAGTATATTTGAGTATTTGAGTGTATTTGAAATACCCCATGTTTTTTTTTTTTTTTTTTTTGATGATTCGGATGATTTTGATATCTAAATTAACAGAGGGGTTAGGTGGATGCTGTTTTGCTGTTTCAATTTTTGCAAAATTGAACCAATTAAATTAAAGGATGATCATGAGTAATATGTAGAGCCAGACCGATATATCGGCCGATATTAGGCATTTTTCCATTATATCGGTATCGGCAGTTATAATGGCCGATAAATGAATATTTCAAAAATAAAATAAAAACGGATGAAACATGCTTCAATCATCTCTCCTTGGCCTGTTATAATGAAAATGTATGTTTTTACAATTTGCAGTATGATGTTATCTATTGCTAAATTATGGCTCATCATAGACTAGCTAGCCACAAAGCTAGCTAATGCCACTATCATCAGTGGAAGACCGCTGACGTTAACATTAATGAGCTTGGAAACCACAATGAACTTTTTCTGCCAAAATAAAGTAATGATTACTGTATTTATAACTAGCATATCTCTAGTTACAGTCCCTGCATTGTAAAACGTAAGTTATTCTTGCGAGTGAACATTTAGACATAGAGAAAAAGTATCAAACGTATCTTGTGCAGAAAAGTTAGCTTTTCTTTTACACGTGTGTGAAATCCAACAATATTTAATAAAAAATAAATAAATATCGGCCGATATACATGTATATCGGAATATCGGATTTTAAAACGCAAAAATATTTGTATCGGTATCGGCCTTCAAAATCCTTTATCGGTCGGGCTCTAGTAATATGTACTATTATTTTGACTGTGCTATGAATCTATACTAGACCTTACTCGCAAACTGGGGAGCAGTAGCCTGCCTTCATCTCGTCGGTATAAAGAGAAGATAAGCTTGATTGGTGTGGACCCACATAAACAAATAATAGCATTAAGTAAAGATCCATCCTTATTGCCAGCCGTAACTTATTCGGATATTTATAACTATCTCGTTCACACAGTATCCATACAAACTACAGTTTACCTCAACAAGGCAACATAATGAACGACAATCGTCTCATTCGTGGAGGTGGAAAAACAAGTTCTTTGTGACATGCAAGATTTGTTGTGTAGTAGAGCGCCGTTTTTGCATATAGCGTTCTATATGACGTTAAAGGATGAGAATGCGTTGGGATGTCTGATATTTACACAACGCACACATACACTGCATATCTAATCTGCCGCCTTTTCAAACAGTTACGTATCTAAATGTTTCCCGGCTTGAGCGTTAAAAGCAGACGATTGGCTGTCCAGCGGGAGGGGCGGGGCATTTGCATACAACCGCCATCTTTGGTGTTATGGGTTTTCCCTATGCATTTGTAGGATTGAGGAAGTGGCATGTCTCTATATAAATAGTCTCTGATAATACCGACGCTACCTCGCTTGTCAATTGACAGACTGACAGTTCCAACAATATGGCCGCCGCAAACATTGATGACGCAGATCGAATAACATCTATGCTGTATATAAACTGTCATATTCTTCATTTCTGGAAATTCCGAACTTGAGGCCCCTCTTCTCGGATAGCATGCATATTTTATACTAAATCTGATTATATGTAGTGCATTTTTAGTAGTGCATTGCATAGCATTTTTCTGTTAGTCAGAGTGATATGACCAAGTTGAACCAGTTACTAAATATGCTTGGGGAAATCTTTCCACTTCCGATCTTGTGGAAACTGGATTTTGTCCACAAAAATCTGCTAAACAACGGTAATGTGACCACTCCTTTACTTACAACCAGTGTTGTAGTCAAGACCACCTCACTCGAGTCCGAGTCGACACCAAGACCAGAGAGAGTCGAGTCCGAGACCAGAGACGGTCGAGTCCGAATCGAGACCGAGATCAGTGAGGGTTGATTACCTAATTTACTTTTATTTACTTAGAGAAATCCTTTTTTTTTTTTTTTTACTGAATTTACTTAGAGTTTAAAAAATATGATCAGTTTAGGGTAAAAAGGCCACATAGTAGGTGGTGTTAAAAGTAATTTTATTACAATTTGTCATGCGCAGTTGTGCACTAGAAAATAACCAATTACTGGGCGTGTCAATCAATTTAAAGAAATATTTTATTAACATACATTAATAATCATGAAAAATATTTTTAATTGAACTCGAGTGGACTCGGGAATAATTCCGAGTCCTAAAAAAAATGTTCGAGTACGAGTCAATTCCGAGTCCAAATGCACACGAGTCCATGACAAGACCAAGACCATTAAAATATGGTCTCGAGACCGAGTCCGAGACGAGTCTGAGTCTCGAGTACTACAACACTGCTTACAACTCTTCATTATCCACAGTAACTGCCTAATGGAAAGCTTTGTCTGATGTGCGCCTGCGTATCTTAGACTTTGTGTGTTTTAATGTGTAAACTGGGGTGGCAGTGTTCAGTCAGGGATATACTGTAGAGACGCAGGTGTTTCCTTTGTGGTCCCACATACAGTGGGCCCGGCTGGAAGTCTCGCAGTGAGCAAATATCACAGAACCAACTTTACAGTCAAAGGAATGTGAGACTGGTGTGTAATGATGCTCAGCTCCCTGGCACAATAGTGTCATCCACTCAGCAGTTCCCAGACTCTAAGTGCGTTGGATACGGTATCCCACAGTGCTCCACAGCGCCGTCTCTAAGCCCACATGCTGTTCTCCCACTGCCATCAATAATTCAACACATAGAGAAATAGAAGATTCGGCAAGGGTTCTTTTATTTTCAGCTGGGGATCTGGTTGCATGTTGCGCAAAATTAAATGGTATTAAACAATCTTGTTCCGTCCAAACCCACCGTGTGGGTTTAGTGGAGCGTGACTCTAAAAGGGGAAGAGTTCGCTGCTGTGGTGGGGGAGATTCCAGGTTTTTCCTAACAGCATCCAGCCACCAGTCTGAACAACTTCCAAACATTAGCGATAACATGAAACAGACCCGGACTCAAATCTCAATCACGTTTATGCTTCAAGCACACAAACGTTTTTGTTGAGCAGTTTGTCCATCTGTTTCTTTTAGCGTTAGTCCATTGGAGAGATATCAGTTGATTATTTCCACGCATTGAACCACCATCCTACGCTTTCTTGGAGAAGTTTGAACAAACAAAACAGTATGTTGAAAGATAAACGATGTGAAATAGGACCCAACACCACACAGAAGGAAATTTGAGATTTTTTTGCCTTTGTCTAATGTGGAAAGAGTGTTAAAGTGTGTGACCGTGGCTGGGACAGCGTTTCTTGAGTGCCTTTGGGGCGTGTCTGAGCTGTTTTGTTCCATCTCTCCTCGCTTCAATGCTCCTCGTCTATAGGGTTTGGCTCCAGCCTCCAGGCCTCTTGAGGTCAGGGGTCAGGACCAGTAATTCAATTATATCCAACCTCAGAAGGGTGATGAATGTTGTTTGTCACAGATGTAGACTCGTACACAAATCCATCCGGCTCCGCTTGTATGTAAAATTACAATAGTGTTTCATATCAAGTTCAACTTTGTGGACTGCTGGAGTCATTATCACAGTGTGATAAATATTCCTGTGGTCTTGAATCAATGTGGGAGGATAAACACTGACCGACGAAGGCATAATTTGTTGGTAACCACCACTTTATGCCAGGGTCAATACTGTCCCAACCACTTTATGGTTCATCTCAATTGATTCAAATATCGTTTGTGGATGTACCTAATACAAAAGAAGCGTCACTAGTTGACTGTCAGAGTATTCGTTTTGTTTGTTTGTTAAATAAGAAGTGTTCTGGCGTTGGAATGTGTTGTTTTTGAAATCTAGCTGAGTATAGCAACTGTGCTCTCTTAGGCCCTGTTTACACAAGAACGCTCACGGGTGAAAACATAAAAATATTTTATCGGATCTGCATTGCATGTACATGGCGACAGGGTTTTGGGGGCTTAAAAACGCAAAAAACGTGAAACCACCCTCCAGAGTGGAAATCTCCTCAAAACGCTCTACCGCCGCCGGTAAAAACGCAAAAGTCTGCTTGACAGTGAAGGTTGTACGCAGGCACGTGGACTTGGTGTTGTTGTGTGGCAGTGCTCCATATTGCCACCTAGCCGCCTGGAGTGCATACTACATTGAATTTCACACACTTTCACTTTGCGATTTGACTTTTTTCATTTTAAATAGTGTGTACTGTTGCTGTTGGCGCATAAATAGTATCTGCAAAGTTGCAGCGCTGAAAGTTCGAAGTAGCAGAGATATTGTCTTTTAAAATCCGGAAGTTTAATACCTACAAAAACGACTCGATTGGGACTGCAGCTGGGTTTTAGACGTCACTAACCCATACTTTTACATCAACCCTCCCTCCGGAAAATGCAAAAAAGAGCAAGGCCTTATTTCTGCGGCTCGTCGAGTGTGTTATATTCATCCAGCTGTCAGGTCTTCTGTGTTCCGGCTTCCAACAGACATTGTAGTTCGTCAACAATGGATACAATTTATGTTTGATTATGTTCCTGAAAATTACAATAGTAATTTAGCTCTCTGTGCTGCGCATTTTATGAAAGACGGCTTCCAGAATATCCACGAATTCAATGCCGGATTCAACAAGCAGACTGATCTCATGAAGTACCGTGTGTATGACACGCCAATTCGTATTTCCATTTTTGGCGTGCTATCAAGACGCATAGTCGCTTTTCAGCGTGTTTATGAACGCCGTTGACTTAACGTTATTACTGTATATATAAATATATGACTTACCCCAACCCCGTCCCAAAACCTACCCGTCACTGCATTTATGACTGTTCCCTTACCATCCTAGGAAAGAAAAAGATCGCTCCCCAGATGTAGATCTACATTTTGCTTCGTTTCGCGCGGACATTTGATGGCGTGTACAGACACGTGGAATCACTCGGACGTTAATGGCGTAGACATACACGCATACACGCGGATAGGTGCGGATAGCTCAAAATGTGTAGAGATAACACGCCACTTGACTCAAAAGTGGCGTGTATGTTTACGCAAAAGTCATGATGTCATGTTGCAACAAGAAACTGTTACTAAAACATGAAGCAGTTCCAACTTTAAAACCAGAGGCAGCAGTTGTTGGGCCTGTAAGTAAGAATAATTTTAAATGTATTTCAGACGTAATGTTTTAGTTTTATAAAATGCCAGCGCTGGCTTTATAGCCACTTAGTTATGCTATTTTGTGTCTACGACAAACGCGTACAAACATTTTTGTCCTGAATTTGTATATGTACTAATTTTGTAAATGTATTTTTCATGTATGATCATTTGTGTCACTTTATGACGTAATTTTTCGATTTGATCAAGAACGTAAAACCATGCCAACGCTATTTGTGTATATAGCCAGTTAGTTCGATGCTATTTAGTGTAAGACAAACGCGTATAAAGTTATTGGCCATGTAATTGCAGCAAATAAGTAAAGTAAAAATTATAGGCTTGGTAATCTCAGCAAACTTCAGTTGCAGTTATCAGTGTATGGTTTTAACACAGTTGTCATGTGGGCTACACCTAAATAAAACGATACACTGAGTAAACTAAGTTTTGTGAATATATAAACAGTTGTTCATTATATCAATAAAACAATAACTTTAAAAAAAACATTTATTCAGTTATATTAAATGTTTATTCAAGAGAATACCACATCTCAAAATCTAACAAGCAGATAGCATTTTCAAGTAATAACGTATCGAAATTCTTATAATAATAGTAGAATAGAATAGAATTTAAAAAAAAAATACTATTCAGTTTTCTATGAGCCGTGTTTCGGGAGGTTCTGCTTGACTCTCTTTATCGCTGCTTTCTGGATCTGATTATGGCTCATAATGATACTGCAGTGTCGACACCATTATTTACATTTGACAGGAACACACATGCAACATTCACCCGTAAAGGTAATGGGCGTGAAGTTTCCGGACAACGTGCACTACAGTTTAGCCAATCACAACACACCGGCCCAAACTAACCAATCTGAGCCCACTGCCTGTTTATGAGGGGGTGATTTCAGGATGTGAACATGGATGTCGTTCAAATGACAGAGGAGAAAGCGGCTTACAATATATGAAAAATAAGACTTTTTAAAAAAGAAAAACCACAAATACATGTTAAATTCCAGCCCATACAATCATGCAAAGAAAAAAAGCAGTAACCCCCCCCCCTTTAAAACTTAAAAGTTACGCCTCTGCTGACTGAAAGGGAGTTCCCTCAAATTACAGTCCATTTTATGGCTAATCATATAATCAGGACTCCCATCCCAAGTGAACTTCTTTTAGTAAATAAAGATGCAGGATAATACTGTATGAGAACTGCGGAGACAGAAGGAGAACAAGGCTGATGCTCTAAGCATGTTCATGGCGAGTGTAGCCAGTGTAAACCACCATGTGTTATGCACCCGGTTCAGTCACAGTTTACTGAGATACAGTATATTGGAATAGTAATCATATACTGTTCTAAAAATAGTAGTTTCAATGTTTGAGTTGGTCTGTTTTGATGTTTTTCTGACCCCTTTTTGGAAACCCCCTGCAAGTGGGATGCAATATGACAACTATCCTATTCTTATAGTGTAAAGAATATACTTTTATATAATATACTTAATGTAATATAAACAATATAAAGTTTTCAGAAACATGGCAATGAAATATAGTTGAAAATTTAGATTAAATGCAACTGGCTGAACTTTTATTTTTGACCCACTTTAGTAGGACTTAAGTACATCTTCATATGAAATTGCACAATGACTTTTGAGATATGGTTAAAGTGCAAAGCTGATTGAAATGACAAGTATTCTTGATAAACTAAAATATATTTGAATAAACTTAAATGTGACGTTGCAATTTAGAACATTTAAAACTTAACTTTAAAATGAAAAGTCTGTCGTAATTTACTCACCCTTGTGTTGTTCCAAACCTGTATTACGTAGCTCTTCTGTTGAACACGGAAGAAGATATTTTAAAGAATGTCGGTAACCAGACAGTTCACGGACCCCGTTGACTTCCGTTGACTATGGACGTCAATGGAGCATTCTTTAAAATATCTTCTTTTGTACCACAGAAGATAGAAAGTCATAGAGGATTGGATTGACATGAGAGTGTGTAAATGTTTAATGTTGGGTGAAGTATCCCTTTTAGTGCTATACTCAATTATCAATTATCAATTATTCAATTATCAAGCATTCAAAGGTCAACGTTTTGTGTTCAATTAGCATAAATCCTGAATTCGTTCAGCAGTTATTTGAGGTGATGCAGCCAGGAAAGCAGTTTCTACTGAATAAACTCAGCAGATGAAGCATTTTCATATGTGCCAGACGGCCACACCCAGGCAGGTGTAGGTGACAGCTACAGGTAGATCTGTGAGAGCAGCACTTGGCTGAAGCGTACAGGTGAATAAAACAGACAGGTAGCACCGCCTTGGGCTTCACAACCTCTGATGAATGTGATTTGGCTCAGGTTTGGCTTTTGGCGGACATTCAGAGCATCAGCATGTTACTTCTGGACTGGCTCCGGATATCCAACATGGCGTCCAGCCACCTGCCCCAGGCCCCTTCATGATGATAGGGGAGGAGGAACATTCCCTAGACCTCAGGAGATCTTAGTCTATTTTGTAGGAGATTTGTTAACTAGGGTTTATTTTTGGGCATGTGAGTTTCATTTCCTACTGATGCCCTTGCTTGTAAAAACAATGACTTTGTATCCATTTAAGGTTATTTGTAGACATAATAGTCTGGTTTCCCATGCAATATCTCAAACATTGCTATTCTTACTTCACTGAATATTTGATTTAGTTTGAGATGTTATTGGTTTAATGTCATAAATGTTGATGCACCATTAAGTTGTATTTCCTTAAAGGAGAAGTTTACTTTAAAAAAAACATTTGCTGATAATTTACTCACCCCCATGTCATCCAAGATGTCCATGTCTTTCTTTCTTCAGTCAAAAAGAAATTAAGGTTGGATTTTTCTCCATATAATGAACTTCAATGGGAACCAAACGGTTCAAGGTCCAAATGAGAGTTTCAGTGCAAACTGCAAACTGTTCAAAGGACTTTAAATTATTCCAGACGATGAATAAGGGTCTTATCAAGCGAAACATTCGGTCATTTTAAAAATAAATACAAAAGTTTAAGTTTTATAAGCACACATGCTCGCCTTGCTTGACTCTCCTGTTCGAACTCGTTCATCAAAATGAACAATTTTCTTCGAGTCATTTGGTTCATTTAGCGAATGAAATGAACGAAATTACTCAAAATGAACGAGTTCGAACAGGAGAGTCATGAACGCGCATCACAGAACAGAGCAAGGCGACCATTTGAGCTTATAAAACTTAAACTTTGTTATTTATGTTTTACATGAGCGATCGTTTCGCTTGATAAGACCCTTATTCATCATCTGGAATCGTTTAAAGACCTTTGAACAGTTAGTTTGCACTGAAACTGTCTTTTGGACCTTGAACCGTTTGGTTTCCCATGCAATATCTCAAACATTGCTATTCTTACTTCACTGAATATTTGATTTAGTTTGAGATGTTATTGGTTTAATGTCATAAATGTTGATGCACCATTCAGTTGTATTTCCTTAAGTAGTAACATGACGGTGTGTGTCTGGGATGCTTTGTTTTGAGAGCATCCATGAGTTGGTGAGTATCTTGGGAATGTGTTGAATAATTCTCACTCAGAGGAGGCATTTCTCCTCCTGTTCCCAAACCAATGGTCCACTGTTATTACTGTCATGCAAATTTCCCTGAGGTCAGAGGGCAGATATTTAACAGTGCTGTGTTTTAAACATTCCCTCTAGATTTCCGTCTCAGCGTTAAGTGGGTATATTCCTGTATATATTCCATCATCTAACCCTAAACTTACCCATCACAGAAAACGTTCTGCATTTTTACATTTTCAAAAAAAAAAAAATCACATTGTTTGAATTATAAGCTGGTTTACTAATGGGCACCAACATTTTTCCCCAATGATTTAATATATTGCCATCTTTGTGGGGACATTTTGTCGTCATAATGTAGGGTTTACACAAATACACACATACTGTATTATTAATGTTTTTTTTTTTTTTTAAATCTTTTATACTGATCAAGGCTGTGATTATTTAATAAAAAAATATGGTAAAAAAAACAAAACAGGATTTATACATTTGTGTATGTATTTCACAGGGCTTGTCAGGGCCATTTCCTTGATTTGTTTTGACTTCACAATTGACTGGTTTTGGATTAAACTGCAGTCAGAATTGTGTTTTTGGGACAGATGTGACTGAGATGTCGAGTCAAGATGTCTGATGCTTGCTAGGCCGAGTCCTGTGATAATTGGGCCTATTTTGACGCAGATTACATGGCTGCTCAGACATATAAACAACACCAGTGACTTACTGACCTGTTTCTGCATGCGCTTGTGTGTATGTGTCTACAAATGTAACATGTGTATTTAAAAGAGAGCATAATAGTTTATAGAAAGGACAACAAAAAAAAACCCATCAGCCCCCTCAATTGGTTGTGTTTTCCCAATCATCCATCACGCGGATAGATTAATTGAACTGTCAAATACATTTCACGTCAGACTGGTAACCTTAAAGGGATACTCAAAATAGGCAATAGGCTCATTTTACAACTCCCTCAGAGTTAAACAGTCGAGTTTTACCGTTTTTGAATCCATTCAGCCGATTTTCTGATATTTAGAAGAATATACTATGGAAGTCAATGGGAGAAACTGTCTGGTTACTGATATTCTTCTAAATATCAGAAAACTTTTCAAAAACGGTAAAACCCAACTGTTTAACTCTGGGGGAGTTGTAAAATGAGCCTATTTCCAAAAAAGTTGGGTGGCACTTTTATGAGTGTTTGAGAGACAATGGGCATTGAACCGAAAACAGTTTATTTGCAAAGTCTTTGTAATGTAATAAATGGAAGATATATTGACTTAGCCCTGTTTGAAAATGAGTACCTGATGTTTTCCATTGTGTTTGTGTTTCAGCACTGCCTTTTTACAAGTCTGTTGCCATGCTTTGGGCCAAACCAGTATAAAGGCATCTGCTAAACAAATGAATAATGCCATAAAATGCAGTACTTTTTATCAGGCAGGCAGTTGGTTGGCATGGATAAACTCTTCCCACATGTTTAATTAACAGAGGATAGAAAGGAGGGGCATGGAAACAGGAGGGCAATTTAAATTTAGTGTTGCATCTGACACACATGCCAAGGTGTGTCGTGGTTAGGCAAACCTCAAGCCCTTAGGCAAAACATCAACAGCAGTTATTTATAAATGCCAAAATGCATGTCTTATAGCTTTCCTGTGAATGCGTTTCAATTGATCGTAAACATTGGACAGTGGAAGTCGGGGAGACTTTTTTTTTTAAAGAGGTGCTGGCAGGTGTCAGCTGTCAGGTGTGTGTTTAACTATCTCAGACTAGACTGTGTCATAACGCTATCCCATAATGACACCCCATCGATATCCAGCTGTGGCCCTTGATTTGAACGTGACTGTGTCTTGAAGCTTCCAAGTAGATCGGCGCACTTTGAGCTGGCTGCATATTAGCAAACTTACGCCAGCCAAACTCTCAGCTTGTTGTTCGTTCTTGCTGTGACCCATAGGGGATTTGGCTAAGTGAATAATACAGCTGCAGGGCCATCAGGCTCTAGTCCGTTGCTTCAAATTCCTTGCAGTGTTTCTTTACACACACACACACACACACACACACACGTAACATTGAAGCTTGTTAGCCTAGTCATAGAACCCCAGAACTAAATCAACACTGAACTGACTTTAGCCAAAATACAGCATTTTCCTTTTATCACTGTAAAGATGCTTTAAAACAATCTGTATTGAATAAAGCGCTATATAAATAGAGTTGACTTTGTATTGCGCTTTAAATCTTAAAAAGTGTATTTCAAAAAACTGTCCTTTGCATATAATATAATATTGAAATAAAATGCCAATTTAGAGTACATTTTTTTGACTACTGTGTTTCTTAACACCCTTAAAGTACAGGACACTTTTAAAAATACACTTTGTAATAATGTCAAATTAAAAGTTTTTGGACCAAATTTACAAACCAGAGCAAACCCTCTTTTTGGCGTTAAACTACTGTTAGGATTTACTAAAGACACACAGTGAAAAATTAGCACTGAAAAGGCGTGGACATAGTTATTTATTTTTGCGGCTGACCTTATTAAATAGGGGAGAGTGGGGCACAACCTACTGTAACATATTTTGGTTTTCGCTCAATTATTAAAAAAAAATATATATTAAGTTAGATTCAAATTTTTTTTTTTTTTTACACAAGCAACATTCTCTGCTACAAATGTACACTTTTATTGAACAGTTTTATTCTAGGACCTACCATTTTCGTACAGTTGCACTGAAAGTGACAGAATTGCAAATGTTACAACTTACAACTTAGTTTGATATTGTTTGTGCATCTGTATAAACAGATATCCATCCATCCATCCCTCATCCTTTTATTATGGATCAATATCAAGGATAGAAATATAGGAAAGGGCTACACAGTTTTGCAATAAATAATAATGCATAAAATCATAAAATATTGTAATTGCAATTGAATTAGATTTGTGTGTGGCAGCTGCATGTAAAATGATTATTATTAATAATAATAACAGTAATGATAATACAAATGAGCTTAAAATCAAAATTTAAAGGGTTCATTGCATTAAAAACAGGCCCAATTTTTAATAAATAAACAAGTTATCATTCATAGTACACTAAATTTTAAACATTTTAAATTCCAACATTGTTTGTGAAAGTCCAATAAAGTAAAATGTATAAATAAATACTCAAACCTGAAAAGTTGTGTGGCTCCCTGTTTTCATTTGATTATCATTGTACACTTGGCGGCTTGTTTGTAACACTGTTACAACCAACCCCGCTGTGTATTACATATTTTAAACCTAGCTAACAGTCGCTAGGAATTGCTGACATGTTTCAAAACGGTGCTATGTTTGAGCCAACAAGATGGTGATTAAGGCAATTTGGAAACGTATACACCCAACTCAGAAACCGAAAAAAACCTATGATGAAAAAATTTACTTTAATGGTGTCAAAACACTCTTTGTCCAGTATCTTCACGAAATATAATCAAAACTTTCCGCAAATTCACGGGAGACTGTCTTCTGACAGCAAGAGAAAAAGAGCGGAAAGACAACCTGCTTGATCCTGACGAACTAAGTAATTGGTTTAACCCTGCTTTAGGTTGTGCCCCGCGCTCCCCTATGTATTTGGGAGTTTCCCAGTTTCAGATGCTAAATTTATGGAAGGAGACTATTATTTAAATGAATCATGCTAGTGATTCAATTTGTTTTACTAGACATGCTAGATTTAATTTGGTTTGCGCTAGTCAATGTACTGTTATTTGCGCCACGTTTTAATCCAGTTGCTATTTTGCACTTCTCTTGGTAAATTGCGTTGGTCATTATAGAAATGATCCCGGTGCGCCGGTATGATCCCATGTGCAGAACTCTCCTCTCCCTTCTGCACTTTTTTGAAATAGCGCTCTCATGATAATTTGCCCTGTTTAGTAAATCTGTCCCTGATTTTTAAAGGGACTATATGTAGAATTGAGAAACCATTGTTATTAGTGACACCTGTGGTTATTAAGTGAACTGCAGCCGGCAACTTATTGCTTGTGCTCACTCTTGACTGAGTGTTTTAACTAAAAGCAACTTGCACTGACATATCTTCCAATTTCTCAGTGCCATTGTTTTGTCTCAGGTTGAACACCAGTAGTGTTTTTTTTTCTACGGCATGTTTATAAAAGCTACTAAATATCCTGAATTAACTAAGGCCTAATCATGGCTCAATCTAAGCCCTGTTTGTAAAACCAGGCCAACCTATACGAAAGCATACTTCTTTTTCACAAGACAAGGGTAGTCCATGGTGGCCTAGAAATAAATTTGTTTTAATTTTCTCTCATTTTTTTATACAGCTAATCTGATCGATGTATTACGGGTACTGGAGCTGTCTGAAGACATGGAGGGAGTGTCAGTAGAGGCTGGTCTGTGCACTGAGAGAAAGGACACATCAGAAACAGACATGGCTTACAGAATAGACAAAAAGATTCAACTCAGCGCCCCAACTAAACAGTTCTTTCCAGGTATGGACTTTTTGAAATGTACTTTCACAAATTCTCAAGCATTCGAGGCCATTGCTTTCTTTTCTGAAGTATGAATTGTGTTATATGTGGACAATGCTTTGCTGTTTTATTTAATAGATTCTGCTTTCCCTGAGAACTTCTCTCTGATGACCACGGTGAAGGCTAAGAAGAACACTCAGTTCTTCCTGCTGTCTTTGTATGATGAGCAGGGAGTCCAACAGCTGGGGCTGGAGATGGGCCGATCGCCTGTATTCCTCTATGAAGACCACAAAGGCCAGCCGGCTCCAGATCTCTACCCCATTTTTAAGAAAATCAATCTGGCTGATGGGAAGTGAGTGCTTTCATGCAGTCTTATGGCACTTTTCCATTACCAGTACCAGCTCGGCTCGCTTTTCGTTCCGTTTTCCGGTTGTCATAGCGACACCTTTCGTTCCTCGTTGCCCCATCAAGCTCTCGCTGGATCCTCTCTCCGGGCAACCAAACAAAGGAGAGTCTGCACCTCCTCGTTTAACCTCGGCATATTCTTCCGAGTTGCCATAATAATAGTAGTTAGTTTAGTAACTATCTCTGGCCAAACTATTTAAACATGGTGGGTTATTCTGGCGCGTGCAATGATGACGCAGTGAATGGTGATGATTCTCTCTGACCAATCAGCAGTCGGCATTGTTTTCACATCACATTTTAGTATCGCCTTAGCTCGCCTCAGAACCTCGCCGGAGGTGGTACAAAAAAAGTACCCGAAAGCAGGAACAGGTACAACTTTTACATAGTGGAAAACCAAACAAAGGCGAGCCGAATCGAGTCGAGCTGGTACTGTGCAGTGGAAAAGCGCCATTAGTAGCCTCGGAGTGCCCTGAAGTTTTATTTCTTTAAAAAATAATGAGCGATGACCCTTTTTTACTTCCATAATGTAATATACTCTATTTCTTAGTGAAACAGAATAAATGTTGGACTTGATTTTTCCTATACTGAATGTTATAGTGCCAAAATAATGCCTGAATACCTATACCAATAATAATAATATATGGGATATTGGTACAGTTATATAATTTATAACAGTATATAACATTATACAGTAGCCCATGTGGCCTTAGTCAGCACAGCAGAAAAGGAAAATAACTTTTTTTTTTTTTCAAATTGTGGTTAACGATTTCAAGATCACATTTCTGTGGAACAGCGTGTATTTGGAAATCTTCACAGTAAAACCGTGAGCATGCATTCATGAACTAAATCAGATTTATTAACCTTACTTAGATTGAATTTCACACGAGCAAATGTGTAAATTAAATGGGGATTGAGTGAGTACAAAACATTCACAGACCTTATTTAGCATCTAGTATTGATATTCAACTCAAGTGGTCAGATTATATGTAATTGCAGATGACACCGGATATTAATTGCGTGATCGGTGAGTAAACTGTCATTCTTATTTGTCCGAACGTATTAGTTTTTATTTATATCACAAATTCAATGTGTTCTTAATTTTCTAACTACCTTTGAATATGTTTGAGTGATTTGATCACAAAATGTTTTGGACTGCATGTAGGCCTGTATCTAGTGCTGTGCACTTTTATCAGATCAGCTGAGATGGATGTTAATACAAGGTGTAAACAGAGGAAAGGGAACTCTTAAAGGAGAACTCCGACGCAAAATTAAGCTTTGGTCTATTAAAACATCGGTACCTAGTCAACCGTTCTCTGAGATTTGTTTTCATGATAATCGAATGTAAAGTGTTTTATCTCTCAAAGCTGTTAGCGTATATGCTAGTATATGGGGGCATATAATAAGTAAAGACAAATCGCTAGTTTACACCACTAAAAAGGCTCAAAATAGCCTTACACTAACACAGTAACATAATGAGGGTCCCTACATGCAAAACGAAGCATTGAGAACTTTGTAAGTGTACAGACCGTTTAATAAGACGGTATTTTATAAAGACAGTCCACTTCGAGTATACAGGCAGCAGCCATCTTTGGAAAACAGTCTTGACTAGTCGAACCACGAACGACGTGCTAAGTGAGCTGAACTGTATGAAGTTTAGCGAACTTCTGAACTGTATGAACGGCGTTTGTGGTTCGACTTGTCGAGACTGTTTTCCAAAGATGGCTGCTGCCTGTATACACGAAGTGAACTGTCTTTATAAAATATCGTCTTATTAAACGGTCTGTACACTTACAAAGTTCTCAATGCTTCGTTTTGCATGTATGGACCCTCATTATGTTATTGTGTTAGTGTGGGGCTATTTTGAGCCTTTTTAGTGGTGTAAACTAGCGATTTCTCTTTACTTGTTATATGCCCCCATATACTAGCATATACGCTAACAGTTTTTAGAGATAAAAATCTTTACATTCGATTATCATGAAAACAAATCTCAGAGAACGGTCGACTAGGTACCAATGTTTTATTAGTCCAAAGGTTCATTTTGCGCCGGAGTAGTGGTATAAACTAGTGATTTCTCTTTACTTATTATATGCCCCCATATACTAGCATATACGCTAACAGTTTTTAGAGATAAAACTCTTTACATTCGATTATCATGGAAACAAATCTCAGAGAACGGTCGACTAGGTACCAATGTTTTATTAGACCAAAGGTTCATTTTGCGCCGGAGTTCTCCTTTACTATGAGTCTTGCATTCATTAATAAATAATTACTAGTAGACATATTCCAACATATGGCTCTCCTTTAAAAATGGCTCTTGCAAACAAAATAAATGTTTCACCTTGTTTTCAACACTGTGCCAATATATAGAGTTTTCTTTCACATTTACACGACCCATAATCCACCTCTAATAGCCATACTCCTGGAAGATCAGTTAATATCATTTATCTGGGTTAGCACTGTGATAAAGCTCTGCTGTTGTTGACACCGATTAACCCTGCTGTCGTCTCTTCTCAGATGGCATCGGATAGCCTACGGCGTGGAGGGCAAATCTGTTACTCTCTACCTGGACTGTAAGAAGGTGCAGACGCTGGAATTAATGCGCGGAGACAACCCTGTGGTCAGCACTGACGGAATTGTTGTTTTCGGGACACGGTTACTAGACGAAGAAGTTTTTGAGGTACGAACCATTAGAAATCCTGGTTGTAAATGTTTTCACATGCACACAAATAGCCAGGTTAGGGCAAGTTAAAGGAATAGTTGATACATCATGTACTCACCCTTATGTCATTCCAAACTCTTAAGACCTTTCGTTCATCTTCAAAACACAAATTAAGATATTTTAAATGATATCCCGTGATATTTCTGTCCCTCATTTGAAAGTCTACTCAACTACCACTTTAATGCTTCAAAAAATCCATAAAGAGAATAATCCATATAGCTAATTTTTCTAAGACTTCAATACAATCACTTTATTTGGGTAACAGATTGAACTTATTCTTTTATTCACATGTAAACATTGACAATATCCCCGCAATCAAGCATGGAAGAGAGAAGTCCTACTTTTGAGGATAATAAAATATATTTTTTGACTACTTTTATTTAAAGCACCATGATAACCATAATGCATGTAAATGATTTACTTTTATAATGTTTGCAATTATTATTCTAAATGATAATTCATTACATTCTTATTAAATTAATGTAAAAAGATCATTTAATTTAATAAATCCAACAAATACTACAATGATGTAAAATACTTTGAAATGTAAATAATATGTATTTATTTCTTTACTTATATTTTACATGACATTTTTTTAATTCAAATATAATTTATACCGGGGCTGAGGTGAAATATGTATGGAAACTTGTTTCCGCCATTGAATAAAAAATATAATAAATAATTGTGACTTTTTATCTCACAATTCTGACTGTTTTTCTCACAATTCTGACTTTTTTTCTCACAATTGCGAGTTTATATCTCACAATTCTGACTTTATTTCTCAGAATTGCGTAATATAAAGTCGCAATTGTGAGTTATAAAGTCAGAATTGTGTGTTATAAAGTCAGAATTTCGAGATATAAAGTCAGAGTTGCGAGATATAAAGTCAGAATTGTGTGATATAAAGTCAGAATTGCGTGATATAAAGTCAGAATTGCGTGATATAAAGTCAGAATTTCGTGATATAAAGTCAGAATTGCGTGATATAAAGTCAGAATTTCGAGATATAAAGTCAGAATTTCGAGATATAAAGTCAGAATTGCGAGATATAAAGTCAGAATTGTGTGATATAAAGTCGCAATTCTGAGAAAAAAGAAGTGTGACTTTTTTTCTCACAATTGCGATCTCGCAATTCTGACTTTATAACTCGCAATTCTGACTTCATATCTCGCAATTCTGACTTTATATCACGCAATTCTGACTTTATATCACGCAATTCTGACTTTATATCACGCAATTCTGACTTTATATCACGCAATTCTGACTCTATATCTCACAATTCTGACTTTCCATCTCGCAATTCTGAGAAACAATGTCAGAATTGCGAGAAGTAAACTCACAATTGTGAGAAAAAAAGTCAGAATTGTGAGATAAAAAGTCGCAATAACCTTTTATATTTTTCATTCAGTGGCGGAAACAAGCTTCCATAAATATGACCCAGAGATGTTCTGGACAAATTTTGTGAGATCGCAATAACAGGCTCTTTCTTTCTCACTCTTTACTCTATTTTCATATTCCTTCAACCCTCCTGTCATCAACGTCTTTATAAATGCTGCAGTATATGCTCATCATACTCCCCTGTGAAACAAACAGCAAACAAGATATCTCTCTTGAGAGTTGACGGGAAGTCTCAGATCAGTATAATTTAAGTTCATCCAAAATTCATGTTTATTCACTCTGCTTTACTTTAATGGAATAAGCAGTGGCAGTCTGTTTGTGTTATGTTTAATTGAACAGATTGGAATTGAGTGGGTCAGAGGTAGTTGTCTGGGCTGCTAACATTGGGGTCTTGGCTCCTCAGTGCAAGGAATAAACAGATGCTGTTAAGGCTTGTTTCCACTGCTAGAGAATACCTGGAAGTACCACCCTGCTCACTTGATAAATCTACACTGTGTAACTCTTTTAGTTTATTCTTAGCTAAAAACACTTAGTTCTTTCAAAAATATATGTGCTCATTAATGTATATTTACTTCGTTCAACTAATAAAGTATTCTCGTGAGTGTATAATATGCCATTGAAAATACATACGGGTAAGGGGTTCTAATGTTGGTCGCCATGTTGCAAAGTACATTAGCCAAAGAGGGACATACCCGTTAATTCAAGCTTCGCCTTTCGCGTTTATGTTCGAGTTAACACTCATTCACAAGGTCGAACTGGAAGCCATGTTAATCTTGGACTACATTGGCCACCGTAAGAGTTAAAACGAAATCGGAATTGAGAGCAACAGAAACTAATTTTCGCTGGAAGGTCATATACCTTTTCACCACTAGATGGGGGTAAAAATCACACAGTGTAGCTTTAATTAGTGCTGTCTGAATGAGCACAAATATTTTTTAGATGACCCCTCCCTTTTTGTTCTTTGTCTATTTTTGGGGCTATTTCAGAGATAATGTAATGCGCTTAAATGTGTTGTTGAAGAGTTTGTATTTCTGGATCTAAATTTTGGGATTTAGATGTTATAGGAAGAAGGAGACAGGAACCAGCGATCATTTAAAGAATTTAATAACAAAACAAAACAAATACAAATTGAAAGTAAAAGACATGCTCTCACATAATAAAACATGAACAGCACAACATAAATGCAGGCCTGTTCCTCTCTCGATCTCCACTGTCGTCGCTCCTCCTTTTATGCCTCCGCTCCTCTGTGAGAGATACGAGACCGGTGTATCGCGTAGGTGTCGCTCATCAGTAATCACGGCACCGGCCTCGCGCCGTTCTCTCATGGCCTGCTCGCCACACCCAACATCAGCACAACTTAAAATGGTACTTCACTGCTGTAATAAACTAGGCTGGCTACACAGTAGAAGAAAAAATTCAAATCTTTGCTACTCGTCTAAAAAAAGGCCAAATAGGTAGGAAAACATCGACACCCATAATGCACTGGGCATATTGTCGTCCAAGGCCACTTCTGGATACGCTTGACCAGAGTCAAATGCCGCCTTGCTTTAGTAAGAAATACGTCTTCATAAACTTTTAGTCATAATGGTGTCTACTTGAATTGTTCCCGTGTGCAAGAATTCAAAGAGTAAACGTTTAGCGCGAGTAAGTTACTTAACTTTACCCCTTCAAATCATCCCATGCAATGCTTTTGTGTGTTGAAGCATTATTTGTATTTAACAAAACCCCACCCATAGAAACACAATTCCTATTCCATTCCATACTTGCAAGAATCAAGCTCAAAACAATGTCTAATTGTTAACAAATTAAGAGCAAGGAATTATCTTAAGAGTGTCCTTCACTATATTTGCATCAAAAACCTGAACATTTCTTTTTCCAATGTTTGCATAATATCTTATAAATTATAATGTATCTGGACAATTTTTAAAGGTACTGTCCTTCGCTGTTTGCAATTTCCCACATTCTTGTGTAAGTGGTTAGTTAAAAAAATAACATCTGTAACCAGTATGGTTAAAACCAAATTAATAAATTAAAAATGTATTTAAAAAAATGACCAAATTACTATCAGTCTATTTTTTCATTAAACATTACCTATTATGCGTTTTACATTTTCAACTTTCTTTAATGTGTAATCAGTGCTTATAAATGAGTAATTGCCTAATCAATAATAGCAATTAAAATACAACACACAACGACAACTATAAGAGCTTCATTCACTAGTTTATGCACAGCCCTAACTACTGCCTAGTGTATTTTTCTGTCACGTATATCGATACTTTGAGATCGAACATCATGCAGTTGATCGGTGATATTCTTTTGCACAAATTATGTTATTGTCTATTCCATTATATCATCACAATAAAAAAAATGAAAAATTCCAGACCAAGGCATACACAAAAAAGTGGCGAGGCCTGGTTGAGTTAGAAGTGTTATGATATAGTAGGGGTGTGATATTTTCCGAAAACATGCTTTAAATGTCACAGAGCATTACTGACAGACTGGTAAGAGAGGTGCTGCAATAATGTAAACTTGTGGAAAAGTAATGTTTCTTTTTAACATTTCAGCATTAAAATCTATTTTAGTCGACCTCAAAAACAAAATAAAAACTTAAAGGGTTAGTTCACCCTAGTTCATTCTTTCATTAATACTGTGACTCACCCTCATGTCGTTCCAAACCCAAAGACTTTAGTTCATCTCTGGAACACAAATCAAGATCTTTTTGATAAAATCGGGGAGCTTTCAATCCCTCCATTGACAGCTGCGCAATTACCACTTTGATGCTTCAAAAAGTTCATAAAGAGATCATAAAGCTAATCCACATGAATTAAGTGGTTTAGTCCACATTTTCTGAAGAGAATTGATTGCTTTATATGATTGAATTTAGGCTTTAGTGCAAGAACCACTGAGCTTCATTCTTGTGAACTTTAAGGGATACTCCACTTTTTTTGGAAATAGGCTCATTTTACAACTCCCTCAGAGTTAAACTGTTGAGTTTTACCGTTTCCGAATCCATTCAGACAATTTTCTGATATTTAGAAGAATATCAGTAATATCTCATTGACTTCCATAGTAGGAAAAATATATACTATGGAAGTCAATGAGACCAGAAACTGTCTGGTTACTGATATTCTTCTGAATATCAGAAAATTGGCTGAATTGATTCGAAAACGGTAAAACTCAACTGTTTAACTCCGAGGGAGTGGTAAAATGAGCCTATTTCCAAAAAAAGTGGAGTATCCCTTTAAATCTTTACTGACCTTAAATATACAAGCTTGATAAAAATTGATCATTCTAGAAGAAAATTTCAAATGCCACTTTTGCATTTTGCATCTGAACTTCTCATATACTGTATATATATATATATATATATATATATATATATATAATTCACAGTTTTATGTGAACGATTGGAGGATGATTTTCAGATCATTGTGAAGAAAAAACCCTACACTGTAAAAAATATTGATGGTTTAACTTAAAAAAGTAAGTAACGTGCGTTGCCTTAAAATTTTAAGTTGATTAAACTGGAAAAAGTGAGTTAAAACAATGAAGGAGATTAATTTAGTCATCAGAAACTCAAAATTATATGTTATCTGAACTAAATAAATTATTTAAGTTGATTTGGCAAAAGAAAAAATGTTGTGATTACTAAACTGTAAAAAAAATATTGTTGGTTTAACTTAAAAAAGTAAGTAACCTGATTGCCTTAAAATTTTAAGTTGATTGAACTGGAAAAAAATGAGTTAATACAATGAAGGAGAATAATTTAATCATCAGAAACTCAAAATAATAAGTTATGTCAACTAAATAAATTATTATAAAGTTGATTTGACGAAAGAAAATATGTTGTGATAACAAATCTTGAAAATATTTTTTACAGTGTAGGCAACAACATCCATTAGTCAAAAGTCTTGTGGACGCATATTTAGTATGTGTTTTGTGGCCTTATTAAACAATATTCTCTGAAAAACACAAACATGTACATACATGTTACTCATATATTATGGTAGCCCTGTTTCTGCTAAATATAGTGTAATTTCATCTGTGCCATTAACATGTTGAAACTGAAAAAAGTACAAATGTCAGGACATGTCAGAACATCCCAAGGACCCAAAAAACACCTTGGTCCTCCGAGGGTGAAACAATATTAATTCATTTTATTTATGGGCGCCTTTTAAGATACACAAGGACACCTTACAAACAGTAAAATAAAGTACCAATGAATATAAACATGAATAAAAAAATTTAATAAAATACACCTCAATCAGAATAAGCTAATCTAAAAAATGAGTTGTGAGTGTGACCCTTTAAATGTGCATAGTATAGCTTTGTTAAGTTCATTTTTTCCAATGTGTTGATTCCGTATCCACCAGGAAAAACCCTTTAACCATTAGATCTTCATGTTAACCCTAAAGCTAACCAGATGTGATGATGACTTAGAGCATAGTCTGAAGCCAGTCATTGACTGACTAACTGACTGAGCAATGAAGCCAGACAGTCAGTCATGTTTGCAGCATAACATCTCCAGTTGTGCCATGATTAAGAGTCTCTACCACCTCTCGTGCTGTTAAAGAACAGAACAGTCCAATCCTATCCAGTAACACTTAATTTTACAGTGTCCTTGTTACACGTTACTGTAGTATAAACGTATGCATAGATGCAACTAACCCTAAACCAAACCCTATGGGCTATATGCACGCATAAGTTCTGCATTTGACGCAAGGATGCTCGTCCATTTCCGGTTGTGGAGATTAAAGCGGAGGAGAACGGGATTATGGCAGAGTCTTCAAAATTCACTGTCCTCCCGTCTTTGAAACGAAACGTACATACGTTTAGATGTAATTTTATATATAGTTATGTTTATTTAATAAAATTTCAAAAAGAAGCATAAACACAACGAGGGGTGTCTGTTTTATCTGTTTTTGTGACTAACGTTTCTTTAGTATAACCATGGAGTATAAAATTCAATATAAATTCTCGGTATTGCATTGGACTCTACGATCGGCGGAAGTCATCGAGCATCCTTACACCTTCACCGGAAATACCGCCGTGCATAGAGCCCATTCCTCACCCTTACATTTAGTTAATTATTATTTCTCAGAGCTTTACACTGTAACAGGGACACTTTAAAATAAAGTGTAACCTCTAATTGTAAAAAAATTGTAAAAGTGTAACCTGTAGTCTGTCCTTGTCGTGCTGAACCACTGTGATAAGTCATGACTAATTGTCCTCGTGTATATCTTTCTCGGGGTCCAATAGAGCTGCATCTGGGTCATAGGGTCAGGGTGGTACTGGGGTGTGTGCAAGTTTAACCTGATCTGAGGCCAGTTCCCAGGCCCTGGATTCAAGGGGAATCCAGAGGGCTTATGTTCCGGTCCAAATCTCTCAGCGTGGGAGAGCTGCTCGGGAGCCTGGGGACTATGGTCAGGGCTAATGCGCCTATTGCTTCCAGATCTTTACAAATTGCTCAAGTCCTGGGGAAGTCTTGGAGAACTACAGTAAACTAGAACACACACACATACTGTACACTCAAGCACTCTGGTTCACTGATCATAAATGGTTGTTTTGAATACATGCAGAAATGTGTTAACTGGCTTGTTGAGTCCTTGAGTTGTCAAGTATGTCTTACAAGAGGACCTTAATTTCAGCCGACAGATAAACTGGTGGGATCTGTGGAGTTTAATTAGTTGGCTAGGTATACTGATTTATTTTTCTTTGAAGATCCAGCATATGTCAGATTAATGTGAGAAATGCTGCGGTCTGGCTGTACTCTACTGCCGAGTGAGTTTGTGCGCATCTTGGGTATTGCCAGTTTTTGACTTCTTGTTCTTCCACCCACTGATGTTCTGGCAGGACCCCAGCGATGAGTCACTGATTCTCCATTGGCCTTATGATGAAAGATCTCTTTATTGTGGATTTCTGTGCTAAAGTCTAAACAATTTAGTTGAATTATGGGTTCCTTTCAGTAGGGGGCGTTCTCTCCTATGGTTGTGCATTTTGTATTTACAGTAAAAAAAGAAATAGGTCTTAAAGATATCTTCATTGAATTTTTCTCCAAACATTTTAAATGTGTTTCTCACTTAGCAACTTCACACTCACTGGTGTCTGTGAGAATGTGTGTTTGTTACTCACTGTACATATACTGTAACTGGTCATCGATTCAGATTTCAAAGTGTCATTTAATACAAAACAAAATACGATACACAAACTTGCTAAATTTTTTATTCCCTCAGAACACACGGCTACTTTTGAATGGCTGTCATTGGAGAAAGGTGCATTTTGCAGCCAGGTGGTCATTTTTATTTTAGATGGTTTGGGAGAAATTAGAATTCATTGTAAAATAATGTATTTGAACTATTTGCAAATAGTATGTAGTATAAGGGCCAAAGGGTCAATTCTATAGTTTTTATGTTTTAATCTCCAGGATTAATTCATTGTGCAGTGTGTTTGGTTTCATACAGTATATGGTTTGCCTATATGACTCTCTTTGTGTTTATATAACATTCAGATGAATAAGTTTGAACATTCACTGAAACTCCATGACTAATGTGGCAAAAAATGGCTCTGTTAGAGCCCTATCATACACCTGACGCAATGCGGCGCAGAGTGCGATGCAAGTGTTTTTTGCTAGTTTCAGCCCGACGCAGTTATCATTTTCACGTCCAGTGCCACGTTGTTTAAAGTCCCCGTGAACCGGAAGTTGCAAACGATTTTTCTCCAGTGCTGTGACGTATTTCCAAGTGAAACGGAATATTGAACAGAGGGCAGGGTTTTACTCTAGCGCTCCTCCTCTCCATCTCTCGCTCATAGCAAACTAACGGTTTGAGGGGAGTGGTTACGCGTTTCCCCACCCAAACTGTGAAACCTACGTCATCAGAAAAAGAAACCGTTCCAGACCGGAAGTAACTTTTCAGATTTTGATTAAAGATAACTAAGGTAAAACATTTTTTTTTATATATATTCACTTGCACGGATTAATTGTTCACCACAAGACTAGTAATATGCGCTAACAAAGTAAATAGGTTCAATTTTGATTTCACAGGGACTTTAAATAGCAGCGCCCATTTGTGCTCCCATTGGTGTTTCTTTGATATTTAAAGAGCATTTTAGTAATGTGTGCCTTTAGGCGGGTCTACAACACACGTCCACTCTGCTTATTATACATGCAGCTATTAAAATGTTTGACAAAAAATATTTTGCAGCACTGGGTATCACTATTGGTCATTTCTATTTTAAACCAAATATTAAATATTTAGCTACTTATAAAAAACAGCGTCGATTGATGTACGTTTTTTTAATGCGCATTTTTAGAATTTACGTATGCATTGTGGCGTTTCCATTCAGTTTTTTTTTTTAAATACGATATCCCAAAAAGGGTGGATGGAAACACAGCTACTGATGAGCAATGTTAAGGCCTATTCACACCGGGACGAATTTCGTGCGCGATATTTGCCGACGTTTAACGCCTCGTGACTAAACAAAGGGCTCCAATGTGAATGTGCACACCGACGCGGAAAACGTCATGCGTAAAAGCGTAATTTTTTTTTTAAACGTCTCGGGTTTGTTTTTTTAGTTTGACGCGCCGCGTCAAAAACTGTCCCACCAATGATATTGGCGCTTTTGCTCACGTGTTTAGAGCTTCTGAAGTTACAGTATAACATAACTTGGGGGCGCTCAAACACAAAACGGTCTTGCCGAGCACACATATGTAACGGCGAAGAAGATCTAGGCCAAGTAGCGTCGCCGTCTACACCATAGATATTCACAATAAAGGCTAGATGTCTTACAGCGGAGTTTCTATCGTCATCACCATCTTGTCACAGGCAAGCTGATGTAAGGTGAGTGATCAGCACGAACACAAATACTCTTAGGCCATGTGTCCACCAAAGCGTTTTTAGCCAGCTGAAAACGCTAGACGCTCTGCTGAAGACGGCGTGCATTGGGCGCTTGAGAGCGTTTTGGCAGCGCAGCGTTTTTTCTGTTGAGACGTTTCGTTGCTATGATACAGAATATCCGCATAGTAGTTTGAATGTTGACAGTTGGTCAGTGTGGTATTAGTCCCGCCCCTCCTCCACTGTGATTGGACAGCTGGGTAAAAAGTGACAGTGATGAGCGCTGCGTTTTATCCAAAGTTGAACATTTTTTAACTCCCAGCGACCAGTAAAAACGCCGGGGTGCTCGACGCTTCTGCGTGAAAAAAAACGCTCAGCGCCTCGGTACGCTCATGGCGTTTAAAAAACGTGGCGCTCCCATTGAAAACAATTGAAAACATACGCCAGGCGCGTGGAAAAACGCTTTGGTGGACACATGGCCTTATGTCGTTGAAATCTTGACGGATTTACAAACGGTTTGGTTTCTTACAAACGTTATTAACCTGGCTATAATTCTGGATGATTATTTATTTATACACTTATTATTCATAAGTATGCAGTGTCATAACTACATCTCTGACGTTTATAACAAACCAAACCGTTTGAAAATCGGTAGAAAATTGTTATGGTTATTTAAAAAGTGCATGAACCATTAAAACACAATGTTACGAGTGAGCGAGCTGCCTGACAAGATGGCCGCCAGGTGCAGGCGTCGACCTCATTAGCCAGCAGCGTGGATGAGATATCTAGCCTTTGTTGTGAATATCTATGGTCTACACTGCCAGGAAGAAATAAGACGAGTAAGATGCAAGGCAAGATGAATGTAAAGCTGCTGGTCTCGTTGGTGTCGGAACATAAAGAACTAAATGACAAACGCGACAGGGACTACAAAAATCTTGATAAAAGAGAACTGTTATGGAGTGTACTGCAGAGCAAATGGGCGCCATCAGCATGTTTTCTCGGCTCATCGTCAGCGAAAATCACTTTTTTGTGAAAATCACAAAAATTGCATTGAAAAACGCTGGCGAATAACGTGCGCCGACATTCGCCCCGGTGTACCCCGGTTATCGTGTACACTATATAAAAATTTGTTCCCTTGATTCACTAAATCGTGGCTTGTTTATGAAGTAATAAAAATTCATGCCCTTGTTTTAATTCAATCAAAATGAAGGAACAAATTAGTTCAGTGTGGGCACAATTTACTAAAATGAGGAAATCAATTAATTAAATGAGATGAAATTCTTACCTCGTGGCCATTATTTACTAAAACGAGAGAAAAACTTGTTTTTATTCGAATGCCATGTGCCGGGTTTCATTTTTTGAGTGTGGCTTGGGTAATAGTTAATGACTTACTACACCACTGCATTATAGAAGACTGGGCCTGGGCCTGTCTTCATAAAATTGATAACTTAAAGGAGTCCAAGAGGGAAATGCGAAAAAGCGTGAGAAGATATTTGTTTTTTAATGAAGAAATATTGTTCTTCCTGTTGCATAAACTCTTGTTTGCAGTGCACCTCCAAAAATGTAATGCAAATAAAATGCATTCAACCAGTTTTACTCTTATTTCATCAGTGTTACACTAGTTGTTTTTCATCTTAAATGAGTTTTCTGCTTTGCATCAGCATGTTCTCCGGTTATACAGTGTTTTCTTTCTCTTTGATCACCAGAATTACACCAGTACATGTGAATATTACCCCATCAATGAGAGTGCTATATGTGTGTTACAGGGCGAGATCCAGCAGCTCCTGCTCGTGGATGATCCTCAGGCTGCGGCCGACTACTGCCAAGATTACATTCCCGATTGCGACAGCCCTTTGCCTTACAGAACCCAGAGCCTGGATCCTGAAGAGGTTAGCGATTTCTCTGTGAGTGTGGCCTCATCAAAAACGCCTTCTTTTCTTGTTATTAAATGACATAACTGTTTTCCCCCCTTTACCATCACACAGACTCCTCATGTTTTAGCATTTAAGTATCATGTGTAAAAAGAAGAAGAGACACTTGAGCAACCAGCCTCACCATTTTCCACAGAATTCCCACATTTTATGAAGACATAATTTGTTCCAGCTTGGCCAAAAATGTCTTCCTCTCTCTGGAAGAGCCCTGTCAAAACTTCCTTTGAGTGGTTGAGCTGACTTGGCTTCTCAATTCCACATTTACATTTATCTGTTTGCACTTTTTACTGTTCTGGCTTCTGGGCTCGGCTCCCAGCACACTCATCTCTGCCAGCCAATGAACAGCACAGGCATGCATATGAATTAAAATGCTTGTCGCCTAGTTCAGATGCAGTAGTGCACTGTTAGCTCTAGGAACCTTTTTCTTTTGGTACAACCAATATAATAGAGATATTTTTGTGTATTTGTATAACTGCAGGTTTTTGTTTTTGGGGCATGACAGATTTTACGACAGTAGTAGAAGACAATACCGTTTCCCAACTGTAGGGGGACCCCGAGAGCAAACTTTCAAAAGTAAAATAATGCTGCTATAAAAACTCATTCTCAATTGATGGACTTTCAAATATATTCTGATTAAATGATACAATATTGTGTATATATACTAGTATACACATTCCTGTTCAAAAGTTTGGGGGCAGAAAGATTTCATTTATTATATAAATAAATAAAAAATTCAGCAAGCATGCAAACGTAACATTACAGACATTTATAATGTCACAAAAATGTATGTTTCAAAAAAATGCTTAATTAAAGAATCTTGAAAAAGAATAGTGTGAAAAAAACAAATCCAAAATAATAAGAAATGTTTCATGAGCATCAAATCATCTTATTAGAATGATTTCTATCCACAAGTTTCCTACGCCCCATGAGGCCTTGCGTCAAAAGTGGGCGCGACTTCCGGTTGGATGTAAACAAAGCGCGATTTGACATGCTTGACACTCGTTCATTAAACAGTTGACAGTCATTCGAGTTATAGCGATCCAAACTAGCTAACGATGTGGGAACACAACCTCAACGAAATTCAAAAGGGTGAAATAACAGTACCTTTACCCTCCGCAGTAGTTGATTGGGAGTATTATAATAACATTATTAATAATCAATACTCATCAAGGCATGGTGACAGACAGTTGTGCGAGCTGACAAACAATTAAAATAAAAAATACACACTTAGTAATTGTGCTTTGGAGATTATTCAAAATTATAAATGAATGTGCTGCTTGAATACATTAACTGGCACATTATTTGGTATTCTGTCAACACAGGCTTTGATCCTGAGTAACATACAGTAGCGAACAGCCAATCACATGCTGATAGAGTTTATAGAATATTAAGAATTTAAACTAATGTACACAGGAAGATTCGTCGTCTTTTGGGAGGTGATGGAAACTACAGTCGTTGGCAGGATCAGAGAGACGGGCTCTGGCAGGATCACTCTGATTTCGTTTTCAGCTTATGTTCAAAACAATCACGTTTAAGCCACTGAATTAGTTTAGTCCGGTTATACATACAACCGCGAACAGCACATGTTGTCCATGAACTCCGTAACACCATCTCTCATAAAGATTTGCGTCTTTAAATAGTAAAATAATTCTCCGAAAAACAGCTAGCCTCTTCGCTAACTAACACACAAAATACCATTGGAATGCTACTTCCGCCGCGTCACCGGAAGTTTCACCCACTTTATTTTTTACAGGAGCGCCCCTCGGAAACTTGTGGATAGGATCATATGATGTGAGGGAACATTGTGCTTTATACGTTTTTCATCTTCAAAGTTCAAACCAAACTTTGGTCTCAGGCCGACAAAGTTTATTTCCTGTCTGGCTAGCGCGCTTCCCATTTGCATTAGGTCAGTAGGAGGAGAGTAGACGGTCTTTTGTGTCTGTTCAAACACATTCATCCAGATCAGCGTTTACACAACGAAAGCAATCCGGTCAAGTGTGTTTTTTTACTATCTCTGAAAGTGGTCAAGCTCAACATGTTTTAGACGCCATTTTAACCTGTATTTAGCATTGATCAAATCGACCAAAACGCCAGCTTATTTTAATACCAGCTATAAACGGCCTGAGTCCTATAGAACTGAAGGCTTTGGTGATTGCCTCAAAAAGTTCTGTATTCCCTTGATTAAAGATGGCAGATTTCAGATCGCATAATTATTGGGGTTCTGTGCCAGACTAGCAACTGTTATTGAGATGAATGAGAGTGCTAACAGATAGCTATCTACAAGATCTAATGTGAAAAGCACCATCTTTTAAATCAACAGGGTCTTCTTAGACTCCCCCATACTTGTTTTCATGAAGTGATATTTTTTTTGGTGGACATTGTGAGCATGTTTTTTCGATTTCGATGATTTGTGTTTGTTGTGAACGTGCACGTGCGGGTGAGTCAGCCCATCGAGTAATCATGTCAGTGGGTTAGCATTTCACTGCGGCCTTCTGGGAGGAACGCTTAAGGTCATCGTACATTCATTTCTCCTCGCAACTCCCACGCCCAGTTTTGTGCGAGTGTGCTGAATGTAAATGTCTGCGTATGTCTCTCTCCAAGTTGGCTCCAGGGAAAGTGTGTCTATCGGCAGCCGTTCAAAGGCAGAGCCAGTTGGCTTTCAGTTCCCACAACAGCTGAGAGACCAGGGACTAATGGCGGGATTCATCAGCGTCGCTCACATTACTGACCTATCACCAGAGCTCACACTGATCCGATTCTATCCTGCCCGACTTGGCACCTCAACACCTCACATTATTCATATAATCTCCCCCCGACAGGCCTCATCAAGCCCATTCAGTCAGAGCCTCTCATAATAGCCTGTAAGCAGCTCAACTCTGACCCCTTGAATTGTGGGCTGATAATGTAGCGCATGTTTGAATTGAGAACCAGTTGAACTTTGACCCAATTTGCATAGAGAACAATATACATCGTCTAGCGGAATGAGTCAGACGCCATGATTTTAGATGAAATTATACTGAGATTGCCAGTGATGTACAGTATGTTGTGTGAATGTCCTACTTTGAGAATGTCTTGAACCATTTTAATTCTGCCCATCTATCCCCAACCTCTGACCTCTTGCCCCATCTATAAAAGGTCAATCCTATCTATAGCCCTGATGACATCATGCAGGGAGACGAGCCCGCGGAACCAAAGAAACGCCCCAAAAAGGACCGCAAAGGCAAAAAGAACAAAAAAAAGAAAGATAAGAAAGGCAAAAAAGAATCTCGCAAGAAGAGAAAGGGGGCAGAAGCTCTCGAAGAAGGTTTCCTTGAGGTTTCTTCGAAGCTGCCGGAGTATTTGGCTCATCCATCTGCAACCGAGCAGCCGGATCCACCCGCGATGGAGCATCCCAAGACATCGGTACAATCTCCAACAATAACAGTCGATCTGATGGACTCCATACCCGACATGCCCACTCATGAACCCGACACCGATCAGGATGAACACACCAGACCTGTTACTGTGACCGATCTTGAGGACCAGTCTGTGCTGGCACCTGCGGTTTCTGAATCCCCAAAGATGGAGGTGGAGGTAGACCATTAAGCGCCAGTGTAGTTGCCCATCCTCCTGACCAATTACTGACCCTCCCTCGCACAATTTAACCACTAGTCATCCATTGTACTAACCAGTCTCCACCATTCTAACCTCCCCAATAACTGCATCGATACTCTTCTTCCCAGATGTTGTACATTGTAGTCATAGTTTGCAGCTTTAAGGCCTTTTCACACCGGACGCGTAACCAAAAAGCGAAAAGTTCGCGTCAAAACAGCCCGTTCTCATCCTTTAACGTCATATAGAACGCTATTTGCAAAAACGGCGCTATACTACACACATGGCACCCTTTATCGTTAATATAACACGCGAACCCAAGACGTCATAAATCCTTTAGCGTGAATATGACACGCAGAGCCTACCCCACACCTAAACTTAGCCCTCACAGCTCGTGTTTTATTAACGATAACGGGTGCCATGTACGTAGTATAGCGCCGTTTTTGCATATAGCGTTCTATATGACGTTAAAGGATGAGAATGCGTTGGTCAAAACCATTCACATCAGCCGCGACGTGAATTTGCGACGTTCAGAGCTTCAACATTCCAAAACATTCGCACCTTTGTTTCCTTGTATATGATTGGCTGAAGCCTTTTCTTTCGCCTCAAAAGTAAAAAAAAAAAACGTCATCGAAGCGGAAAAAATAAGTCGTTTTTTCGCCGCAGCACATTCGCGTTCAGTGTGGAAGCACTCATTATACAAACGGCTGATCAAAAAATAAAACCATCGCGCGAATTATTCGTGCGTCAAAATCGCGTCCGGTGTGAAAGGGCCTTTAGGGAGATGTATCGATTGAAATGCACATGAATGGCTCATTTCAACTGATGCGCGTCTCAAGTTGAATGCGTACATGATGCTTATGTTACTCATTGTTTTGGCATAGTTTACTTTTATTTCTTGACTTGGCACGCTTTATACAGATTGAAACTGAAAGATGTGCTCCAAGACGGGATTGAAAAATAGGACTGCGCCTGACAGAAATCCATTTTCATGCGTCTTTTTGATACATTTCCCTCTGACAGCTGTGATAGATGTAGTTTTTACTGTATGAATCAAGCTTCTGCTGAGGTAAAACTCAGATGCCGATATCAGTGTGCCAGGTTTACTCACCCTCCTTTTCATGCTGTCATGGCTGCCACCAGAACATACGGCTTTCGTGCTGACACCCCCCTGTTGTTATTAAAACCTCCTACCCCAAACTCACCAGCTCAGCAGTATTTATGCTTGGAAACCAGAACGTTTCTGTAACCTGCACCTGTGAATTGCGCTAACATTTTAATCGATCAGCAGTGGAGATGTGGAGCACAGTTAGGCCAGAAACATATACAAGTATGCACATATGCACATTCTACGTATGCATTCTTGCATTACCAACAAATCTCAGTACTTGAGGGGATAGAGCGATAGAGTTACATTCAAACATCTGTTACTCTTTAATTCTGTAACTTCAAGCAAGATTTTCATTCTACTGTCGCTCAGCCATTACACTAGCTGACTTGAAGGGGGAAAAAGTGTATATTAAGACAAATTTATTGTAATGCTCACAATATAGCGCCCCCTTGTGGCAATGCTGAGAATGCAACTCCGTATTTGCATTTGTGAACTATATTTCGGGCCTTAGTGTCAGATGCCCAGCTAGTATAGAGTGGAAATGACGGACTGTGCTTGGTATCTCCATGGTTGCGGTTGCCATGGCTGTGCCACTTCTGATTCTGCTGTGTCGGTGTGCAGGAGGAGAGGCCGATTAAAACACCAGAGGTCGAGGAGTTTAGTGATGACCTTTACGGCGATGAGCACAATGAGCTCTTGGTTTCCACAGTGACAGTTGGCCCTAATATCACGGACTATGAGGTATGTGCGCTGGGTTCTGTTTCTGGGATTTGCAAGCATGTTTTGAGGTGCTAACCTTGAGTGTGTGCTGTGGACATGTTTTGTTCTTTCATAGATCATGGAGTTTGATGATTTTAAAAACGGCTCGGACAGTTTTGAGCAGGAATATGAGGAATATGAGATTTATGAGGACCGATTTGACCCCGCGGCGAGGGAGAAGCCGGGCACATGGGATGGAGAGGTAGAGTTTTGCACCTCTGTAATAAATGAACTGTCAACGTGCAGGCAAATATGGATTTGCGCTTTATCCCAACTAGGGAATCAAAGTTTTGGGGTTTTGGTACAAAAGTCTTTACACAGTATCCGATTTATTTGAAAGTAATGCAGTCTGCACAAACAATGATTAGCTAATTGAGAAATACTGAAATGCATGTTCTTAAAGGGATAGTATACAAAAAAATCCAATAATTTACTCACTCACAAGCCATCTTAGGTGTATATGACTTTCTTCTATCAGCTAAACACATTCGCCCATACGGCTGTTGTCGGAAGCAAGTGTTTATAGTTTTAAATAGATATTTATTTTTTTTTTACAAAAATGCATCGCTTCACTTTATAAGGCTTTTATTAACCCCCTGGAGTCGTATTGATTACTTTTATGATGGATGGATGTGCTTTTTTGAGTTTAAAAAAAATGTCTAGCTCTATTCAACGCCATTTCCAATCTGGGAAAACCCAGGATATTATTTAAAGAAGTGATAAAACACATATAAAACACATATGTAAACACATATAAAACACACAGATAAAGGACTAGTTCACTTTAAAAAAAAACTTTTGCTGATAATTTAATCACCCCCATGTCATCCAAGATGTCTATGTCTTTCTTTCTTCAGTTAAAAAGAAATTAAGGTTTTTGATGAAAACATTCCAGGATTTTTCTCCATATAATGGACTTCAATGGGAACCAAACGATCCAAATGAGAGTTTCAGTGCAGCTTCAAAGGGCTTTAAACGATTCCAGACGATGAATAAGGGTCTTAACTAGGACCCTTTGTGTCATGACTCGAATTTTTTTTTTGTCAATTTTGATGAATGAGTTTGAACAGGAGAGTCATGAACGCCCATTGAAGTCCATTGTATGGAGACAATCCTGGAATGTTTTCATCAAAAACCTTAATTTCTTTTCGACCGAAGAAAGAATGACATGGAGATCTTGGATGACATGGGGGTGAGTAAATTATCAACAAAAGTTTTTTTAAAAGTGATCTACTCCTTTAATATAACTCCGATTGTGCTCGGCTGACAGAAGAAAGTCATATTCACCTAGGGTGGCTTGAGTAAATGATAGTATCATTTTTATTTTTGGGTGAACTATTCTTTTAAATACTTGAACACTTTACATGAGCTTTTATATATTTGTTTGTGTATATTCTTGCTCACTTGAATACACATGCAAAAAGCACATGAATATTTAAATGGATATTTAAATGAATATTTAACTTTACAAATAAATGACCATTGCTCTATTTGTTTGGTATGAAAATTGGTACCAAGATTCATGAAATTACACAGACTTTGGTATTGACTATTGAAAGGTATTGTGACAACTCTAATCTCATGACCACTTGTAAGCAAGATATCATCCTTCACCTGTTCTTCATCTCTCAGGGCGGGCGATTTGAGAAAGGACAGAAGGGAGAGAAAGGTGTCGTTGAACCAGTGAGTGCTGGAGTGTCAAGTTAAACATACGAACTTACAAACATACACAGGCAATCTAATGCTAATCTCATTGTGTTTTATACTAACTAGGGCACATTTTTTGAAGGACCTCCTGGCCCACCAGGACTACACGTAAGTCAAAGTACTATTTAAATAATTTGCAAAATTATTATAAAACAACTTTACAGCCTTCAAGTGATTTCCTGTGGTCTTGAAGTGATGTGTGGGAATTAATTTTTCGTTAAAAAATATGTTTATTCTGTTTATTCCTCAGGGTCTTCCAGGAATCGTTGGCATCACAGGCCCCCCAGGACCCAGCGGAGACCCAGGTGATATGGTGAGTGTCCTCATAATCACCCGACCCACAAGACCCGGCATGAACCTCGAGCCGAGGACACGCACGACACATCCATGGGGACGGGGGAGATGATTGGACTGGTGTGTTGATGGAACAAACCTCACCAATGACTCAGAGCCGCTCGAAGGGACCACCAACCTCTACGGAGACCTTAGGCATCAGGAAGCCATGACTCATCTGATCGTGTGACCTAATTTGCTCTGGACAGTGTGTGTGCTCTTATATAGCGTGACTCACTCTTTACACACAACCCCTTACCAGGGCGAGAGAGACAGCAGACTTCCAACTGCCGTAAAGAGCCTAAATTCATCATTTTTCTCTGTCAGTGGGGATGAAGATAGATTATTCTTTTGTCTCCGCTCAGTTTAGCGCCTCTGGTCGGCTGTGAATCAACTTCTCTCGGGTGTCAGCTTCACAAAAGGGTTGAGTTTTAGCAAAAACATCAGGCTAGGCTCACTTCAGATGTAAGCTCTTTTTGGCCTTGCACGTCCATTAGGTCTTATAAGATATATCCGAAGCTGAAAGACAAAAGAAAATATTCCAGCCGGAGGTATTATCTTTTCTTTTGATGCTTGAAGAGTTGTGTTGTTAGGAGAGGACTGGTGACTGACAGCTTTGATTAGATGAGTTCACTTTGATACAGGAATCACGTAAAAAAATAAAACCAAAAATCAATAGGTGTTATATTGCATTCAGGGAACAAGCCAATGGATTGGGAATAACTGAAGAATGCTGTTGCTCATGCTGTTGTTTCGTATAGAAGTGCTTCATCAATGAACTAAGCTAATTGTCTCTGCTCACACAAGGGTCCGGAAGGACGTCCAGGGCTGCCTGGTGCTGATGGGATACCGGGTCCTCCAGGCACTTTGCTCATGTTACCCGTAAGATGAGATCATTCCTTCAATAATGCATTTAAACCACTTGCATCACATTAGTAAGAGTTGTTTGCTAGAGGAATATAATTAAAATTTGATATCACCTGAGCCTCAATAGCATATGTTGGCCACATGGTGGAGCTGTGATATAATCAGTGCCATTGACATTCAGTACATGTCCAATTTTGTGTTCTAATCATGTTAAAATAATATATCTTTAATAGTGGCTTGTGAAATATTTAGCCAGTAATCTCTTCCCCTTTAGTTCCAGTATGGAGGAGACTCACAGAAGGGACCCGTCATATCTGCTCAAGAGGCGCAGGCTCAAGCAATCTTACAACAGACCAAAGTAAGACACCCACATCCAAACTGCCTTTGGCATGTACATATGTGCCCTGGTACTCATTTATCAATACTATGATGTTTGCTGACACAATCATCACTTTTGCTGATGCTGATCCACTAACCCCAATAATATTGAACTTTGTAGCATACTGTCACCATTTGTGATCCAGATATGAATGAAATGTGCTTCATACAATGTTTTATACCTTGGACTGTCTAATAAACTTTTCCCTGTCTGTTTTTATTTTTATTTGCTTCTAGCTGTCATTGATGGGTCCTCCTGGTCCACAAGGCCTCACAGGGAGACCAGGTCCATCGGTAAGAAATCTTTCTCATTTTTTTTTTTTTCAACGTTTTTAGCACAGCCTATGTGATCTGCTTAAAATGTTTGATGTTTGTGGGGGGTTCAGTGGATACTTTCTATCTTTGAAAATGTATGTTTGTTCCAGGGTCTTCCAGGTCCCACTGGAATGAAAGGGGACAGTGGCGAGAATGGGCCTGCGGTAAGGACATTTCCTTTTTACATTCCACCATTAGGGCTGGGTAATAAATATCGATTTCTCGATATTAATCGATTCTCATTTTTACGAACCGATATCGATTCTTAAATCTCAAGAATCGATTAGTCATCCTGTTTCATTTGAATGAATGGAACATTGTATCGCGGCTGCGCGCATCCAAAAAAAACGCAATAATCTTTGTCCTTTGTTACTATTGATATGAAACAAAGTTTCAATTTTCAAATTACGTCCATTTTCTTTAGAAATTCAAAAACATAAATAAAGTTTTGGCGCTGTGGCGTGAGATCGCTGATCTCTCTTCCGGGTTAATAATACCAGTCACAGCGCGAAATAAACATGAATAAGCATCTGAAAGTGTGTTAAAAGATAGAGTACAACTTATCGAAATCCGTATCATGTCACATTGATTCGTTCAATCAGCGTTTCAACCGTGGAAAGACGTCATGTTAAACAGCTTGTAATCAATGTCATGTATCGTCATATTTACCTCAGAAAACCCACATAAACTCGTTAGTCAGCTAGAAAAAAATAACTCTAGAGAGGAGCATTTTGCTAAATATATACAACATATTACATATGCATTATAATCTTAATGTTCTTCTAATATTTAATGCGTATTTGAATAAATCTGGCAAGTTTTTATGACAGCCACCATTTAAATGTTTATATTTAATATAATCTTCTTATTATAAAAATAAATAAAAGTGTAATTTAAGTGTTTGTAGCTACAAAAATGGCCATTTATTGTAACTGATATCCAAAATAATCGATATTGAATCGAATCGTAATCGAAATCGAATCGAATTGTGAAATTTTTCTCAATACCCAGCCCTACTGACCATCTCCATCTCTTTGTCTGATTATTATTTCTCTTGTTTAAGGGGCCACGTGGGTTGCCAGGTCCTGCTGGTCTTAATGGAAAACCTGGGAAGATGGTAAGACTGAACATCTCACACACTGTGTAAGAAAAATCAATGGAAGAGTGATCAGAGTTCAAGTGTGATCCATTTCATTAACCTCACCATGAATATGAATTGGGCGATAACAGTTTCTATATTGATGTGCTGTGTTTTTTGGTTCATGAATATTACATCAGCAGTGCAAGGTGGTGCATAGAATATGATGACGAAGTGGTATTCTGTGTTTTATCTTGCAGGGCCGGTCAGGAGCGGATGGAGGTCGAGGGGCTCCTGGAGAGACAGGAGCAAAGGTTATTCACTACATGCACAAGAATACCAACTTTTGACTTTAACCTATAATAATTAGAGCACAGTGATGACGTATATTTGTAGGCTAATCTGGAAGTTAACATCACCCTGGTTCCCTCGACAAAACCACTTTCCAATGGCTTTTGGATTTCTACAGAAAATAAGCTCTGGATCAGTGAAATTTAATGACTCTTACATGTTTTGTTCATCATGAAAATCGTCACAAATTAACACTTTTATGAATTTTGAAGCTTGATATGTTAGTCTATAAACAAACTATACCAACCCTTTAAATCTATATTTATAATCCACAAGTTTTGGGTTAGGATAGTTTGTGGGGTCGCAGTGATCAGAGAAGGGCTCATTCAGCCCATCAGGCAATACCCGAAAAACGGGTATTTTTAAAATGAAATGTTGCACCTTTAAAATTAACCAAAAACAGGAGATCCTCTGAGTTTGAGCATGTGATGCGATCCATAATGACCTAAATAAATAAACATTTATCAATCGGTACTTTTTACTTTTAATACTAGTTTAATACTTATATTAGTACATTTAACACTTCCACGTTTTTGTCAAAGACTACATCCAGATCTGATTCAGAACTATGATCAAAGGATGGAGTAGATCGAGTCCATCAACACCCCCAATGCTTGCACAATCCGAAAGCTCGTCCTGGGTGCACATTTCATTCAGCAACATTAGGCAGTTTTTATGTATGGGCTGTTTAATGTTGATGATCACGTTATTTTACATATGTGATGCGATCTGGGAAAACCCGTCGGATGTCGCGCTGGTACGTTTTCAGTAAGGTCTAAATATAGATTGAATGTCAGTTTTTTGGTCAAAATTGGGTTTTTATTAAATTATTATTCTATAACATCTTGTTTATCATCTTTGAATATATCTTGGGAAAATTCACTAGTTTAGTGTAGAAAAATAGCGATTTATAGCGATTTATGTCCAAAAAACAATTATAATGTCGGAAAAACAATTGCTGTATCCGAAATCTCCCACTACTTAATATATAGTGGACTATATAGTGAGCTCGCCATTTTGTAGTGCTGTCCGAATGTATAGTGATGATTATTATACCCTTTATAGTCCACTCAATGTATCCCAGAATGCATTTTGAAAAGTAGTGTACAACCGATGGTCACTAACCCAAGCTTTACATACCACCATGCAATGCGCTGATCGTAAAAATAAGTTATAATCATGTGTGGAGTAGCGCATTATAACAGAAACGGCCAGAAATGACTTTTAGATTTTAAATTTTGGAGAAATAAGCTCAATATACTGATGGAATGTATTTATTTAAAAAAATCTATTTAGCCCAGCTGACAGATGATGTAATCAACGCGCCAAGAGACGATCAAGTAGTGTCCGAAAGTGGCGTTTCTATTATGCTGGTGAGCTCACTATATAGTGATCTACTATATAGGGGGTAGGGAGTAGTGGTTTGAGTGGAGATATCGGACACAGCAAATATGTCCCGTTTAGCTTTCCTTCTCTTAACACTACAAAGACAGTTCACCTGTCAAAATAAACCACATAACAGAATAAAGTCCAGTCCTGGGTGAACTACAACAGCACGCAAGTTTTTATTTATTTTTTATTTTTATCCAGTGTTATTGTGTGTGATGCGGAGCACTTTCAAACTGCTCGTTTAAAAGACCCTGCTCGCTTCTCAATCGTCCGATTTCAAAACGGTTTTCACAGGTTGAATTTTGAGTTGGTAAGCTTTCGAATGATACCTAATCTATGATGATTGTTAAAATATGTGATATGAAAAAAGGCTATAAAAAAGGGAGCGCTAGTTAATTAAACCTGTTTTTCTCAAAATTCCATTTCTGAAAATCATAGCGATCACCCGACTTCAGATAACCATAACTTTTGTTACAGACGAGCGATAAAAGAAATAAAAACAGATTTGGAAAGAGCTTTTAAAGGGATACTCCACTTTTTTTGGTGAAAAATAGGCTCATTTTACAACTCCCCCAGAGTTAAACAGTTGAGTTTTACCGTTTTCGAATCCATTCAGCCGATTTTCTGATATTTAGAAGAATATCAGTAACCAGACAGTTTCTGGTCTCATTGACTTCCATAGTAGGAAAAAAATATATACTATGGAAGTCAATGAGACCAGAAACTGTCTGGTTACCGATATTCTTCTAAATATCAGAAAATCAGCTGAATGGATTCAAAAATGGTAAAACTCAACTGTTTAACTCTGGGGGAGTTGTAAAATGAGCCTATTTCCAAAAAAAGTGGAGTATCCCTTTAATATGGTCTAAAAACCTGTAATATGTCAAATTTCACCATGTGGTGGGTCCAGATCACATCACATATGCATCTGCTTACGAATGATATCTCTTATTTCTGCTTCTTCTTTGCACATGTTTTGATCAGGATATTCAGTACTCTTTCAGAATACGTGTAATAGCGCCCTCTACCGTATAACAAACACGGAAAGCTGGAAAATTCCGTCAATGCTGGGGAAAGAGTTCAGATCAAGCACTTTACTCAAGTAAAATTGCAAAGGAACCCTTTATACTTTTACTGGAGTAATATTTTAATATGTTATCTGTACTAATGCTGTGTTCATGTGCTATGGAAAGTAGGATATTTTCCACTTGTGAACTGGTATTTACCAGTGTGTTGCGTTCAAGTGCTTTTGTTGTCGTAATGTGGTAAAAACTATTTTAGATTGCTTAAGTCATCTGCAACAGCAAGAACATGATTTATCAAAACTCAAAAGGTAAATAATATGCTATATATTTTCTAGATCATGAATAGTATATGTTTTTACCATTCACGACTCTTACGGTGCTCTCCGCCATTTTGAAAAGTTCAAAGGTTATCTAACATCTCGGCAACTCGTCCATCGAAATATTCTACGAGTTGCCCAGTGGAAAATACCACATGAGGGGGTGTTCATGTGCATTTTCCACGTCGGCTTTTGGCATAATTACCATAGCACATGAACGCAGCATAATACTCCAGCTAAAATTTCTTTACTTCATCTACTACTGGTATTTTATGTCGTAGTAACAAAATGAAAATTAGCTTGTGTTAGCCGCAAACCTTATTTAATGAATTTAACCATAAACCCATTAAAAAGGAAAAAAAAACACACAACTAGAAGTGCAAAAATGCTCATTTATGGGTTTTATGACTCTATATGTTGGTGAGTTTGCAGGGGCAGCCTCCACAAATATCCAATATTTTTGTGTTTGGTTAGTTAATGTGTGTATGGATTTGCTCAAGTTGTAGATTCAGCTGCCAGAGCTAAATGGGAGCACCGGAAACTTTCATTTGACCCTAATAGTTTCGGCCTCCGATGGAAGCGTTTGCCATTGAGGGCTGTGTTTTATTGTGTGTGCTGACAATAGCAAGCATTCAGCCCAGTCCAGCTGCAAGACCCGTCAGTAAATAAATCACGCGGAGCTATTTAGCACAACAGCAGTTTGTTTGATGAGGAAGTGTGAGGTGCTCCCGCAGCTCTCCGAGTCTCGGCACCGGATGCGGGCTGAGAATCACAGCAGATGGGAAGGTTCCTCTGAGGCAGCCTGTCAAACCCTGCCACATGCCACGCACACCTCTGCCCCATAGTCCCTGTTTGCCTCCGTGCGTTCGTGTGTTCGAAGCGAAGCACACGACCTTGTGAAAGGACATGTTCAGTTAATGAAGTGTGCTGGTGGACGTTTGTGTTGCTTTGTCGATCTTTCTTATGGATCTTTGTCTTTTTTTGCAGGGTGACAGGGGCTTTGATGGACTACCTGGTCTCCCAGGGAACAAAGGACATAGAGTGAGTCGAGAACACCAAATTGCTTAATCAAATCACACAGTCTGTTTACTGCTCAGTCAAGTGTGGCTCTTGGATGTGTCTAAACACTCGGCTTCACTTTATTTTTGACTTCGTATTGTGTGCAATATCACAAATGTGAACATTCCTCAGGGAGACAGGGGGAAACCTGGACCCCAAGGTCCACCTGGAGAGCCCGGTCACAAGGTAACACAGATTCGCCTTTTCTTCCATCCGGTTTTTCGGAGCTTTGTGCAACCCCCTAAGCGAGTCTTTTATCAGATTGCTAATAATCCGTTTAAAGATCGCCTGCACTGCCCCAGGTGTGTACTCGCAAATCGCATGAAAGAGACAAGCTGTGCACTGTGTGTGGGATGCTCATTATGCAAAGTTCCAAAATGTATGCAGCAGCGATTCACATTGATCACATCTTTCAAGAATGGGAATATTTTTGCATATATAACCCTTCTGACATCCTTCCTTAGTGAAGATTGCCAAACTTCCTATTACAGGGTTCGGATGGGCCTGTTGGACCAAGAGGGCAACCGGGAGAACCTGTGAGTGACGCAACCCGACCCATGGACAGACACACACGCGCACAGACACATAAACACACAGACACTGTCTGATTAACGGTGGCTCAAGCACCATTTAAGTCTCGGCAGGTGAGCTGTGATCCACTGGGGTGCCGGCTGTTAAAATGGATCACCCAGAGCACTAAGGGACTTGAGCACTATTACAGCTCGGCACAGAGAGAGATGCTGTGGAGATAAATGCGGGGATGGAGATAGATGAGCTGGGAGATTGGTGAATGGAAGAGATGAAATCATGGCCTGCATGATTATATTTCCATATCAATCACCTCCCTGGAGATCACAGATGTGGCTCTGGAACAGGTGGCTTGGCCGGTGTACAAAGACCAAGACTGACGAAAACAAAACACACGCCAGCCACGCATACACGCATACTAGAGGATCTATACACGCATATATATATACACATCAAACTTAAACAGATGTACAGAAGCAGCCATGTGCGTATCCCAACGCTAATCTGTTACCGCATTTAACCATGGGAGTTTTTCTTTACAGGGCCTTAGAGGACTTGTGGGGCCAAGAGGGCCACCTGGTCCAACTGGGCAGCAGGTATGACAATTACCATCGTTCAGAGTTACATAATGGCTAGTTTTCATGCCCAATATGGATTGAGGTGTGGTGGCATCTTTAAGATTGTGAAGCTTAACCTTGTGTTTTACTTCAAGGGAATTCAAGGCGTTGATGGTGTCCAAGGCCCAAAGGGCAACTTGGTGGGTTTGATATGAAGTTTTCTATGCTTGTATTACACGATGTATGCAGATAAATAAATTCCAGAAAAGAGCAGAATGTTAACATGTCAGAAGCTGTCAGATAAAACCATTTGAGGGTTTTTTGCACTGGCAGACTGGGTAACAGAGCCCTTGAGAACTGTAGAGTAGGGTTAAAGTACCTCTAGCCTTCATCTATTCATCTGACATGTACTGCCTTCAAGTCATGATGGGGTGATAGAATTTACTAGAGGATTGCACAGGAATTGCACCACAATGGTTTAATTACCAGTGGGAAGATGGGATTTTCTTTAAAGCCCTGATTTGTTCAGGGTTGGGGGCGTGTCGATTAAAGACTTATAGGAGTTGGCTAATTGAAGCTAATTGTTACAAACTGGGGTAATCAACAGATGCTGTTCATAGAGCTCAAGTTATTCTTTGATTGATGATGTTGACTACATTTTAGTTTGTATGCACTTTTGTGTACTGCTGATTAAAATCAGCTATAAAGCCTGGCAGAAAATACGACTCATCTAGCCAGTTTATGAGGCGACAGCTTTGCACAACAAAACTATATTTCCCATCGTTCTCTGTGGCAGCCAGATAGTGATAAAGCACATACAGTAGTTAAAGGAGTAGTTCACTTTTTTAAAAAACTTTTGCTGATAATTTACTCACCCCCATGTCATCCAAGATGTCCATGTCTTTCTTTCTTCAGTCTAAAAGAAATTAAGGTTTTTGATGAAAACATTCCAGGATTTTTCTCCATATAATGGACTTCAATGGGAACCAAACGGTTCAAGATCCAAATGAGAGTTTCAGTGCAAACTGCAAAGTGTTCAAAGGAATCAAACGATTCCAGACGATGAATAAGGGTCTTATCAAGCGAAACGATCACTCATTTATTAAATAAATAACAAAGTTAAGTTTTATAAGCTCAAATGAAACTTAAAACCAACCACCAACTCAAAATGAAATCTTTTTTCGAGTTATTTGGTTCATTCAACGAAGATTCATTCATTTTGATGAACAAGTTCAGAGTCACGAACGTCACAGAACAGAGCAAGGCAAGCATTTGAGCTTATAAAACTTAAACTTTTTTATTTATTTTTTAAATGAGCGATCGTTTCGCTTGATAAGACACTTATTCATCGTCTGGAATCGTTTAAAGCCCTTTGAACAGTTTGCAGTTTGCACTGAAACTCTCATTTGGGCCATGAACCATTTGGTTCCCATTGAAGTTCATTATATGGAGAAAAATCCTGGAATGTATTCATCAAAAACCTTCATTTCTTTTTGACTGAATAAAGAAAGACATGGATATCTTGGATGACATGGAGGTCAGTAAATTACCAGCAAAAGTTTTTTAAAAGTGAACTACTCCTTTAAAGCTCCAATAATGCACATACATTGCCATTGCCATTTTGTGGTACTAGCGCTACAAATCTTTTTCAGAAAGTGAAAAAGACATAATTTAGGCTTACATGAAATAACCAATCTTGACAATATTAACCATAATAGTCATGATTAGTTTTGCAAACTTGGTAGGAATTTCCCTGGAGGACTTAAACACTTGATCGTAAAGTCCTAACTCATCTTCCAAAATGATGGCTCACCCATCCCCACCCCCATTTTGCAGGGACCCGTTGGCGAACCTGGACCTCCAGGTCAACAGGGAAACCCAGGCATACAGGTACACATCCATCTTCACTCAAGTTCTCCCTAATGAAGCCAAATATGTTTGAACAAAACCCACACTTTTGCTTTTGAATACATTTTCTTCTTTTTCAGGGCTTCCCTGGTTCGCAGGGGCCTATAGGTCTGCCAGGAGAGAAGGTAAACTCCACAAGTCTTGCTTTATTTCAGTTTTAAAGCACTGACCTTTGACCCTGCATGTGTGTGTTTGCGCTTTATTCAGATTTCCATATGAAGCTAGACAGCTAATCAATAGCAAAACTTTGCATACACATCATGCACACATACAGTACATCTTCTCTCAAATGTGCCTAAGCACATTATGGATATTGATTGCAGTTAACAAGCTGAGCATGCTGGGTATAAAATAGGTTTTGGTTTGTGGTTTGGATCAGAGGATTCAATATTGATTTTGTGTGTGTGTGTGTGTGTGTGTGTCTTGTAAACAGGGTCCTGAGGGCAAACCGGGAATGCAGGGCCTTCCTGGGATTGATGGTCCCACAGTAAGTACTGTTCTTCAAAAACATCATAGGACTATATATATATATATATATATATATTCCTACCAGCCAGCAGGGGGCGCTATGTGGTACATTTCGCCAAATGTCACCCTCAACCACAAACATTCCCAATAAATCTTCACAGCATAATTTTCATGCTGAAAAAGTGATGATGCAGAGTCCTTAGTCCAGGCCTGGCCTTTTGTGTTGGCTCATTAGCTCTCTCACAGAAACAGGATGTCCCCTAATCATCCTGCTGTCATGCTAACACCTGGTTATCTTGTTCAAATCGCAGGGTCATCCTGGAAGAGAGGGTCCCCCTGGGGAGAAAGGACACCAGGTGGGTTACAATCACACACACACTGCTGCTCCACTGACCTAAATTAGCGGTGACAATTTGAAGAGGAAACGGAGAGAGCCAAGAGTCTAAATGCGGCACCACACAAAAAAGCGCTGCCCAGTCTGAAGCCTTTTGTTGCAGGCGATCCAGCTGCAGTAGCTGAATTATCACCGGTCACATCACAGCGTTCTTTTATGCAGCAAAATGAGTCAAGTCGTCCTCATTGTGCGCTCATTGTTTCATTTTCACCACGAACCCTCTCGCTACGTCTTCATTCATTCTAGAGTTTGTCGTCAGCACACAAGCACTACAATGGTTCAATCGTAGATTAATTACAGGGTATTGTTAGTGCCTGATCGCTATACTGACAGACTGTCTCTTCTCCTATTCAGGGTTTATCAGGAGCGCAAGGGCCGATCGGATATCCCGGGCCCCGTGGAGTGAAGGTGAGCGGTTTTGAGATTGCAGCTTGTTCGGTTAGGTACAAAGACACTCAAAGACGTTTGGACTTGGATGGCGGGCGGACTTTTGATTGACAGCGAATGGCTCAGGTAGATCAGCTTAATTCTCTCCGGGAAAGTCCTTGACAGTGCACAGCACTCGTGATGGACAGACGAAAACGCTACAAGGAGGAAAACGAAACCTGTCTGGGCTTGGTTGTGTGGAAGTGTGTGATGCGATGCCCTCGGCATGCGGTCGAAGAATAAATAACGGGTTTATGCTTTGATGGTGTCATCGTCTGCATTTATGTTCTGTCACAATGGAGTTTATATTTGTAGCGGTAATGGTATGTCTTACCTCGAGCAGTTTTATTACTTTCAACAGTCTGTGCTGGTATACCGATGTCAAGACATAATTTCTGAGATTCTGTCTTTCAGGTGAACGTTTGCTATCTGAGGTTCGGAGATTGCGCAGAGATCCCTGCGGCACACACTGATACGTTTTGTCCTTTTCTTCAACAGGGTGCAGATGGGGTGAGGGGACTGAAGGGTAGCAAGGGGGAGAAGGTGAGAGAGAGAACAAAAATCCGCTTGTTTTCTCATAACAAAGCCAAGGGAAAAGAAGACAACAAGTTCAGTTATCAGTGTGGAGATAAGGCTCAGTGTTTACTGATAGTGGCTTCACTTGATGCATGATTTTCTGAGTGTGTCTATGTTTTCATGTGTGTGTGGAGCAATTTGAAGGGGGGTCGGTCTAATTGAATTTCTTTTGTCTGCCTGCTACAGGGTGAAGATGGTTTCCCAGGGGCCAAGGGTGAAATGGGCATTAAAGGAGACAGAGTGAGTATTTCCATTCAGTCTGAATAGGCCATAGCTAGTAGAGCTTGCTAAGACAAACATCCTTATTATTATTGTTCGTAATTTTTTTTTAACCAACCACCCATCTCCTAGTATAAAACTATAATGTGTAAGTTGTCCGACACATTTCTGACACTTAAACCATGTAGCTTGTTGAGTAAAGGTATTCTGTTAAAGGTACAATATGCAAGATCGTTTCGCCACCAGGGGTCGCTAATCTCTTACAATAACAAAGGCGTATATCAATGACGTATATTCCGTATTACGCCGCCTTCACACTGGCAGTTGAAATCAGCTCCGATGCGGCTGCGAAACGACCGGAAGTCATTCATTTCCTATGGAGATTCGCAGACCGCATGCGAATGGGTCCGAAACGGGTCCGACCGAGTGCGATGCGAAGAAAATCGTGTCCGTTGGTCATCCGGATGCGTTCAAAAATTTGAACTCGTGCGAAAAGCTACGGACGGTTCCTATCCGACAATTCCAGCGGAAGTTGAGCGTTGCTATGGTACTGATAAACAAACCTGAATTATTAACTTTTAATATAATAAATAACGATTTTATAACGATAAGTTGTCATGTCATTTTTTATTTTCATGACTTTCTAACGTTTATAAGGGCAGTTAATACAATTAAACTATTGACCACTATATCACATATTTTAGCCGACCTGTCAACATATCATCAGAGAGATCATACAGAACTGACAGAATCAAACTTTAATAATAATAATAAAAAAAAACAGAATCAAACTTTAATCTCTCTCTCCGCCATTTTTGTTCTACCCGTGTCCGACGCTTTTCACTGTGTAGTACGACGTCCGTTGGGAACGTATTGCGTATTACGGAGCTGATTTCAACTGCCAGTGTGAAGGCGGCGTTAAGCAGAATTATGGATGTTGTCGTCAAGCTGATGGATCTTTTATGGATGAGTGAATACATTGATGTTTGTAACATGAAGCAGGGCGCTATTGCTAGACGTATACCAGCGCCACACGCAATGCGAGTCCGTCGATATAAGGGAATAAGGACATTTAATTCTACCGAACTTCACGCTGAATTACTCACACAGGTCAGTTTATTTGAGGAATTAAACTTGAGGGAACGCAGCGCTCTAACAGTTTCACTATCACACTAAACGGCATTTGAGTGTGTTGAATGTTGTTAGTTGGGTTGTTTGTTGGCTGTATGTGACTAAGCTAGATTAACATTAGGCCGTGTGTCCGCCAAAGCGTTTTTAGCCATTTTTTTCTGTTGAGACGTTTCGTTGCTATGATACAGAATATCCGCAGCAGTTTGAATGTTGTGACAGTTGGTCGGTGTGGTTTAGTCCCGCCCCTCCTCCACTGTGATTGGACGGCTGGGTAAAATGTGACAGTGATGAGCGCTGCGTTTTATCCAAAGTTGAACATTTTTCAACTCCCAGCGACCAGTAAAAACGCTGGGCGCTCGGCGCTTCAGCGTGAAAAAAACGCTCAGCGCCTCGTCACGCTCATGGCGGCGCTCCCATTGAAAACAATTGAAAACATACACCAGGGGCGTGGAAAAACGCTTTGGTGAACACACGGCCTTAGAGAACTTTTCATCATGTTGAACTATATAACATTGATTAGTTTTATAAACATTAATTTGCTCACCTGTTTGCTCAAGTAACATCCAACACTCGCGTCTCTGTCAAGTCGAAGTTAGTCGCGGGCGTGGAGCTCTCGGCATCTCGAAAGATGTTGATCTTCGTTTTAGTCCTCTTTTTGTCTCAAAGTCTGCTTGCCATGGTCCATAATATTTGAACAAAATCCCTGCTAGGGACACTCACGCTGTTGAGCTCGCATAACGGGCATAATCGACCCAGTTGTCCGTGTCTGTCGCCATGGTTACTATTGGAGTACGAGGTCAAACCTGGCGGAAACCGGGGGTAACGCGGATATGACGTCATTGACTGGCGACTCCCTCACCCCTGCTCACACGTACGCCCCGTTTCCTCGGTTAAAAATCGCAATTTTCTCACGTTTTACAAATAGTTGGAAACATTTGGGATATTGTAAGTAATCAACTAAGCAAAACATATAACATTGGCCTAGTGGTTTTTGGATATTTTACTGCAAAAATCCTGCATATTGCACCTTTAATGTTTAAAGCCATCAAACGTGCAATTTATTCCAAAAAGAGGCAAAAACCCGTTGAGAGAGTGTCCCAAGCCATATCCAGGGATAGAAAATCATAGACATAATTGAAATGTATTAACCTTGGGCCAAAAAGCAAACACCTTTTAACCACCCATTGATGGCATGCCATAGATTTTATAGTAAATCTCATTGTGCATGCTTAGGGCGATAATGGGGCTACTGGAAATCGTGGTGAAGACGGACCAGAGGGGCCGAAGGGTCAGTCAGGACCCCTGGGAGAGTCTGGACCTCCGGGTATTGCTGGAGAAAAGGTAAATACCTACAGTCTATTGAGCATTATTTATATTATATTCCGATCATTTTCTTTAATTTTCTGACGACTCATTCCATGTGCAGGGCAAACTTGGAGTTCCGGGATTGCCTGGATATCCCGGCAGACAGGGGTCCAAGGTAGAGCATCATCATTGAAATTACAATAACCCGATTTTTACACTAAATTCTGAAAGCCGCAGGTCTCCGTCATGGTATATTAATATTTCCATATTACCTTTTTACTGAGGATGATTAATGGCCATTTAGAGGGTGTTTTATTAATAGCTTATCTGAAGCTACAATTATTATTTGCCGTATTTATGGTAATTGGACTTCTGAGGTTAATTTGTGGTTAATTAAATGTTGAGATTGATTAATGAATGGAATGTGGTAATTGATTAACCTTTGCATTTGTCCACAGGGATCATTGGGCTTTTCTGGCACAGCTGGGCTGGAAGGAGAGAAAGGAAAGAGGGTGAGAGGCCAGGGCCACTTTACACTGTCCGAGAGATTACACACACCCTGCTGCATTCATGTGTGTGGGCTTTTTTTTTAATGAACCTTTTTTTTTACAGGGACCTGCTGGACAGGCCGGTGCCGATGGCGAAAGAGGTCCAAATGTAAGTCTTTAGACACCTTAGCACATGCAGGGATTAATGAGGGAACAGCCAATGATAATTGACTGAACAATCATTTTAATCAAGCGTATTTCCGTGTTTGGTTCGTATTGTTTGCAGGGTGCACGTGGGGGAAGAGGAGCACGAGGACCGACAGGGAAGCCCGGAGCCAAGGTAAGAAAGCCATCCTTATACAGATAATGATCCTATAGAAAAAAAGATTGTGATGTCCCTTTGTCTTATGCTCAGGGCTCTGCTGGTCATGACGGCCCACAAGGTGCCACAGGAGAGAGAGTATGTTATCTATTACAATTCTCCTCATATTACACGGTCAATCTACCAGACTAATGTGAGATTTCACATTTCTTTTCATTGCCGGGGATAAATGAATAACAGTGCTTCTTCCGCTCTGCTTTAGGGCCCTCAAGGACCACAAGGACGCAATGGAGAGGCCGGGCCAAAGGGACCAAATGTAAGTGACCAGTAAAGAAAGAAAACTCTCGGAGAGAATGAAAGAATACCTCTCACATGTTTTGTTCTTTCTTTCCAGGGCCCTGCGGGAAAGGACGGGTTGCCAGGTCACCCAGGTCAACGAGGAGAGCCAGTGAGTCAGTTTTTATATTAAAGATAATCATTTCATAGAAAGATAACAATGGTCATGTCCCAAATGGCGCATTTCATTTGATGTGACTTGAGCACCACTCTGAATCCCTAAATGACAAAATAAGACACTTTATGGGTCTTGTGGACTTTAGCAAAGACCCTGAGACCACAGTGTGTCCACTTTATTATTTAATGACTTGAGTGCTGGTAAGAGCCACTGTGTACCCTTAATGCCGAGCTAGTGCAGACCCCATCGCAAACTACTACAGTCTATGCGGCATCACTGTGCAAGTGTAGGGCACGTTTAACCTTACATTTCTATATGAATTCCCTTAACTAGATACACTGAATAGTAATTTGTTTTTTCTAAACAATAGTAAAAGCTATTTTGCTAAGACCAGCCGGTTTTGCTTCTGAAATAGTATTTTTGAATGTGAATGTGAACTTTTTTTTTTCATACAGGGATTTCAAGGAAAGACGGGTCCCCCCGGGCCTGCTGGAGTGGTTGGACCACAGGTGAGTTGATCACACCCCATTTTAACGATCTAAAGTGCACGTCGCAAGTGCACTTAGGGCGTGTCCGTATCCACTTTTGCTAGTTCAACGACAGGAAAAGTGGTCGGCGCACCAGGTGCATGGTCTAAAAAGGTTGTCACAATTCTCTTAACCCTTTAACGCATACGACCACACCGGTGTGATCAGTCTTGGCTGGTCCCTGGAGCATAAATTCAAACGTGCTTTCGCGCGCTGGCTGGCGCTGAGCCAGAGACGGATGCACTCAGTGCTGTCATATATCACAACTATTGAGTGTTTTCAACATTTAAATACACATAAGTACTAGCAAAACGATGATTTTGAGTTTGTAAAATACACACTGATGTCTATGGAAGCGGCAATAATAATCCTTTCAATTATAATAAGACGACACGTTTTATTCATATCAGATACACATTGTGTAAGTAGCTTTACATTTGACTCTATTCTTCTCCCAGTTCACGGGCCACTTACTTTCATGTATTTTGTGAGAAGTGGAGGAATTGACGTTATAAATCCAACAGATCCGATTCTCTGAACTGTAAAACAAACTAAAATGGCGCCGCCCATTGTGCGTACAGCTCAACTAACGCGGTTGTTATAAAGATCTTTAAACAACAAAACCCATCCACTTGCACATATTTGACAATCGGAATATCAGTGTTTCATGCTATAGCTAATACATTTGAGAATATTTTTAATAAAAAAGGAAAAATGACTTAAAAGCAGATCATCATTCATTCAGCGCTGTGTTCTGGTTGCGCTGTGTCACGTGACAAGCAATGACGGGTCACCATGGAAACATTAAAGTGGCAAGTTCTAAATAACGGTCGCCTTGAAAAACTCACGCTGGGGGGTCAGTTAGAATATTTGGTAACACTTTACAATACGGGTGCACTAATAAGCATTAATTCATGCTTAACTAATGCACAGATAATACTGAACTAATGTGTAACTAATGATTATTTAAGCTATTCATTAATGATTACCACATTAGGAACTAATTAAGAGTCTGTAAGGTTCATACATGAATTGTTATTAATTAAATATGTAATTGTGGATTAATTCCATAATAACTCATTAATATGCTAATTACCAGAATGAGCCAAAGCCTTGTATTTCAATTTCCAGATAATATGACAGGTACACTAATATGCATTAATACATGATTAATTACTTCATTGTTACTGCAAATTCATGTGCGAATTACTACAATTACTAAATGACTAGTTAATAATGATGTGCCCCAACAAGTAAAGTCATAACATAATGATACATTTGCAAATCGTTAGCTAATGATTAATTAAAGCAGACAACTAGAAGTTGAAATGCATAGCTTTGACTAATTGTGGTAATTAACACATTAATTTACACTATTAGTTAAGAAAATATGTTATTAAGGAATTAATACACAAAGACACATTGAATTAATAGCAATTCATGTATTACTTAATCTATTAATCATATTGACTCTTTATTAGTTGCTGATGCACTAATCATTAATTAATGGTTTAGTTCTTCATTAGTTATTCATTAACTCATGATTATCTGTGCATTAGTTAAGCATGAATTAATCACATATTAGTGCTACCGAATATTTTAAACCTACGTGTGAAAGGGTTAATAAGTAATGAGTGTGTTTTGGGCGTAACGTGCAATGAACTAATAAGAGTCTCATCTCCCATTCCCTTTAAAAGCCAGTTGCGCTCGCTCCATGGCGGATTCGCTATTTACATGGTGAAATTTGCAAGCTTCTGTAGCGAGGAAATGGATTTGCTCTACAGACCATCTACGGTACAAAGTGTACAACCATTGTGGATCCGCCTATTGGTTCACATTACTAACGTGCTCTTTAAATGAAAAAAAAAAAGTCTATTTTAGTTTCCTCAAAATAGCAACGCACCAACAATGCGCCTGAACACACCTCGTTTTCAGACCAGCACGCCCATGGGTGCAAATGCATGTGCTATTCAAACAACGTGGCGCAGGACGTGAAAATGATAACTGCGTCGGACTGAAACTAGCAAAAAACACTTGCGTCGCGCCTGACGCTGCATTGCACCGGGTCCTTTTTTTCAGTTCCATGAAACTATTCAACATTTATGAATGATTGATCTGATCCAATAAAGCTGTCTCACTTATCTTCTATTCCAGGGAAAAAGTGGGGAGACTGGACCGACTGGTGACAGGGGTCACCCAGGTGCCCCAGGACCCCCTGGAGAGCAAGGTCTGCCAGGAGCTGCTGGCAAAGAGGGAACCAAGGTTAGATATCAGCATTAGAATCAACATCGTCATGAAACAAACCAAACACATTCATCTCGTTCTAAGTTACATCGCTCATTACACTCCATATGTTTCTGCTCATTCAATATGAATGGAGCTCCCAGCTTGACTCGGTGCCTATAAGGAATGATGGATGACTCCTAATGAGTGAGAGAGTTGTGGAAATAGAGATCCATCTCTCTGTGTTCTCTGCTCCCCAGGGAGATCCAGGCCCCGCAGGGCTCCCCGGGAAGAGTGGTCCTGCTGGTCGTCGTGGATTCAGAGGAGAAAGAGGCTTACCTGGCACTCCGGTAACGTACCTCAGCATATCTGAGCGAATATCTTCTGAGAATCCCCACTGTGATGGCTGCTGCCTTTACTTAACTGACAAATGTTCCAGCATGAAAGCAGGCTTTGAACAAATACGCAGATAGGATTTTTTGACATGTGGATTCTCAGCTTCTCTTTCTTACATTCATGGTTTATTAGGGTACTGCTGGTCTGAAGGGTGGAGAAGGCCCCCCTGGCATCGCAGGACCAATTGTAAGTGAATTCCAATTGTCATACACCATTCTCATCCTCTTGATTTTCCTTATTATAGTTCACCTAACACCTAATTTTTCTGTCTGCACAGGGTGCCACCGGAGAGAGAGGACCTTCTGGAGCTGCAGGTGCCATTGGTCAGCCTGGTCGTACAGGAGGTGTCGGCCCCGCTGGGCCAATGGGAGAGAAGGGCGAGCCGGTGCGAGTCAGCAGGATGTTGTATTCTGTGAAATGAGAAGATTTAATGCCGGCTTCAAGAGTAATTCCCTCTGTTCCTCTTCAGGGTGAGAAAGGTGCAATTGGCCCTGCTGGGCGAGATGGAGAGCAAGGGCCTGTGGGATTACCTGGTCCTGCAGGGCCACCTGGTCCACCAGGAGAAGACGGAGATAAGGTACAGCTTTGAATACCTTTTCAGTAGTTGAGCATGTCATGCTGGTTGTTATTTAAAGGTGCAGTGTGTAGATTTTAGTGACATCTAGTGGTTTGGTTGCGAATTGCACTAGGGGCTCACCCCTCCCTTTCAATGAAGCTACGGTGGCTAAAACGCGACAAACATATCGTCGCAGAGAATAGCCAGAGTAAGCCAAGAGTGTGTAACAGTCCGTTATAAACCACATCATGGATTAAGCTTACAAAGCCATAGTCAGTTGATGATCAAGGGTCTAAATATATATATCATAATAATAGTAATCAGCTGATTGTCTCACAAACGCAACCAGCAGATTTCTCCCCACATAGCAAACCAGACAGTGAGAGAGAAGAACCACATGAATCTAACAGGATAGTAAAAGTTTAGCTGGCTAATATGAGCTGTTAGGCTGGAGGGCTGTAGCTGTGCTGGTTAAGGCGTAAAGCATTGTTTATAGTAACTCGACGCGTCCGCATGAGCGCAAAGGTGAGAATTAATTTTTTTTTGTCTGTTTTTGAAAACTCTTCGTGATCGACTTAAAATGCTTCCAAGATCAACTTGTCGACCGCTATCGAAGGGTTGGTGACTCTGTAACATTACTGTTTTACGATCAATAGTACTAATCAGCTGATTGTCAAAGCCATAACACGGCGAGGGAGAAGACCTATGTTACATGAAACAATCCAACTACATATTTAACACCACTGACGAGGGATAAGTCGCTACTCACGGTGTGTATGGCTTCTAGCTTTCTGCGACTTCTCTTTCAAGGTATGAATGAAATGCGCTGTGTGTTCGCTGTCGACTACGGTAGAAACATGACGTCACAATATGTGCCCGTGGTTATGTAGATAATAAATGTCTCATTCTAAGGTAATAAAAACATAACGGTTCATTGAGTAAGGTCTTTATACACCACTGAACACATAGTTATGGATCTTATATGGCATTTCTGTCAATAGATCCTCAGAAATATTACACATTGCACCTTTAATGGGCATGCGTATGTTTTTCAGGGGGAGACAGGAGGACCAGGGCAGAAAGGCAGCAAAGGAGACAAAGGAGAAGGGGTGAGTATCTATCCTTATATTGTCAAGGAATGAACATAACATAAACCTTCATTAGAGGTACATAACACTGTATCTCTGTTTCTTATCTCACAGGGTCCCCCAGGGCCGCCCGGGAGCCAAGGACCTTCTGGACAGCCAGGTTCACCAGTATGTAATAAATGTGGTGTGTGTTACAATGTGTGAAAGATTGCTTGGAATTCTGTGTGTTTACAGTCTAGCACTGATGTCTCTTTAAGGGTCTGGATGGAGAGCCAGGGCCCCGGGGACAGCAGGGAATGTATGGCCCAAAAGGAGATGAAGGTCCACGTGGTTTTAAAGGGGCGACTGGACCAACAGGGTTGCAGGTACAGGATATGCCACATACATTTGTTTTGTTTTTTTTTCAGACTGTGACTCTGAAAAGTAAACAAAACAAAATCAAAGTTGGGTCTATGAGAAAACAATAGCAGAGGGTTGCTTGATTTGCAGGACATTTTTGTAACTAGACTGCCATTTTAAACCTACATCCCTGAGTTGTTGAGCATTGTCAGTTCCAGATGTCCTTATCTATTGACTGCATGCATGAATGCACTGTGTTTGCAAAATCTTAGTTTATCTTCATCCAGATGGGACATCGTTTTCACAGTTCACTGAGGGGGTTAATCCACCTTAATTCTGAATCTGAATCTGTTCATTTAGGGAATGCCTGGACCCCCTGGAGAGAAGGGAGAAAGTGGCCATGTTGGATCTATGGTAAGATTTGCATATCAGAAAACCCTTATATTAACACTTTGGCACTAGAATCTTTTTTGTCTTCTTTATACCAATAAATACTACAAAATGCAAGCTGGAGGTTTGGGCAAAATTGAAGAATTTCTTATCCATCGGTTAATGAGTTGGAATTTGAATATAATTTTCCATACTCCACAGGAAGTTGAATTGCAATTTGAACTGATTGTAGTCTGTGTTGAAGCGTTCTTCCAACCTAATCCATAAAATTGTTAAATATAAAGAAGTATATAAGTTGTACATATTTCTACATATTCAAACATTTGTTTGTCTGTGTAAGGCCTATTAAAACCAAACCGTAAACCTTTTTGTAAGACACTTCTGCAGTTAATTTGATATGTTTTTGCACATAACTTTAATTCTACTTCTTGCTCAAATTGCAGTTATGTGTCCTGTGTTGTGTGAAATTCAGAAACTGAAATGTCTAAATGTAATTTCAAAAATATTCTCCAAATGTAAAGGGTTCTAAAAGAAACAAGTCACTAAATTTTCTGCATTCAAGTTGTCCAAAACCTGAATGATACCTCAAATAATAACACCTGTCAAAAACACTGCTGTTACTATTTCCAAACCTGTTCTAGGCACTATGCACTATTTTAATATCTGCTTTGTTTGACACATCCTGCTGATGATCTGAATCAGGTGTTTGAATAGTGGATATAATGTGCACTGTTGGGGAGGCTCCAGGATCAGGTTTGGAAACCACTGTTCTAAGCAATCACATTTTCACCTGGCAGATGAGAAAATAGATGATCCCTTAAACATCCCTTAGATCTAAGGAGCAATATTTCATAAGCATATACTGTACACCAATTGGAAATGGCTTGGTATCCACCCGAAACACCCTATCATGGCAGGCAAGCACAACTTACATTTACACATTTACTTAAAGGGGTCATGAACTGGCTTTTTAAATTTTATTATATTGTTGTCTGGGGTCAACTGATGACGTTTGCTTGGTTTTTGCATTCAAAAACATCAAAATGAATAAGTAATAGGCTATTTTCTACCCTAGTTTTGAGCCTAGCTGAAAAACGCTCGGTTTTTATGGGCGTCTCGCACTGAAGACTTGGAAGTAAACGCCCACTGCTGTGAGTGGATGACAGTTTTGCATATTATAATGAGTTTCAACTCACCCGTCGGTGCACTTGGGGGAAAATGTTTTGAAAACCTCAATGTTGTAAAATGGCAACCGGAATGATTCTCCCCAGAGTCTGTGTGTTGCACAATTCCTGTCAGATCCAACATAGACGGCACAGCACCGTTCTTTACTCTTAATCGGTCTGCAAATCCAGTCTTGTTTACAAATCAATCCTCAGTGAAATGAAGCAGAACAGACGGACGATATTTTACCTCATCAGCTGGAACGTCATTAAAAATAAAGTTTATCCATGCAGTCCTATTGGAATCCAGAGGATTCCTTCTTCCACAACCAGGAACTGCACAAAATTTTGTTTTGCTCGGTACCTCGATCCGGTTTGTCATCACGAGGCATCTATATTATTTAGCTATGTGTGTAATGCGTGTAATGCGTGAATCGGTGGGCAGGGCTAAACCGGTCGTGTTGAAGTAGGCGTTGATCTTCTTCTGCGGGGGTGGTGTTTTATCCTCTTTGACGTCATAGTTCCCCACTTTGAAAAAACGAGTCGTTTGCTAAACCTGGTGTCAATAAAAGCTTTTATTGGATTAACAAGGACGTTTTCAGTTCTGAAACCTACAGGATATTCTTATAATATGATGACCTCTTAGATGTCAAAGGAAAATGTTTATTTCTCAGTTCATCACCCCAAAGTAAAAACATAATTTGTTGTTCAAATTTATTCATGACGAAATAATCATTCACGTATCACACTAGTCAGTCCATCTTTTTAAACCTGTACACCATTTCTTGTGTGTGTGTGCGTGTGTGTAGGGTCAGTAGAGATCTATAACACTGAGAGATGAGGAAACTGTTAAAGAAACCATCATTCATGTGTGTGAGTGTATAAGTGTCAGGCCCGTATGAGCCGAGAGTGACAGAAGAGAGAGAGTGATGCTGGTTCTGAAGTGGAAGGCAGCATGACAGCTGCTAATCAGATTACCGCGAGCCTGGGCTGTCTAATGAGCGCGCTCCTTTGTGACAGTCTTCTCGCGGCTCCGTCAACCATGAAGGAATGCAAAACAAGATTCTCAACGGTTCCACACACTTGCACGATTAGATGAAGTGCATCAAAACTGAGCAAAAGCAAAGCCACAAGACCGCCTCACTGGGACCGCCTCATCCATGAGCGAATGCCGTGGATCATGGGATTTCCAGGCCCTAAAGCATAGCCCCCGAATTTCCCGTTTTCTCTATACCGGATTGTGTTAAGCCTCTGTGATGGATTCTCGAGTTTGGGGGTGTTGTATATTTTTGAGACTACACAATCAGCCTTGGTGTTGATGCTCGCCGCAGTCTATCCAGCTGGATGCCTCGCGAAGCACTAATATCTCTCGGTGGAGACTGCGTGCGGCGCACTAGCAATGGGTTTTGGCCAGTTTGATTAATGGCTTGTGTTCCGCCTTTTGCCGCACTAAGAGGTATGCTTCAGGAGTTGAAAATTCATGCAGTGTAACCAGAGAATGGAGAAGTAAGATGGTCCTTATTAAAATCCGTACACACAGAGAGGAAATCAGCCCGCCCGTAATAGCCTGTCACCACCATGTCATAGAAATGTACAAAAATAAAAACACCTTCCTGACACAGAGAAAGGTGCTGATTGTAGAAAAAGTGTCAAATGCTTAATCTTTCTGCTTCTCATCAGGGCCCTCCAGGACAACATGGTCCGCGTGGCCCCCAGGGAGCCATTGGGGGAGAGGTAAGTGTCTTCCTGTTTTCCTGCTGTGCTGTAGGGTTCAAGTTCAGGACAGTATATCAGCACTGATTAGGGGTTGTTTTGTAGTTGAACACCTCAGTGGGCTTTGCTTCACGACTCCTGTGTATCAACACACTGCCGTGCCGTAGATGAAACCCCCTGGGCTGTTATGAGGTCACATACGACACCTCATTTCTCTTGCCTCAGTCTTTCATCCTCGCCATATCTCTTTCTGCCCACCCTCTGCTGATTTTGAGTGTTAAATTATTAACAAGAAGTGTGATATGATCCCTCTGCAAGAGTTATATTTACTTCTCTATGAATGATTAAGGAATATTAGACTATCATCCCTGAGAGAGAGTTATATTTACCTCTATTAATGGCCGCCTTTGAACTTCTCCCATGTGTGAATAATTGAAAAGCGAGAGATGCGACAGTGACCCATACGCCAGCACTCTGCCTGAGCTGGAGAAGAGAGGAGATGTGCAACGGGGGTGATGGAGCCCGTCACATGAACACGGCACAGGTAGTCAGGATAAGAGATGAAGAAAGCGGTCCGTATAGATGCGCTGGTCATCCATTTGGCTTTATGTGTTCCCCTTACTTAAAGGCACTCAGCAGAGAGACTCAAGAGACCAGGGCATTCATACTCAGCAACTGCAGCCATAAACACTTCAGCCATGGAGGAAGCTGAACAATATGGCGTTTTAGCTTAATAAAATGTGATTACATATACACAGAGACTGTGTTGGGTAGTCTGTAATCTCATCACCGGAATGTCAACAGTCCGCAAGTCGAGGAGAGAGCCTTGCATGCATTATGTATGAAACTGACCCAGTTTTGTTCTGTGTGGCAAGGGTCCTCAGGGCATGCCGGGCGGAGTGGGCCAGCCGGGAGTGGTGGGAGAAAAGGTAGACCTCTCTTACTGTGTTTCTGATTTATGGGGGAGGTTGTATTTATTTGTTGGTGGGTAGCTACGTAAACATGTAAGCCTAAGTATGATGGATGATCGCTTTCTTTTTTGCTTTATTCTCTTTGTTCGCCTCTTCTGCGCTCTGTCTAGGGTGAGGACGGAGAAGCAGGGAATCCTGGAAATGTGGGTGAAACTGGCCCCTCTGTAAGTCATTTCCTCCTGTTACTTCTTTTTCTCATTAGTTTTTATTGTTTATGTATCATTAACTTTCCTGTTGCTTCTATGTCGAGGGAGAAAAAGGTGACTTGGGTGAGAAGGGTGATACCGGCCCCTCTGGGGCTGCAGGGCCCCCTGGATTAAGAGGCACACCTGGATCGGACGGACCCAAAGGAAACCCAGTGAGTAACTACTCCCATAGTTAGAAACTGTCAGGAAGGTGTTACCCTAACATCATCCATTTCCCTCAATAGGGTCCCCTTGGATTTCCTGGAGACGCAGGACCCCCTGGAGAGCCAGGTGCTAATGTAAGTGCGCCAGCACACACCTGGCTCAATTCAAGCTTGGCACATTTTGATGGTGAATACACATTTGAATAATTGTTGTTTATAGGGTATTGATGGTGGACCAGGAGCTAAAGGGGATAATGGCGATCCTGGGAAAGCTGTAAGTAGAGTATTCGAACAGTTTGTGATGCTGATGAAATTATACATTTGTGAAACTATTTGAAATAAATATTCTGTTTTCGAACAGGGACCCCAAGGAGCCTCAGGGGAGCCTGGCCCTCCAGGGCCACCAGGACGGAGGGTGGGTTTGGCCACTGTGAATTGTGTACAGAATGATTTCCATACTGTGTTATCTAATCACTAGTCTCCTTCTACACAGGGACATGTAGGTCCTGAGGGAAAAGAAGGGAAGCAGGGAAAAAAGGGGGCAAAGGTAAGTCCTTTATAATAAACCTTCATTTAAAATCTCACATGTAGCATATACATGTTTTACACTAGGACATTGCTATCTTCGTCAGGGTTCTGCTGGTGCTGAGGGTCCAATAGGGAAGACAGGGCCTGTCGGACCACAGGGACACCCTGGAAACCCTGGTCCAGAGGGTTTGCGTGGGATTCCAGGCTCTGCTGTGAGTCTTTTTGTTTTTTTTACAGTACATCAATCTGCTGTGGATAGCAGATATCTAACCATATGACTGAACTCTCTGACCGCTTACTCTATCTTGAACGTATCGCTCTGCCTGGTTCTTCTCCAGGGGGAGCAAGGGTTAAACGGGCCCCCAGGGCAAACGGGCCCCCCAGGACCTATGGTAGGGTTCTTTCTCTCCCATATCGATCTACAACTGTATCAAATACTGGTCTAAGAAAAGACGACAAATGATTTTGGGCTTTGCCTCGCAATGAAATTGCACTCTGTGACTGGCTTTACTTTATATAGGGGCCAGCTGGATTACCAGGACTGAAAGGAGATCCTGGCATTAAAGGAGATAAGGTATGAGAGCATCATAAAGGTGTGATACCTGACTGCATCATAGATGCAGACTTTTTTACGCTATTTTTAAACTATAAGAGAGCTGTAAATGCAACTGAACAGCAATTACGTCTCTCACTAAAGACTAGCGTAAAACTCTCAAAGCATAACTTCCTGGCAATGTGGTCATGCTGGAATATTCTTTGTGTTTGCAAAATTATGGCATGTGGAAATTGTAATGGCCCAGTGCACAAGTTGTCCTTTGTGTTGTCTAGGGTCATGGTGGGCTGATTGGCCTGATTGGAGCTCCAGGAGAGATGGGGGAGAAAGGAGATCGAGGCCTGCCGGGAAATCAGGGAGTACAAGGCCCCAAAGGAGACGCTGTATGTATATATAAATTGTATTACCTATACAGTGTATGTATATACAATGTATAAATAGAGTCAATCGAGCCAATCAGAAACTGTAGTTGCTAAGAAACCTAAGTCATGAGGAATGCTTAATAAAAACTGATTTTAAATTTTTACTAACTTCAGCATGAATGGCATTAATTAATGATGGTCTTTTGATTTCTTGATAACAGGGCATTGCTGGTCCTACTGGCCCTACTGGCCCACCTGGACCCCCTGGCCTGTCTGTAAGTTGCCTTTTTCAGTTGCATTCCTTTTTCTCACTATATTTATTCATTAGCCCGTATTATTTATTTATTTGTGTGTGTGTGGAACTGTTTTTGAAGATACCTGTGTTTTTAAATTGATTTGTGAAATCATATTGGGTGTTTTTTCATTACGGTCACTTTCTTTTTCATTGGTAGGGTTCAATAGGTGATAAAGGATCTAAAGGAGACCAGGTTAGTATACAGTTTTCTCACTGCAATCTTGTTTTTTAGCCTCTCTCTGTTTATATGGCATTAGTTTGTTCTGATCTGAGCTCTTGCTTCTGTTATGAAACCCGAGTGAAAGACATTGGCAGTGCCAGAGTTGTATCCTGCAGCTCCAACTTGTATAATCCCTCTGAACGGATCGCCATATGAAGCTTTGAATTGGCAGTGGCCTTTGAGGAAGGTGCCAAATTTAGGGATGCCTGACTAAACTGTTTCTGTCCCCCCCCCCCAAAGGGAGCCATCGGTGCAAGAGGAGATCCAGGACATGCTGGCCCACCTGGACCACCTGTGAGCCACCATGATTTCTCTTTACTTTTCTGTCTGTGTCTTTTATCCTGTCTCCTCATGTCTCTCATCACTCTATTTCCCTAGGGCCCACCAGCCACCATGATCGAGCCACTGCCAATCAGAGAGGGACGTAAAAAGCGAAGGAGACACTCAAACCGACAAGGAGTCGGAGCCAGGGAAGAGACTGCGGAGGAGGAGGAAGTAGTCCAGCTTAACATGGAGGATTTCCTACAGGCAGACGAGTCTCTGGATGACCCAGAAGGCATGGAGGAGGTGTTCGCTTCACTCAACTCAATGAAAACGGAGGTGGAGCTCATGAGAAAACCACTCGGGACCTTCGAGAGTCCTGCCCGCACATGCAAGGAGCTGATGTTGTGTCACCCAGAATACAAAGATGGTGAGGAAGTCTAAACACATTTCCCCATAGTTCATTAATTACATCCAAAGGAAGGAATTCACTAAGAATGCCTGCTGATCTGGGTTTATTTGCACATGCTGACTGTTCACTAAAGGAATTATGTAAATAAGCTAACATTTTAAAACCTGAGTTGAATGAAAATTTCACAGTGCAATTCACTATCTTGCAGGCCAGTTTTGAGTGCTTGGCTGTGGAAGATTAGCATACTACCACAGTCTGACATACTTCACTGGGAATGTATAGTATCACTATACTCCACTGATGTCCCTGAATCAGCTTTTTAAAGTCCCTGTAAAACCGGAAGTTGCAAACATACGAAGAGTTCAGATGCAAAAGCCTCTAAATGCCATTTGAAATTTTCTTCTAAAATGACCATTTTTATCAAGCTTGTATATTTAAGTTCAGTAATTTCACTTAAATGACAATTAATAGGTAATCTTCATTGCCATTTAAGTGAAATTACTGAACTTAAATATACAAGCTTGATAAAAATGATCATTTTAGAAGAAAATTTCAAATGGCATTTAGAGGCTTTTGCATCTGAACTCTTCATACTTTCTCCAGTGTTGTGACATGAATACTAAATGAGGCAAAATAGTGGGCGTGGATTTTTTTCCAACTAGCTCCTGTAATGTTTTTTTTCCCTGAACCTGACTACCCTACAATAATACTCACTCTAGTCGGGCAAGTCTTATACTTTTACCCTAGCACGTCTACAGTCGACGTCGGCCGGGTGCTAATCCTATAACCCTAGCGTGTCTACAGTCGACGTCGGCCAGGTGCTAATCCTATAACCCTAGCGTGTCTACAGTCGACGTCGGCCAGGTGCTAATCCTATAACCCTAGCGCATCTACAGTTGACGTCGGCCGGGTGCTAATCCTATAACCCTAGCGCGTCTACAGTTGACGTCGGCCGGGTGCTAATTCTATAACACTAGCGTGTCTACAGTCGACGTCGGCCGGGTGCTAATTCTATAACACTAGCGCGTCTACAGTCGACGTCGGCCGGGTGCTAATTCTATAACACTAGCGCGTCTACAGTTGACGTCGGCCGGGTGCTAATTCTATAACCCTAGCGTGTCTACAGTTGACGTCGGCCGAGTGCTAATTCTATAACCCTAGCGCGTCTACAGTCGACGTCGGCCGGGTGCTAATCCTATAACCCTAGCGCGTCTACAGTTGACGTCGGCCGGGTGCTAATTCTATAACACTAGCGTGTCTACAGTCGACGTCGGCCGGGTGCTAATCCTATAACCCTAGCGTGTCTACAGTTGACGTCGGCCGAGTGCTAATTCTATAACCCTAGCGCGTCTACAGTCGACGTCGGCCGGGTGCTAATCCTATAACCCTAGCGCGTCTACAGTTGACGTCGGCCGGGTGCTAATTCTATAACACTAGCGTGTCTACAGTCGACGTCGGCCGGGTGCTAATCCTATAACCCTAGCGCGTCTACAGTCGACATCGGCCGAGTGCTAATCCTATAACCCTAGCGCGTCTACAGTCGACGTCGGCCGATTGCTAATCCTATAACCCTAGCGCGTCTACAGTCGACGTCGGCCGGGTGCTAATCCTATAACCCTAGCGCGTCTACAGTTGACGTTGGCCGAGTGCTAATTCTATAACCCTAGCGCGTCTACAGTCGACGTCGGCCGGGTGCTAATCCTATAACCCTAGCGCGTCTACAGTTGACGTTGGCCGAGTGCTAATTCTATAACCCTAGCGCGTCTACAGTCGACGTCGGCCGGGTGCTAATCCTATAACCCTAGCGCGTCTACAGTCGACGTCGGCCTGGTGCTAATCCTATAACCCTAGCGCGTCTACAGTTGACGTCGGCCGATTGCTAATTCTATAACACTAGCGCGTCTACAGTCGACGTCGGCCAGGTGCTAATCCTATAACCCTAGCGCGTCTACAGTCGACGTCGGCCTGGTGCTAATCCTATAACCCTAGCGCGTCTACAGTCGACGTCGGCCGGGTGCTAATCCTATAACCCTAGCGCGTCTACAGTCGACGTCGGCCAGGTGCTAATCCTATAACCCTAGCGCGTCTACAGTCGACGTCGCCTGGTGCTAATCCTATAACCCTAGCGCGTCTACAGTCGACGTCGGCCTGGTGCTAATTCTATAACCCTAGCGCGTCTACAGTCGACGTCGGCCTGGTGCTAATCCTATAACCCTAGCGCGTCTACAGTCGACGTCGGCCGGGTGCTAATCCTATAACCCTAGCGCGTCTACAGTCGACGTCGGCCAGGTGCTAATCCTATAACCCTAGCGCGTCTACAGTCGACGTCGGCCTGGTGCTAATCCTATAACCCTAGCGCGTCTACAGTCGACGTCGGCCTGGTGCTAATTCTATAACCCTAGCGCGTCTACAGTCGACGTCGGCCTGGTGCTAATCCTATAACCCTAGCGCGTCTACAGTTGACGTCGGCCGATTGCTAATTCTATAACACTAGCGCGTCTACAGTCGACGTCGGCCAGGTGCTAATCCTATAACCCTAGCGCGACTACAGTCGACGTCGGCCTGGTGCTAATCCTATAACCCTAGCGCGTCTACAGTCGACGTCGGCCGGGTGCTAATCCTATAACCCTAGCGCGTCTACAGTCGACGTCGGCCAGGTGCTAATCCTATAACCCTAGCGCGTCTACAGTCGACGTCGGCCTGGTGCTAATCCTATAACCCTAGCGCGTGTACAGTCGACGTCGGCCTGGTGCTAATTCTATAACCCTAGCGCGTCTACAGTCGACGTCGGCCGGGTGCTAATCCTATAACCCTAGCGCGTCTACAGTCGACGTCGGCCTGGTGCTAATCCTATAACCCTAGCGCGTCTACAGTCGACGTCGGCCGGGTGCTAATCCTAATCTAAGACGGACTCCAGCGAATGTCCTTTCAATGCTTATAATTATGGCCAGGAGAGTTCTCGAGCAATACTCAGAGAATCTCCCAAGTAAAAACAAGGCGGGGGGGTCTTGAGTTTTTATACAATAGGGAGGTATGGTATAATGACATTAATCAGGTGTTTGACACACATACATTCATCTAAAGTACAGAATGTAAAGTCATCTAAAGTCTCAGGGATTTAACAGGTTAAATGAGGTCAAATGTTAAAACATGGTTAGCTTAATATTCAGTTTCCACCACACACCTGATTTCATCTAGAAAATTAGGTGTAACACTAATTGGAATTGAAGAGTTCAGATGCAAAAGCCTCTAAATGCCATTTGAAATTTTCTTCTTTAATTATGATTTTTGTCGAACTTGTATATTTAAGTTCAGTAATTTCACTTAAATAACAATTAATAGGTAATTATCATTGCCATTTAAGTGAAATCACTGAACTTAAATATACAAGCTTGACAAAAATCATCATTAAAGAAGAAAATTTCAAATGGCATTTAGAGGCTTTTGCATCTGAACTCTTCAATTATAAAACTATTTTTATTAGCTATTACTGCTGCAACCGTAACCGTTATGATACCTACATGTAACTTACAAACCCATGAGTGCCACAAACAAAAATGCACTCTCCTTTCACACGCTGTCAATGCTGGCAAACACACAGACAGCCTGTCTAATATCAGTTGGAGGGGCGTGGTTATGGATGTTAAGCAGACATTAAGCAGAAGGTCCTCCAATGCAGAGGGGATTTTGATTAAAGGTTATGAAGCCCCAAATTTGTTTTGTGTGGATTGACTTGCATGGATGAATTGTTGACCACAAAATGATCAATTTAGGCAAAAAAAGTAAGTATGGTCAATTTTGGAATCATGGGGACTTTAAAATGCTACACCATACATCCGGATATTTCAAAATGACATTCAAAGTTTGTCAAACTTTCCTTACTCTTGCTAAAATTAGTTATATGAATTTGCATTTGGCAGATGCTTTTATCCAAAGTGACTGGTTTATCAGTTCATGCATTTTCTAGAAATCAAACCATTGACCTTGGTGTTGCTAGCACCGTGCTCTACTGTTCGAGCTACAGGAATGTCTTTATTTTCATTTTGATTCAACTTCAGGAATGAAATTGTAATTTACCACATGACCTTGGCAAATAGCGCTGATTATTTTGCATGTTTGTGCTCTTCGTGTGTTGATTTAATTGAAAAATATGGAAATACTCAGTGAACATGACAGTTTACTGAACTGACCCCTCTTATTAGTCTTTCCAGCTCAATGAGTACTTAAAACTGTTTAAAGAGATCTTGCAATCCCCCTCTTAGGTGAATATTGGATTGACCCAAACCAAGGCTGTCATCGAGACGCCATCAAGGTTTTCTGCAACTTCACTGCGGATGGGGAGACCTGTCTGGACCCTGATAAACGATTTGAAACGGTGACTTCTCAAACCATATTCACGTACACTACACACGTCTTCCTGCAGTCTCAGTTCAACAGGCCTTCTGGAGTCTGAAGAAAAACACATCTGATCTGTCTCCTCATCTCTCGATACAGGTGAAGCTGGCCGCCTGGAACAAAGAAAAAGCGGGCAGTTGGTACAGCCGGTACAAAAAGGGCAAACAGGTGCTTTTCACATCAAATATCTTTAAACTGTTTGCCTGTCAACATGTATTCAGCACCCAGTTTAGATCTACACATTTTTTTATATAGCATTTTGCCTCCAAATTCTTTATTGTCGATAAACAAAAAGTGCAATGCAATAAATAGACACGTTGTTATGGAGGCTTTTTACTCTCAAATTAAAGGCGAACAATGGTCAAAGAGATTTTCCAAACTGTCAAACAATTAACTGAGATACATCACTCAATGGATGTGTGTCTTTGATGAAAATAAAAAAATAAATTTCATGTCTGGTCTAGAAACGGAATTTATACGCGTCTCTATATGAAACGCCTTGGGCCAAACTCTCTGGAGTGCGCGCTTGCAGCCTCCATCCGTCTCGACTCATTAAATGATGCTTGAGACTAACAGCTAACAGGCCTGTTTCACTTGCAGATCATTCATAAGGTGTGACATCTGACCCTGTTATAGAGATTTAGGCAGACAGATGTCAGTCTCTCTCGCCTTCATTAGAAATAACATCTATCATGGCTGTGCAAGTTTGTATGGATGTCACATAATAAGTTTGTCTTGAGTGCTGCTTTCCCCTCTTCTGTAGTTCTCTTACATTGACACTGATGGAAACCCAGTGCCGGTGGTCCAGCTGACCTTCCTGAAGCTCCTCAGTGCCACAGCTACGCAGACCTTCACCTACAGCTGCCTGAACTCCATCGGCTGGTACGACGCGACGAGCCACAGCTATCAACACGCCGTCCGGTTCCTCGGCAGCAACGACGAGGAGATGACGCAAGCCAAATCGCCCTTTATCACATCACTGTACGATGGTTGTCAGGTGAGCTGATTTCTATAGATGAAATTATCCCACACACACTGTTTTAAAAGCAAAACATATTTATCCAACTCCATTTCAAAACTCCAGTCCCATCTTTTGGACATTCGTCATATTGCATTGGTTTTTAATTTCTTGTCCTGAGAGCACTAATCTTACACACATTCTGCATTGATTAAAAAAGAAAATCGAATGTGTTTTTAATGGTAGTGTAATTTTATACAGAAATCAATTATGTATAATTCAGATGAGAATAATGTTAGATTGTTAATTAAAATGAAGGAATACAAACATATTGATCTGAAATATAGCAAAATAATTTTCAATGAATTCAGGTTCAATTAGCAAACATATCGCAAGGTCTTTTTGTCTTTTTATTCATTTAATTAATAAACTAATTATATAAATAAACAAATAAATTGGTTCTATGCCTTTATTAATAAAACTTATTTTAAAAAAATACAATGTCTTCTGTGTTTTTGTTTTCCCTCCATTGTACCGAAATCGTACCGAACCGTGAAGTCTGAACCGTGACTTCTGTGTACCGTTCACAGACCTATCACAGATCAGTGCATTTGATTTCACCGGCAGAAACTTTTTGAAAACATGAACGAAGGTACTGAATACGCAGACGGATTCATTATGGTGCCAATATGGAACCGGTTTCGACGTAAATATAATTATTATATTAGCGCGCATTATCTGATTTCATTGTGCGAAATGATTTCCAGGCGGTAGCGTAGAGTGGAGCTCAACTCTAGTTTACATTGATGGGCGGAGTAGTGGGAGTGGCCTGCGGCGCTGAGCATTGCAATGCACTATGGGGATTGTTGTCTACAATCCACAAGCATTAAAAAGTAATTTTCTGCCTTTTATCGGCCAAGAAGGACCCAAATTAGAAATGTATGATACTATTCTACTACAAACCCAATTCCATAAAAGTTGGGACACTGTACAAATTGTACAAAACATAGATGACATATCAAATGTTTAAACTGAGAAAATGCATAATTTTAAGGGAAAAATAAGTTGATTTTAAATTTCATGGCATCAACACATCTCAAAAAAGTTGGGACAAGGCCATTTTTACCACTGTGTGGCATCCCCTCTTCTTTTAATAACAGTCTGCAAACGTCTGGGGACTGAGGAGACAAGTTGCTCAAGTTTAGGAATAGGAATGTTGTCCCATTCTTGTCTAATAAAGGCTTCTAGCTGCTCAACTGTCTTAGGTCTTCTTTGTTGCATCTTCCTCTTTATGATGCGCCAAATGTTTTCTATGGGTGAAAGATCTGGACTGCAGGCTGGCCATTTCAGTACCCGGATCCTTCTTCTACGCGCCATGATGTTGTAATTGATGCAGTATGTGGTTGGCATGTCTTTTTTGGAAAATACAAGGTCTTCCCTGAAAGAGACGATGTCTGGATGGGAGCATATGTTGTTCTAGAACTTGGATATACCTTTCAGCATTGATGGTGCCTTTCCAGATGTGTGCGCTGCCCATGCCACACGCACTCATGCAACCCCATACCATCAGAGATGCAGGCTTCTGAACTGAGCGCTGATAACAACTTGGGTTGTCCTTGTCCTCTTTAGTCCGGATGACATGGCGTCCCAGTTTTCCCAAAAAGAACTTCAAATTTTGATTCGTCTGACCACAGAACAGTTTTCCACTTTGCTAGAGTCCACTTTAAATGAGCCTTGGCCCAGAGAAAACGCCTGCGCTTCTGGTTCCCGTTTAGATATGGCTTCTTTTTTGACCTATAGAGCTTTAGCCGGCAACGGTGAATGGCACGGTGGATTGTGTTCACTTACAATGTTTTCTGGAAGTATTCTTGAGCCCATGTTGTGATTTCCATTACAGCAGCATTCCTGTGTGTGATGCAGTGCCGTCTAAGGGCCTGAAGATCACGGGCATTCAGTATGGTTTTCCGGCCTTGACCCTTATGTACAGAGATTGTTCCAGATTCTCTGAATCTTTGGATGATATTATGCACTGTTGATGATGATAACTTCAAAGTCTTTGCAATTTTCTCTGAGAAACTCCTTTCTGATATTGCTCCACTATTTTTTGCCTCAGCATTGGGGGAATTGGTGATCCTCTGCCCATCTTGACTTCTGAGAGACACTGCCACTCTGAGAGGCTCTTTTTATACCCAATCATGTTGCCAATTGACCTAATAAGTTGCAAATTGGTCCTCCAGCTGTTCCTTATATGTACATTTAACTTTTCTGGCCTCTTATTGCTACCTGTCCCAACTTTTTTGGAATTTGTAGCTCTCATGAAATCCAAAAGGAGCCAATATTTGGCATGGCAATTCAAAATGTCTCACTTTCAACATTTGATATGTCATTTATATTCTATTGTGAATAAAATATAAGTTTATGAGATTTCTAAATTATTCCATTCTTTTTTTTACTCACAATTTGTACAGTGTCCCAACTTTTTTGGAATCGGGTTTGTACATATATGACCCACTTTCACCAGTGGAATTCATAAACATGACACAACACCTGTCATGAACATGAAGGAGTCTTTATGAATGTTTATGACTTTTGTCATTAAGTGTCATTCGGTAAATTGTGACACTTTTAATGCAAAGTTGACATTGTTTAAAATGTCTTTGTTATGACAACTTGACATTAACCAAGAAATCATAACTAGTCCAACGTGTTCCACTTTACTTGAGGTAAGGGGAAATATGAATGACACTGTCGTTAAAGCACTTGACAGTGTAATAACCCTTAATGACATCTTTATAACTAGTACAATGTGTTCCACTTCACTTGAGGACAAGTAAAATATTCATGTCACAGTTATAATGGTGTCATGACAACCAAAGTTAAAACCAACCATAACATATGACAGGGTGATGTAATGTTAACACAAAGCTAAATAACTTATTTAAGTTTGATAATTAGACCTGTTATGACATATTTGTGACAGGTTATGATTTCTTGGTTAATGTCAAGTCATAACAAAGACATTTCTTACAATGTCAACTTTGCATTAAAAGTGTCATAATTGACCGAATAACACTTAACTCAATGACAAAAGTCATAAACATTCATAAAGACTCCTTCATGTTTATGACAGTGTCATGTCAGTCTTATGCACACCCCTTCAAATAAAGTGTTACCCAAATATTTAAAATATGGGCTTTAAAATGATTACAATTGAAATATATATTAAAAACTGTAGACTGTTGAATATTAATGTGTATAATGCAATTATAATAATATTTGTTCATTTTGTGGTTTGTAATGTAGAAATACTATATTTAGGCTCTTTAGAAACTATCAACAAAACCAAATAAAACTGTAATTTAGTTTGTCAGACAACCAGTTTGTCCACCAGTGGAACGTATATAGTGCAATTTCTTAAGAGAAATGAGAAATTCAAATAAAGTAAAAGTAAACATTTTTATGAAAAGCATCTGCGCTCAAATTCACAGTCCTAATCGACTGATCAAGACAGAAATCGAAAGAAGGCCGAAACACCTGTGTTCCTGGTTATTTTCAGCCACACTGATCTAAAACAGTCCTTTTCTGATGAACCTGTGTGTGTTTTGTAAACCATCATTTTGTCTGTTTGGGAGGTATTAGGTTGACATTTCCTTAGGAAAAAAAAAAACACCCACGCTTTAGTTTCTTGGAGTTTTAATGAATCACCAAATTAGCCTTCCGTCTGCAGAAAATGAGGAGCTAAAAACAATCAGAACACGCTAATTCAAAAATAGCTCCCAAATAAGCCTTTTCAGCAGGAGTTCAATGCAATATCCAGAACCACTCAGAAAATCATTGCAGAGCAAAACTACACTTGAGAACGTGCTAAAAACCAGCTAACGTTTCGCTCTCTTCCCACAGACACGTAAGGGTCAAGAGAGGACCGTGCTGCGGATTGAGTCTCCACGATCAGAGCTTCTTCCGCTCATAGATGTAGCAGTATCAGACTTTGGGAATAACAACCAGAAGTTTGGATTCCACGTTGGACCGGTGTGTTTTAACGGCTAACGCAGAGGACTTGTGATATTTATTGTGGCATGACTTTTGAACATCTGATGGGTTCCATGGACGCCAACCAGGATGAACTAAGCACATTTATCAAAGGGAAGTCTCTTTTTTTTTATCTATCTTTATACTCTACTCACCTGTGGATTAAATTATGAGGCGTGACCCACTAGTTCCGAGAACTGCTCCGGCTGAAAAAACCAATACATCATTTGACTGTCATCTGCGCCACAGAGCGTTTTAGCCCAAAGCATATATGTTGAATTTACAGCCGGTGACACGGATCTCATTTTTGTTTGTCTCGTTTGATAAGCGGTGATTTGAAATTAATTTGCCACTTGAGGGATCTGCCTCGACATTGAAGAGTAAATATTTCTCCTCAGACCCATTTCCCTGCCTTTGACTGCAATGCGATGCCAACTGAGGCGAAGTCATACCTCTTTACTAGCTTTGACCAGAAAACACCACCCTGATCTGTTTGTAATTCCTCGCTCGAATATTCCCTGTCACATCAAACTTGCAGTGTTACTCATCTTTAATCAGCGTACGCTCATACATAAACAATGTTAAATAAGGCCCGAGCTTTTCAAAACGCAAGGCAGTTTACGTGCATGACTTAAATGGAGCCCAGCTGCTTATTAATATGTAAAGTAGTCCGCTCACTTAGGCTGCTTGTCTTGTTAGCGGGCTTGTATGTTTCCCTGTCAGTGATTCATGTTTCCATGGTGCAAGCGTATCAACCTCTGCTCCAGGCCGCTCAAGTGCTTCATACAGTATATGTGCGTGGTAATGAATGAAAATGACCGTGTCGAGTTGAGAGAGAGGCGTCATGTGAGCGTTACACTGAAGACTGACTCATTGTAGACTCATTGGATTTATGATGGTCAACCTCAAGAGTATTGTGTGCTGTGTGTATATGTGTTGAGATGTCTTGTTGTGTTTTCCCATTGTGGTGCTAAAGAGATTGTTTGTTTGTTTGTTTTTTTGCTATGTGTAATGATATTTTGTTGTCTCAGGGGCAGAGGTAGGAAAAGGGAAGATGTCTGTGGTGCTTAATACTAATGGTGTGAGAGGAACAATGCTGTTAGCTAATATGGTGCAAAGTCAATTGTTTCTTTACTGTCTTTGAGCGTTTTTACTGATGTGGAAAGAGCTGGGTGGTCAATGTGCATATAATATACTGGCAAATGATAAAGATTTAGGTCAAAATTACCGATATTAAATGCATTTTACACAATGTTTATTCAAAGTTGACGTCAAATTGGGGAAAAAAGAGAAAGATTACTGTCCGTTGAAAAAGGTTTTTTTGTAGATTTGGTGTGAAAATGTGATTTTATATATATATATATATGAATTATTCACTGAAAAAAATGTCTTACTCAGCGTTTTATCTAGTTATCCAGTACAACTATCTAAAAATTCAAAAATTAAGATACATGTACTTAAAGGGATAGTTCATTTTGAAATTAATTTTTGATATGTTTTAGCTTACCTCAAGGGCATCCAAGATGTAGGTGTCTTTGTTTCCACAGTATTTTTCAATTTTGACATTTTTAGGTCAAACCGTTCTTGTCTGTCAGTCATATAATGGAGGTCTATGGTCACCACCTCAAAGAGCATGCACAGAGAAGTCCAAATTAAACATGATTTGATGACTCGTAAATGTAAGTACACATTAATGGCCTAAGACGCGAAACGAGCGTTTGTGTGAGAAAACGAGCAGTATTTATATAGTTTTTTACCTCTTGTAATCACAGTCACATCCAAGTGATCTGAGGCCGCGGGCGCTTCGGTCTCTCTCGCTTCGGAAGTGATCTCTCGCACGTCACTCATTGTTTACACAGAGATTTCAGAAGTGTTATCCTTCACTATGAAGATCTAAACATATTTAGATATACAGGAAATCGAAATGAAAGATGGTTTCGATATATCAACAGACAACGTTGATTTTTTTTTTTTTTCGCAACTACGCAAGAGATCACTTCCGGCGCTTGTGCAGACCTTCAGATCACTTGGACGTGGCTGTGGTTACAAGAGGTAAAACAATATAAATACTGTTCGTTTTCTCACACAAACCGCTCGTTTCCTGTCTCAGGCCATCAATGTGTACTTACATTTACGAGTCATTAAATCATGTTTAATTTGGACTTGCTCTTGCATGCTCTTTGAGGTGGTGACCATAGACCTCCATTATATGACTGACAGACAAGAACGGTTTGACCTAAAAATATCAAAATTGAAAATACTGTGGAAACAAAGACACCTACATCTTGGATGCCCTTGAGGTAAGCTAAAACATATCAAAAATTAATTTCAAAGTGAACTGTCCCTTTAAGTCTTGCATCAAAATGCGCTTTCTTGTAAAAACAAAAAGAGTAAAATGGGGTAAAAAATAATAATCATGCTTTCCCTTCACTGCAAAGATTTTTTTTGTCTTGTTTTCCAGTACAAATGATCTAAACATTCTTAAATCAAGATACATTTACTTGAGAAGAAAAAATTATTTAAGATATTAAGTTGTTTTCTGAAAAATGAATCAAGAAAATAAGCTTTTTTATAATTAGGTTAAAATGTATTTTTTCTGACCCCACTGGCAGATATTTGTTCTTCTTTTAAGCAAAAACACTTCATTTTGATATATTTATTCAGAAAACAACTTAATATCTTAAATCATATTGCTTCTCAACTAAATGTATCTCGATATTTTTAGCCATTTGTACTGGAAACCAAGGCAAAAACATTAAGTAAGAAAATATTTTCTGCAGTGTTTGAATTAAGGTTATTTTTCTGACCCGATTGGCAGATATTTTTTCTTGTTTTATGCATAAACAGTTTTCCGAAAACAAGACTGCTTCTAAAGTATCTCGATTTAAGATTGCTTTGATATTTGTACATGGAAAACAAGACAAAAGAACTGGCTAAGCAAACTACCAAATCTGCCAATGCAAAAAAAATTAGGCACATTTTACACAATATATTTTATTTCCAGCCAAAAAATCGTGGTTTGTTAATGGGACAATCCCAGAATGGCTAAATATTGACAGATGAATTGTCCTTGTTATTCCTTTACTAACTTCAGTCCTGCCCTTCCTGACCTCTGAACCATCCTCTGTACAGTGTCTGTGCTACTAATTTTACATAGTGTACAGTTATTCTAAAGTATGAGTGATAATGCTAATCCATTGCCCGACAGTTGTATTGTGAAAAAGTGATGAGCAAATTAAAAACTGCTTTTCTTTTAAGGAAACCTTTTCATTGTCTTGGGAGCGCAAGCAATTTTGGGGTTCTGAAGCGAGTGTCTTTTCAGAGAGGATCAGAGGCGCTGTGATGTCTTCTCTAACGGCAACAGACAAACTTGTCTCTTCATTAACCGCAGCTACATTCTCTCGCTCTTCTGCGCTTGTAATCAACATCACTTCCTACCTCGCTGATGTAATCAACTCTGATTCACTCCCCAGTTCATTTATTTCAATTAACTTTTGTTTCCTTCCCCAGGAGAGGAAGCACAAGGGGAAGCAAACAGCCCTTTGTGTGTACGTGTGTGTGCGTAAATAATGAAATGGCTCTGGATTAAAAAGTGAGCCAAGGAGAATTAACCATATCTGCGGAGGGACACAATGAAATAGGGGAGGGAATTGACAGCCCAGCCCGCTCACCACCCCTTCGTCTTTCCCTGTGTCTGCCGTGTGTTTTGCTAATGCGCTGTTTTTTTTTTTTTCTCCTCTCAACCTCTGCAATTATTTATAAGCACACAGACGAAGCATTCTGCAACCAGGAAGAGATACCCGCTCACCTCTTGAAAGTGAATAAATTGCCTTCATGTTGTTGGCATAACAAGCGCATCTCCTAGAGCACCTTATTATCGCATTTGAACTACAACTGTTATTCAGAAGTGAAATGCAATCTCTCACCTCTGATTGCAAATAACACGTGAGAGGCTTTTTCTCTCCTAGAAATAATGGATCTGATGTCTCTCAAATCTTCCTATTAACTGGCTTTCTATACAAGCGTCTGAGGTCTCCCAGTGACTTTAGTGTTAAGCTATTAACTTGCATCAAAACAGAAGAGAACGTGTGCTCACAACAGTCTTACATTTCACAATGAACTCATATAAGCTCAGTTCTGAATTGTTTTCTGGTGGATCTTTTCCGTGAATGAGAATGTGTGCAATCCGCGGGTGATTGAAGGACTTTAAGGATCATCCTTTCAAGCGTCCTTCAAATTGAGACGGCCTTCGACGGCCACTGATGACAAGATATGCTGTTTTTTCTGTTTGATAAGCACCCTCTGTCATTTGTGAGGTTTGAAACGCACTACGCAAGTACGTGGGTTCAAGCGCTTCAAGCTACGCTAACTTGATTTTGTGTGCCGCTGCGTTCCAAACGAACTTCATAACACAATGCAAGTGTGCGTGCGCTATAGAAGACGTTAGAGTAAACTCTTCACCCTTCGGGTGAAGTCAGCAACAGTTCAAAGAGAGCAGGGCTCTTCCCTACTATACACTTATCTAAAGGATTATAAGGAACACCAGTTCAATATCTCATTAATGCAATCTAATCAACCAATCACACGGCAGTTGCTTCAATGCATTTAGGGGTGTGGTCCTGGTCAAGACAATCGTTGAGCGTGGCATGGTTGTTGGTGTCTGAGTATTTCACAATCTGCTCAGTTACTGGGATTTTCACACACAACCATTTCTAGGGTTTACAAAGAATGGTGTGAAAAGGGAAAAACATCCAGTATGTGGCAGTCCTGTGGCCGAAAATGCCTTGTTGATGCTAGAGGTCAGAGGAGAATGGGCCGACTGATAGAAGAGCAACTTTGACTGAAATAACCACTCGTTACAACCGAGGTATGCAGCAAAGAATTTGTGAAGCCACAACACACACAACCTTGAGGCGGATGGGCTATACAGCAAAAGACCCCACCAGGTACCACTCATCTCTAGAGCCGGACAGTATCGGAGTACATTTACTTGAGTACAGTACTTAAGTACAATTTTGAGGGATCTGTACTTTAATTGAGTGTCATTTTTGGGGAGTAGTCGTGACTTTACTCAAGTACATTTGAGAGGGAAATATTGTACTCTTTACTCCACTACATTTTCTTACTTATAAAACAAAAAACAAAAAAATGGAAATAAGAAAAATCTCGGAAACCCTCAATTTGTTGTTTCCCTCTCAAACGTGATTGGATTGTGCAGGCGCCACTGATTGGGACAGCCTATCAGCAATCACCTTCAGCTTTCCGCCAAAGTCAACTCCATGGTCAGATTTAGATAAGGGATGAAACCTTGGAGGAAACCATGGACGAAACCATGGATCAACATTGTTAACTGCATGCATGGGCTTCTTTGTGGCCAGGAGGACCCTTAGAACCAGAATATTGGGCATCAGGGTGACTTTTTTGACAGTTTTCAGCACATACTGCAGGCTTTGCTGGTTCGGCCACAGGCATCACTACAAGCTCTACAAGCAGGTCCATCCCGGGAATGTGCCGACCCGTCGCCCCACCTCCCCATACTATTTCAATTTTCGGAATATTCAGAAATTTTCTTAAATGTTACATAAAGCAACATGGTTAAAAGATGAATATGACTTGATTTTACTTTCAATTCCTTTTACATTCTCCAAGGTATTGACATTAACATTTTTCATAACTCCATGTAGGACGTTTCTGTAAATAAATGTTAGCACTGTGAAGGTAGTAATACAATATTTAGAAAATGTACTCATGATACTCAAGTACTTTTAAAAACAAGTACTTCAGAACTTTTGGGGTATCTATACTTTTATCTCAAGTAATAGCTGTGAACTCCGTCCGCCTCTACTCATCTTCACTACAAATAGGAAAAAGAGGCTACAATTTGCAAGAGCTCACCAAAATTGGACAGTTGAAGACTGGAAAAATGTTGCCTGGTCTGATGAGTCTCGATTTCTGTTGAGACGTTCAGATGGTAGAGTCAGAATTTGGTGTAAACCGAATGAGAACATGGATCCATCATGCCTTGTTACCACTGTTCAGGCTGCTCGTGGTGGTGTAATTGTGTGGGGGATGTTTTCTTGGCACACTTTAGGCCCCTTAGTGCCAATTGGGCAATGTTTCCTACCTGAGGATTGTTTCTGACCATGTCCATCCCTTTATGGCCACCATGTCCCCATCCTCTGATGGATGGTTACTTCCAGCAGGATAATGCACCATGTCACAAAGCTCAAATCATTTCAAATTGGTTTCTTGAACATGACAATGAGTTCACTGTACTAAAATGGCCCCACAGTAACCACATCCCAACCCAATAGAGCATCTTTGGGATGTGGTGGAACGGGAGCTTCGATTCAATTCCCAGTCGGACATATCAATATAGTTACCAAAACATTTAATTAAACCACATGAAAGGCTAATGGGTCCTAACTCAACCTGCTCTAATTGCATTATTATCTATAGGGCACAGTTGATTGGTTCCTGCTGTATCAGTAGCCAATGAGATCGCTGCTCATCCTTCAAATACAAGGGTAGCGTTTGTAGAGTAAGTTCCTGTACTTGCTCTGCAACAGCTGCAATAAAAGCAACAGCAGCATAGTAGATCTATTTCCCCAGGCCAAACATATCAACATTGTCATATCCATTACCATGCCAAACACTCAGAGAGTTGTCATGGCAGGACTATATCTGTTCTGGCGAGGTTCTGAAGTGTGCATTTAATGACACTTTACTCTCCCATGACGGGATAGAATTTGTGAATGGCAGTGAAGCAACACAAATGACAGATGACACTGGT